>CAUYUJ010000299.1:0-7500 GCA_963575745.1 Prorocentrum cordatum
ACCTATCTCTTCCAAGACGGAACAGGGAGAAGTGAGCGAAAATGTCCTGGCCGCGGCGGTGGCCGAACGCCTGCACTTCGTACACTGCAAGCCTTCCTGGTGCAACTGATGGACACTGATGAAAAGGGCAACGGCGGCGGCTGGGGGGGAGGCGGGGAAAGCTTCCAAAGCAGCCAAGGTGGATCTCGTGAGTCTGCAACGGACGAGCCCAGCTGCGCGCTCGGCCTCTGCCACCTCTGACAGTTCAGCTTCAGGAGGCCTGGCGGGGCGCGAAGCCTCCCCTGCAATGACATCAGCCGCCCCGTCACCTACAATCATCCAGTAGGGGAAGCGCGGGCGCCCGCCAAGGACCTCGACATGTGGCGCAACTTCTAACGCCACCGCGGAACCGATGCGAGTCTTCAACAGCTGGCCGATGGATCCCCAAACGCTTCTGAGCTCTCCGTAGGGCTGGTCATAGTTCCTGGAACTCCACCCCCTAGAAACTTCGTCGTTATCCGCAACGTAAGTCAGATCTCCTAAAGAAAACCTGATCAAGCCCCCCCCCCCCCCCGCGGAACAGGCTGGCGCCCGCCTGCGTGGGGGCCGTGCATAATTCAAACGCGAAAAAAAGGCCCGATCGAAGTAGCTGCGCGCACTGCAAGCCGCACTCTCCGAAACCTCTCGTCTTCTCTCTCCTTCCCAGCCGAAGCATCGCCAAAAACAAAAAGGAGGGCATCGGGCGCGGCCTTGCCCAGGGCACCTGCCCCCAGTTGCTCTGCGAGAAGATCTGCGAAGCGCCGGCGTTCATCTGCGGTCGGAGCGGCGGTCTGCGCCCGCGGAGCTGGCAGCGGCCCAGGATGCCGGAGGCGTGCCTCTGCATACCCCCGCGCCAAAGCTCTTGGAAATAAGGCGCCCGATGCAGTGAAAGCTGGATGGGGGGGAATTGCTGGGAAGCAACCAGTGGCGATGTTGATGGGGTTTCTGGAGCGCCCCCTCTGCCTTCGAGCCTGCGTCTGGGGCGGGCATTCGAAGCGGCGTTTCCTGCGTGTAACTTGCGGCCCTGCAGCCAGCAACGCCCAGTGGCGATGCGGAGTCTCCGCGAGCTGTCTGCCGCGCTTCGCCCCCTCGAGCTGCCGCGCCAGCGCGCGCGGCGAAAAATGATTTACGCCTCCCGCGGTACCTGGCCCGCAGAAATAAGATTCGGCTGCCCCCCGTTGCTGAAGATCAATGGCCCACTGGAAATCCTCGAGCCAACTTCTAGTTCCGCCAAATGACACCATCCCCACTGCAGGAGACGCCCACTGAACGCGGTTAGACGCCCCCGACAACTCGCGATCGACCCCCCCCCCAAATGGTTCGGCGCAGCGGGGGCCCAACCGACTGCGAGTAAATGCGTTATGACGGCCGACAAAGGGTCTCGTGTATTCCTTGATCTTCTGTTAGGTGTTAGGGGAAAAGTTTCGAGATCCCTGCAGCGGCTCGCCCACCTTTGAACGCTCCAGCGTGAGAGAGGATGGAAGACGCATCCAACAATCAAACCAAGTGCGATTGCAAGCAGCGGGGGGCGGGATACCTGAGCCGCGCTCAGGCGCGCGGATGTCCAGCAGAAACGCGCGGCACCTGCCTCTCTTGCCAGAGCCCGAGACAACGCCCACTCGCCCCCGTGATCTCTGATGCTGCCACACAACAAAACTCCACATATTTCCATCCCATAGGTATTAAAAGCTCGTGGCCCCGCTAGATCAGTCTGCTTGGCGGTCAAATGCCGACGCGCCGCTCTGGCGCAGCCCTTGAGTTTGCGATGCTGCGTCGCCCCCCTGGGCTGCCCTCTGCCGCCTGGCCCCAATCGCCGGCCCCCCTCCGCCTCCCAAATCAATGCCCAAATGTGGGGCCGAGGGGGCCGCCGTGATCTGGGCTCCGCGGCGGTTCAGGCGACAAGAGATCTGCTTGGTGGCTGAGTGCGCCGAGCTTTAAAACGAACTCTTGTCAGCGAGCTGCAACCTGTAGGCCTGCATCTCATCGGGCGCAATCTGAGCGGCACCGACCGGGCTCAAAATCTGGGGCGTCAAATCGCCGATCCGAATCCGCTGCGAAGCGAAGCGGATGCCATTGCGAAGCCCCTGGGCTGTCGATTTGGCTGACTGAACGGCTCCGTGCTGGATCAAAATACGAGGTGCCACGCGCTGCTGCGGCTCTAATGCCAACTTGACAGCTGGGAAGTCTAACATCAAATATCCAATCTGATAGTATCGTAACTTCCACTGATGTCTAATATGGCTTGCGTGACTGAGATGTCTAAACGCTTGCGAGCCTGGGCATCCAAGACCCTGCGGACGGCTCCCCGCAGGGCTGACTTGCCCGATATAGCTGCGTCACAAGCTGGTGTAATCTGCCATGGCCACTGCTGAGAAATTCTGTCTCGAACGCGGCAGACCACGCATGTCAGCCCAATCGCCCTGTCCCTTCCCAGCTTCTTCGCCAATGACCTCCCCGGCACCGCCAGTAGCTGCCGCGGCCATGTGAGCGAATGCTCGCAAGCAGTGTACGCATGGCATACAGACTCGAGCGCGATATCGGGCAGCCGCTCGAAGTTGAGCGGGGTGAACTGATCCAAGCCAAGGCCTGCTGAAGGTCGCGTCTTCTTCGGGGCCCCTCGGAGGCCCCGAACAAGGAACTCAGGCAGATCCTCAATGGAGACCACCTCTGTTTTTTTACCGAAAATTTCCAACGCGTGGCCCTGCGAAGCCAGCAGGTTAGCCCAAAGATAATGATATTTCCGGGCCTTGGCGTCGATCGCTTCTCTCGGATGAAAAGAGCTCGCCCGCCATAGTGCATATCGTCACTGGCCATGGGCCCTGCTCGCTAGCTGCGAAAAAGCTGGCCCTGCTTGGTGTCGTCGACCATCCAGGCTTGAAACCGATGAGGTGATTGCCTAGGCGCACGCCTCTGATCGCGCCCGGATAGACGCCCGGCCCACTCGACGATCTTATCCAAGAAGCCATCCCCAAGACTACCCAGAAGCTCCAAGCAATGAACCCACGCCTCGAAAGTGGGCTCGACGGGCCTGCTGGAGTGCCTGCTGGACCTGCGCAGGGGCGCCTCTCGCGAGACGCCCTGCCAGTCTGAATAGGAGTATGTCTTCGGCGGGCCCTTTGTTCCGCTGCCTATGCCGAAGAAGTCTGTGGGTAATGACGTGCGCTCGTGCCCGCCAGGTAGCCGTTTGGTCGGACAGCGGAAGCTCGCGATACTTCTGCACTTGCTGGACTGGCTGTTGCTGCAGCTTAGGCCTTGCAGCGCGAGAGCGACACTTCGGCGGATTCCAGAACTGCTTGCTAGGGACCCTTCATCTCGCGCTTGGCCTCTAGTGCTCGTCGTCCGATGCGTTTCCATATGTTTCGGGCTTGCTTGTGATGTCGCCGCCGTTGGCAACGTCAACAATCGTGACCACCATAGGTCTGGCATGTGGCAGAGAATGCCGAGCGCGGAGGCGGCCTAACGCTCCGTTTAGCACGTCCCTTGGGGGCCCGGCCAGCGGTGAGGTCAGCAGCGGCCCGGTCTACGGAAAACGTGAGTCGCTATCTCTTCTTGTTGCTAATGCGTACAGGAGGATGAAGATGAGAGGATGAGAAGGAAGACAAGGAGGTTGAGGACGAGGATGAGCAATGGCCCAAAAGACACTCTGCGACTGCACTGGAATCCCCCCCGTCGTCGCTGGCGTCATCGTCGTCCTCCTCCTCCTCCTCACCTCCGCTTCTGTGCAAATTTCGGCCATGCGCGGCCAACCGAACATGACAATTCAAAACGGTGACGCGCCTAAGCCGCAAAGGTTAAGTAAGATATGCCGGCGATTGCTTTGACTTGGAAGGGCGTGTCTGCGCCCTCGTGGAAGCAACAAACCATGGCTGTGACCCTGGGGGCCCGGCACGGGTCATTGAAAGCTGAAACATAGCAGAATCCTTCATACAATCGGCCTTCGGCCAGAAGAGCATCCCTCAAGAACATGAGGTCCTCCGTCGGCCAAAACGAACAGAACACCCAAAGGCACCCCCCCTGGATGCACAACAGCATCCTCCTCCTCCTTCTCCTCCTCCTCCTCCTTCTCATCCTCCGCCCCCGTCGTTATCGTTCGTCGCCCACTTCCTCCTCTCCTTTGCCCTCCTCCCGGACTCCTAGCCACCCCCGCTCCTGCCCGCGCGCGGGGGTGTGCGGCGGGGGGGGTGGGCGAGCCTGGGGGCCGCGGAGGCCTTGAGGTCAAACCTCGGCGCGCCGCGGGCTGGAGAGGGGAGGAGGAGGAGGAGCAGGAGGAAGAGGAGGAGGAGGAGGAAGAGGAGGAGGAGGAGGAGGAGGAGGAAAAGGAAAAGGAGGAGGAGGAGATGCTGATGATGATGATGTTGAGGAGGAGGAGGAGGAGGAGGAGGAGGAGCAGGAGCAGGAGGAGGCAGAGGCGGATGCCCCCTCCCCCTCTTACTCTCCTCCTCCTCTTCCCCCTCCAGTCCTCTTCCTCCTCCTCCTCCTCCTCCTCCTCCTCCTCCTCCTCCTCCTCCTCCTCCTTCTCTTCCTCCTCCTCCTCCTGCTCCTCCTCCTCCTAGCTCCTCCTCCTCCCTCCTCCCTGGAATGGGCCCGCCGGAGGGCAGCGGGGGCCTCTGCCGGTGGGCGACAAGGGGGGGCGGGAAGGGGTCACGCGGCCGGCCGAGGCAGGCGCGTCGTGCAGACTTCGTCGCGGCGGTCCCAGCTCAGCGCGGCACAGGCCTCGGGGTGGGCGCGCTACGGCAGGGGGGGGCGGTGGAGCGCTGTCCTGGAGGGTCGAAGTGCGCCGTGGAGGCTCAAGACTCGATCTTCGAAGCGGAGGTGCGAGGCTTCGACGCACGGTCGCTTCTTCCTCACCATCCTGTGGTGTTAGGTCCACATGTTGAAGAGACAGCGCCCCGCGTCTCACCTCCTCTTGCCCTCCCCCCCCTCTTTCCTCCTCCCATCCTTGCCCCTGCTCTCCGCGTGTCCAATTCGGCACGCCCCTCATACGCTTCGTGGCTGCGTAAGGAGATCCGCTGAAGGCCCCAGAGGCTGCGCTCGCATGTCACCACCGCGTTCATTTCGGCACACCCTTCACACGTTTCGTGGCACCATAGGGAACTCCGCCGACAGCCCCAGTGGTTGCGTTCGCATGATACCACCGCGCCAGATTCGGCACACGTCTCATACGTTTCGTGGCCCGAGAGGGACCTCCACCGATGGCCTCACTGACCGAAATCGCATGCCACCAACACACGCATGCCGACACACCCCCTCACACGTGTCGTGGCCCTTCAGGGAACTCCACCGAGGGCCACAATGGCTGCGCTCGCATGCTACCACCAGACCCTTGTCGGCACACCCTTCACACGTCTTGTGGCCTCATAGGGAAGCCCACCGAAGGCTCCAAATGCTCCGTCCGCATGGCTGTCCAGCCCCATTCCGGCACACCCATCACGCGCTTCGTGGCCCCATGGGGAGCTCCACCGAAGGCCCCAGTGGCAAAGCTCGCATGGACAGACCTCGGTGTCTAACCCCTCGAGAACGAATCAACTACTTGACAAACGCTTGCGTCCGAAAGCTGTTTCTGAACTGCGCCTCTGGCCGCGGCGTCGAAAACTGGGTTGGGCGGTGCGGAGGATGGGGGAAGGGACGGGGCGGCGGATGAGGGAGGAGGCGGAGGATCTGGAGGAGCAAACAAATGAGACAGGGGGCGAGGACGAAACGAATGATGGGGGCCAGGGGAGAGGAGGTCATAGTGAAGAGGAGAACCAAAAGGAGGAGGAGAAGGGGAGGGAGGGAGGGAGGAGGAAGGGGGAGGAGGAAGGGAGGGAGGGAGGGCGGGCTGGCGGGCTGGCCGGAGGAGGAGGAGGAGGAGGAAAATGATGATGATAATGATGATGATGATGATGATGATGATGATGAGGAGGAGGAGGAGGAGGAGGAGGAGGAGGAGGAATATTCGCTGGGAAGGAATCGCATCGTCGCCGCCCTCGCGGCACAGCCCGCATCCGCACCCATCATCGCCATGAAGATCGAGACCAGCGCAACAACCCTGGGCGCAGGGAGGGCCGTCGATTATCGGGCGCACCTCGCGCCAAGTCTGGAGGTCGCGGAGTCGGCTCATCTCTCTCCAACGGGAGCTGATCGTCGGCTGGCGGGGGTCCCGCAGGGCGACCCAAATCCGCGCCTCCAAAGAACCGCTCTACCGCCTGGTCCTCCGGGTCAAGGGGCTCCAGCAGTGGTTGAGAAGACGCGCCAGGAGCCTCCGAAAACACGTCTCCCTGGTCTCTCGGCGCGGCCACGGCTGACGGAACAGGTCCCTAGGTCCCACGGTCCACCGCCTTCTTGGCTCTGGCCACATCTTCAGCACAGACGCGCGCATGCATCGCAAATATAAGGCCTGGACGATCCTAACTCGATTCCCCGCTCCTTTGCGAGACTCCTCCAAGCAGCGGCCCTCAAGGTGACGGGAATATTTTGTCGCATACTTGCCGCGCTCATGGCAAAACAACATGCAATACTCCGGCCACTGTCCAAGCTTATGCGAGGGATGCAACGCCCACCCGCCCAAGCCCTTCCACCCGCCACCTCCCGCATCCCTGGGGTCGCTGTCGAGGGCGGGTGGGGGCGGGGCTGGCGGGGCTGGCGGCGGGGCGCACGGAGTGCGACAGAAATCCAGCAAGGCAGAGGCATGCACGCGCAGACTGCAGACTTCACATCGCCACTTTGCTCCGTCCTGGACCATCTGGTGGTCCGAGTCCCGCGGGGCCATCTGCGCGCCTCCGCCACTGGGGATCCCAGGCGCGGTCTCTCTGCGCTCGGCACGGGGCGAGTCACGGCATCGGGGGCCAGTTCAAGGGCCTGGGAGGCGCTGCGCCTTGCATGTGCCGCTGATGCATCCCATCTGTCATCGTTAGGCGCTCCATGCAGGACGAACCCATGGTCAGCCGTCGCATTGCCCGCAGCAAGAAGAGTGGCCAAACGGCGCCGGCGCCGGCGGCCGCCAGCAGCGCCGACGGCTGGGGCGAAGCGACGATGACCAGAGGCAGCCGAATGGGGGGGGGGGGAGGGCGATTTCCCCCCCCCCCTGGCGAAGGCGCCGGCGCTGGCGGCGTCCAGCAGCGCCGGCGCTGCTCCAGCGACGGCGGGGCGAAGCGACCGATAACCACCACTACCACACCACCACCACCACCTACTACCACTCACACACCTCAACCCACCACCAGACCACCAAACCCACCATACAACCACCACCACCACCACACCCCACCACCGCCACCATCACCACCACCACCACAGCTACCACCACCACAACCACCACCGCAACAACTCACCATCACCACCACCACCACCACCAAAACCCACCACCACTACCACCGCCGCCACCACCACAATCTACCACGCCAACACCACAACCGCCACAATCACCACCACTACCAGCAGCACAACCCACCACCATTATCACAAACCACCACACCGCCATCAGACCAACCGCCAACACTACCA
>CAUYUJ010000299.1:15000-27500 GCA_963575745.1 Prorocentrum cordatum
GAAGTGATAATGAAGTTCGGCCTCAGCGCTCGCCGCCCAATTTGAATTTTGCATAGGGCGACGATAATCAACTCTAAACACTGAAGGGGGGGGGTCCCTTTATTATCATCGGCATGCGGTTACTACTACTACTACTACTACTACCACTACCACTACTACTACTACTACTACTACTACTACTACTACTACTACTACTACTACTAGCATTACTACTACTACTACTACTACTACTGCTACTACTGCTACTACTACGACTGCTACTACTACGACTGCTACTACTACTAACTATTCACGCTTCCCCCCTTCTGAATAGCGACAAACGGCTGCGGCCGCGCGCCGAGAGCTGGCGAACACCGGGCCCGCAGGACCTCGGGCGACGCGTCGGGCGAAGCTGGGGCTTCGGCGACGGACCCGAGGGGGAGATCAAACACTGCAGGGGGGCGCGCAAAACGAGGGCTGCTCCCACGCTACGACGAAACCCACCAGCGCAGTCTAAGTTCCACACCGCCCCCGACTGGAGCCAGTGCGCCGACGAGCACGGCGTCGAGAAGTTCCCCCGCCTGCCCGGCGCCGCCAAGGCCAAGCTGCGCTAAAAGGGGCGCCAGAACCATTGGGCGGTCGCGGGATGGCGCGGGCTTCGGGCAGCTCTCGAGACACTTGCCGCGGCGAGGCTCGGCCAAAACGGCCTCCGACCCCGCGGGTGCGTCCGCGCCGGCCGCGGCAAGCGCGAGGGCGAGGGCGCCGGGCTCTCCCGCGACGTGCTCAGTCTGGTTACCGCCAAGTGCCCGCTCGAGGGTGTCAAGCGCCGCGTGTAGTTAGTGCCGGTTCAAGTGGGAACACGAGCCCGGCCGCGAGGTCAGGGGGAAAATGGCCCCGGCGCGGCTGCGCTACGAGCTGGAATTCGCGCAGGGCAAGCAACTCCACTTGAGAAGCTCCAGGCGCGAGAGCTACGGCGCCTAGGTCCACAGGTGGGCGACCGCGCGCCTGCGCCCTTCCAGATCCACCAGCGGCGCAAGAGGGGCGAACAAATAATCGGCGAATTCGCCCTGCCCCGGCCGAGCGCGAGCGGGCGCGACGGCCGGCGCCTTCCCGACCGGGCGATCCAGACGCTCTGAAGGCCATGCGAACCTGGGCCGCGGCCGACAAGTTCTTGCACGCGGTAGCGAGAGACAACCTCGAGGACCTCGGCATCTTCGCCGGGTGCCCCCAGACCTTCGCAGAGCAGATTGCCAGCGCAAGCGTGGTCGGCGCTGACGCCGCCGCGCTCTGGTTAAACCGGACGACGCCGCCAAGGCTGAACTCTGGAAGCGCGCCAGCCTGGCCACCAGGGCCCACCTCTCGCTGGCGAGTGAGTGCTGAGGGCGCTTGCGGCTGGCTGCAGGCGCGGCTGCGCCGAGGTCGGCACGGCCTCCCCGCGCGGCCTGATGCAGATCGCTTTGCAGAGACGTGTCCGGGCGCAGCTCACAAGCGAGGAAGCCTTTTGCCCAACCCGCGACGGAGTTCTGCATGCCTACGGGGACCACGCGCTGGTGTATCCCTGCCGCGGGGGCCGCGTGAAGCGGCGCAACGCCCTCCGCGACGAAACTTTCTTTGCTGCGCAGGCGTTAGGCTTCCCGGCGCCGAGCTCGAGCGGCCGGGTCTGCTACAGCCCCGCGAGCGAAGGGAGGGCCCACCCGGAACGGAGGCCGACGGCGGCGAGCTCGACGACAGCGGCCGACGCCCCGCGGATGTGTTCATCCCGCGATGGCGCAAAGGCGTCCCAGCCGCCCTTGACTTCGCGGCGACATGCGGACTGCGGGGCGACTTGCTTGCAGCCTCTGCAGCCGCGCCAAGCGCCGCCGCCGAACGCTACGAGGAGCAAAAGCGCCAGTTCTTCGCCACGGCGCGGAGCTGCAGCGCGGCTGGCGTCACTTTCGCCCCCGCTG
The DNA here is from genome assembly GCA_963575745.1 of Prorocentrum cordatum. NCBI lineage: Eukaryota > Dinophyceae > Prorocentrales > Prorocentraceae > Prorocentrum > Prorocentrum cordatum. Next base: position 16,926 of record CAUYUJ010000299.1, read on the forward strand.
TGATGGAGGCGCACGGCGGCGCCTGGGGCAAGGAGGCACGTTGCGCGTTAGCCGTCTTGGCGAAACGCGCGGCGGACGCCGCGGGAGAGGACCCCGCCATCGTGGCTGCGGAGCACGCCCAGCGACTCTCGCTACTCCTGCAGAAGGGAGACGCGCGGGCCGTGCTCCGCAGGCTGCAGGCCCCGGGCAGGGTGCCCGCAGCCATGCTGGCAGCGGCTACAACGGCTAGCGCGGCCGACGCCGCCTGAGCCGCAAGCCGACCGCGACGTTGAGCAGCCCCGACACCCTTCCCTTCCCCTCCCTTCCTTTCCCTTCCCTTCCTTCCTTCCCTTCCTTTCCCCTGAACCACGACCATTCCAGACCCCGACGCCTTGCCCTGCCCCCGACGACCGCGACCGCCCCCGACGCCCACGACCACGACCACCACGACCGCCCCCGGCCTTGCCCTGCCCCGACGACCCAATCCCCGCTGCCAAGGCCGCGACGACGACGACGACGGCGACAACGACAGCCCCAGACTACCCCCGACCGCCCTTCCGCCCCTGCTTGCCCTGCACAGACTCTGCTGCTCTCCTCCTTCCTCCTGGTCAGCGTTAGTTTGCTGTGTGTTTGTTTTTCGCCCGTCTCTTTCTCCTCCTGCTCCCCCTCCTCCTGCTCCTCCTCCTCCTCCTCCTCCTCCCCCTCCCCCCCCTCCTCCTCCTCCTCCTCCTCCGCAGGCTGGGCGGCAGTGTTTTTTTTTTTTTTTTTTTTTTTTTTTGAAACTCGGCGACGGGAGAGTTCCTGCAATCCCCCAGGGCGCAGGGGTCAGGGGCAATCGCCCGCAGGCGGGCCTGGGTTTCAAGTCAAGGCTTGGATGCGCGAGTCAACGTGGTGGTACAAAAAAGTTGGAAACTTGAATGCAAACGGTAGCGGTCCAAGGTCCCAAGGTAGCGGCGATGGTTCCAACCACGCAAGCTCGCTCCTGACCAGGTATGTCATGCGGGCGCGATCACCGGAGTCGTAGGTGGAACTCCCTGAATGGTACGTAGCATGTGAGTGGTGTGCCGAAATTATCGGGGGACGCATGCAAACTCTCCCACTGGGGCCGCAGGTGGAGTTCCGCAAGGAACACAACGCCTGTTAGAGCGTGAGGAGCGTGCCGAGATGTGCGGGTACGCTTTGCGGCCGCAGCCACTGTAGCCGTAGGGTACGCTCCCTGCGAGGCACGAAACGTAAGAAGGGTCTGCCGAATTGGAGGCGGGTGCGCCATGCGGACACGGCCACTGGGGCCCCGTCGGCTGCGCCCCCTAAGGGGCACGACGCGCGTGAGGTGTGTGTGCCGAAATCGGCATGCGGAGAGCAACGCACCTTGAAGAGCAGGAGGTAGGAGGTGGGACGCGGCACCGCAAACACAAAACGCGATGACCGAACTCCACGGACAAAGGCTGGGGCATGAACGGCCGCCTGGTGAAATCAATCGCGGGTCGCTGTGGAGCGCTGCTTTTTGGAGCCTTTACAAGCGCATCAACTTGTCCGAAGACCTCTTGGATCCATCCTCATCGGGCAACCCTGAGGCCATCATGGAGCAATCAGGCAAATCTTCAAGCCCGGTTGGGGCTTTTACGAGCCTCGTGATGCGCGCATCTACCTGGCCCGCGCGAGCTTGGTTAGACGCCATCTGCGGCCCCATGTGTCTTTCATGTTTTTTGCCGTCCAAAATGGGACCAACTCAACGCGGATCTCCTCGAGTTTGGACTCTCCAAGCCGTCTCCCACGTTCCTCAACTGTGTTTTTACGTAGGGGGAAGTACTTCTATCGCAAAAGAAGTCGATGGGTCAGGCGAGGATTTTGGACGTTGCCGCCCCTGGCAGCATCGTGGCCGCCTCGTGCGCCAAGTGGGTCAAGCGATTATTGTCCACGTTGCCGCCCGTGGCCGCCTCGTGGCCACCTCGTGAGCTGAGCGTGTTCGGCGAGGTTTCGCCACGTTGCCGCCCGTGGCAGCGTCGCGGCCGCCTCGCGCGCGCTGGTGGGTCTGGCGAGGAGCCCGACGCAGCCCGAGGAGGTTGCGGCCCGGCCGGCTGCTTGGCATGCCAGCACGACGGGCAAAATGGGCCAGACGCAGCCCGAGGAGGTTGCGGCCCGGCCGGCTGCTTGGCACGCCAGCACTACGGGCAAAATGGGCGAGACGCAGCCCAAGGAGGTCGCGGCCTGGCCGGCTGCTTGGCATGCCAGCGCGGAGGGCAAAATGAAGGAGCGGAACGGGAACCGACATCTCGAGCCCTCCGCCCCACAACGACAAAATCACACATCGTCCTGGCCCGGGGCCATGACGCAACGGACACTCGCTGCATCTGCGCGAGGCGCAGTGCGATCTAGCGCGGCACCCCGAGCTCGCACCGCATAGCTTACGCGACAATTTACGCAATATGATTTCCACCGCCATAGCTCACGCCACATAGCCGACACGACATAGCCTTCGCCACGTAGCTTGCACCGAATAGTGTCCACATCCACAATGCATTAACGCACTGTTTGGTCGAAACACCGGTTGTTTCATCACTGGAAGCAAAGCTCACAAAGCCTTTTATGGTGAGGGTGGTTCAAGGAGCTACTTTTTCATCCTCCTCCTTCCCTGGGAGAAGAGGTCCACTTATTCCCTCACCTCGTCTCTTTGGGTCTGGAGGCTGAAGGGTTGGGGCGTCCAAAATGGCCCAAGAAAACCCCACGAGAGCCCGCCTGCCCCACGATGGCCTGCAAGGTGGTTCAAGATAACGTCCACCACGTTCCAAAATGTCCAAAAACTGCCCTACGCCGGCTCCGAGTGGCCGCGGGCCCCCCCCCAGAAAACTGATGGAAATCAGTATGTTGTGCTTTCGCCATTTCGCCAGATGGACACGCGAGGCCTGGAAAGAGATCCGACGTGAGCCCTCGTATGTGGTCGGTTTAAGAAGGGCCCAAAACTGCCCCAAATGCGCCCCGCATCGCGCGAAAAAACGCCCAAAAACGCAACCTTGCGGGCCCGACGGGGGGTCCGACATAAGCGCTGCCTCCTTTTCGTCGATGGCCTCCAGCATGGCCCAAAAAAAAACCCGAAGCCTCGCGCGCGCAAGCGCGCCGCACCACGCCACACCACGCGCGCGCACGCAGTATGCACAGCAGCATGATATCATTGCCATGGCCGCTGGGCAAAGAAAATACATCGGAGGAGCTGCCGCAATGAAGGCGGCGACGCGGGCGTGAGCCTGGGCCGCGGGCTCATCATCCTGGCCAAGGGCCGTCGGCGATGGAGGGGGGCCCCGAGGCCTCCAGGATGGCCCCTGACAAAGCCCCAAAATGGCCCGAAAACGATCCCAAAGGCCGCCAAAGAGGCCCCCGTACAGCGGAGCCCAGCCCACAATAAATCTTCCACAAGACACCTAACCCCGAGACCCCAGGACGTCCAATGATTTTTAGTGCGCGTAGCAAAACCATCGGAACCCAAGAAACCCAGGGCACCCTGGAGGCGAGCAAGATGTTTCTTGGCATGGGTATGCACCATACTTTTTGGTCCTCAAGCGCACGAAACGAGTCGGGCGCCGAGCAGGCAAGGGCAGGCCGCGCCACCTGCAGAAGCACAAACAAGGCGAAAGCGAAACCCGGAGTGGGGCGAAGCACTCACTGCGGCACGGAAACGCGGAGCACGATGGGCGGATGAGGTAGCTAAAGTACCGCCCGGATGGCGAAGTTGCCGCCTGCGGAGAGCATGACGAAGGCGAGCAGCACGTAGCTCGGGAGCACGATCCATCCTTGCCGAAGTGGTAGAAATTGAAGCGTGCACGAGAGCACCGCGAGCGGGTAGGTAACGCAACCGAAATGGCGCGAGCGAAAGTAGGCCCCCCGGCGGCCGGAATGCGCAGGTAGCGCAGGTAGACGAGCCAGTAACTGACCACGTAGGGCACCGCGCGCCGAGCCGCCCGTGGAAAGCACGCCATCCGATGCTAAAGCTGCGAAGTCTACCTGGCCGCGAGATTAGGCCTGGAAGCGGCGTCTGCGGACGACTCTGCTTCCGCGCCCCTCTGCGGCTGCAGTGCTAGAATCCAACTGAGGCCGATTGAGGGCGAGTGGAGCCTCGAGGGGGGCAAGGTAGCAGAGAGGAAGTGAACGAAGAGGGAGAGGAAGTGAACGAGGGGGGGCTGACGAAAAAAAAAAGAAAGAAAAAAAAAAAAAACGCCCCAACACAACGAAACGCGCGCTCGCTCGACGACCAAAGAAAATGCCGAAACTATCCACAACGGTGCTCGGATCTCAACGCGAATCTCGCTCGCAAAATCTGTTGTCAGGCTGGGGCGCCGTCGGAAATCGGGCTCAGCAGCGAGAGTCGTACTCGTAGTTTGTAAGTGCAAGAGAAAGAAGGGGCCCGCCGCGCCGCCGCCGCCGTCGTCGCCGACGTCGTCCCCTTCCCTTTTTCTTCCCCCTCTCCTTTCTTTTTCCCTTCCTTCTTCGTCCCCATTCCCCATTCGCCCTTCCCCCCTCCTTCTTCGGTCGCCCCCCCCTCTCCTCCCCTGCCCCACCTTCCGCCCTCCCCAAGGCCCCATCCTCCCTCCCGCCTCTCCCCCGCCCGCCGCTCGCCGTTCCCTCTCGGGCGGGGCGCCGCGGGCCCCCCGGGCCCCTCTGGGCCGCCGCGGCGGCGCCCAGGCTCGCCCGACGGGGGGGGGGGGGCAAGAGGAGCAAGAGCAGAGCATGAAAGGAGGACGGAGACGGAGGAAGGTAGAAAGGCGGCGAAGCAAGGGGAGCGGGGAGGGGGGGGCGGGGACAGCAGAACGCGAAGAGTTGGAAGGGGAAGAAGATAAGGGCAGCAGAGATGACGGATGGGAGGAGGTGGAGGCGGCGGCGGAGGTGGAGGTGGAGGTTAAGGGGGGGGGGGGGGGGGGGGGGGGGGGGGGGGCGGCTGAGGGGGCAAAAACTGAGGGGGATGAGGAGGATTGTTTTGCTTGCTTGAGCAGCTGAGGCTACGCTATCTGGCCGTCGTTGCGATGGCTGGCCCATGGCCGTGCTGTCCACGAACCAGTGGTAGTATATATGTGGGCCCTAGCCTTACCTTACCTAATGTCGACAGTGTCGACAGTGTCGAGATATCTCGATTCCTAAATTCCTACCCCGCCAACGGCGGGAAAGCGCTCGCGCGACATCGCAAGAGAGGGAGAGGCAGCATTCTGCACGCCGAGGCGGCCGCGCAGAGGGCCCACGGGCGCGCGACGAGTCTAGAGCGGAAGGTCAAGCGTGCCCGTGCTTCCCCCATCTCCTTGTCCTCCTCCTCCTCCTCCTCCTTCTCCCCCCCCCCTATCCTTTTCCCCCTCCTCCTCGATCCTGCCGGTGGCCGGACCGCCAAGGGGGGCAGCTGCGCCTAGAAAAAATACGATCGCTGCGAAGGCGCCAGAAAAGATGGGTCACGGTCACGGGTCACCGACCGAAACCCACACCTACAAGTCCTAATTCAACAGGTGCTTTGCGTTTTTCGTATCCATTTTCTCAGCCTTAGCTTCAACCGATGTCGCGCCATCACCGCCGGCAGCCCCAGACGCCCCAGACTCCCTCGAACTCGCCTTGGCAGTCTGCACGCCCTCGTAACCGAGGAGTTTGCCGATGGCAGACTTGCCCTTTGCATGTGCCTGCAGGGGGGGCCTCGTGAGCACGATAGGCGGGGTCTTCGACTGCGCCCCAGTCGTGTGAGCCGGGCAAACCACGCGCCAACACTCCACCCTGCAACGTTACCACCGTGGAGAATAGAGCGAAGAGGATGGGCGCCAGGGAGAACCACCGCATTGTCCTCGGTCTCACGGATCAGCTCCATGGTGGCGGCCTTCTTTGCCGTCGGGACCACCCACGCCGCCACGGGGCAAGACGACGCTGTGATTTTCTCGCCCCCGCCAGGCACGATATAAATGCCAACGTGGGCAATTTCCTTGCAAGCATCCCGAACGACAACTTTCATCGCGGGCAGGGAGCTGGCTTCCGTGACCCAAACTGCCTAATCCTCCTCCTCCTCCTCCTCCTCCTCCTCCCTCCCCCCTCTTCCCCTCTCCCCCTGCTCGTTGCCTTCCCAGCGAATGCCAGGCGAAAGGCTGACTCCGTCAGCCCAGTCACGGGCTCGTACTTCAGCGAGATCTTGGTCGCAGTCATATCGATCGACACTGCCGCGGAGCCGAGCACCCCGTCGCGGCCGTAGGCCTTGGCGAAGCAGGCTTGCTCCACGTGCCCGCAGATCATTTGCAAGATTGGCAGACAGAAATCCTTGTGGTCGACGTCCACCGATGGAAGACTCGCCAATTCCGGAGGGAACCTGGCTTCGCCTGATTGGGCCGCGAATGCCGCGAGCAGTCGGCTGAGAAGCGATCGCGCTTCGATGGGGGATCCAGCCGTGGCGATCGAAGTGCCCCTCCTTTCCCACAACGCAGGGCCGTGCCCGGGGCCCCGGGGCCACCTGAGCACCTGAGCACGCCGCGATGATTCGAAACTTTTTTTCGAAAGGGGGGGCGCGGCGACTCGATGGCCCTGTGGGCCTGGCATGGAACCGAAGAACTTGAAACGATACAGTTTGTCCAGGCTCCACGATGGCTCCTCGAGGTCCTTCAGGACCTACTGCTGGGCAGCCATCTCCTCCCTCTTCGCCGCCACCTCTTCCTCTGACTCCTTGACTGCGGCGGTCTCGTCGCTGGGCCCCTCCCTTTTCACGTCCGGGGCCCCCAAGTGTTTCTTGGCGAGGTTGCTCGCGCGGGCCCGGTAACTCTCGCGGGCAGCCGTCTTGTCGTCCTTGGGCTGGGTCAGGGCCTCCAGCATGAGGTCCCACCCTGCCTTCCAGCTGGAGGGGTCGTCGCCGCCTTCCTGGTGCAGCACGACATCGTAGATAGAAGAGATTGGGCCCCAGCCCTGCTCGTAACTCGGGCCCGCGAAGTTCTTGAGGATCGTCGGCCACGTCTGGAGGGCCTCATCAAAGATCGCCCCGACGAAACTCGCGCGGGCCTCCATCAAGTTGACGAGCACGGCTTCGTCCTCGGAGGCGGGAAAGGCAGATGGGGGGGATTCCTCCTCCTCCATCTTCTTCTCCTCCTTCTCCTGGAGGCCGCCAGTAACAGAAATGTCACTTTTTGTTCGTGGCGCCACCCTGTCCCCCCCACCCTCCTCCTCCTCCTCCACCTCTTCCTCCTCCTCCTCCTCCTCCTCCTCCTCCTCCCACTCCTCCTCCTCCTCCTCCTCCTCGTCCTTCCTCCTCCTTCTCCTCCTCATCCCTTCCTTCTCTTCCCTCCCCTCGATCTGTCCCTGCCCTCCCCCGCCGTGTCCTTGAAGCATTCGCTGAACTCCGTCGTGTCCTTGAGCTCCTTGTAGACAGCCTTCCACGGGTTGTCGCCGAACAACGCCCCCATGTCATTCCCGAAGTGGCCCATCATGTGCAAGAAGTTGCTGAGGGGGCCGAACGTGACTTTCACGCCCTGGGCGATGACCGACAGGAAACGATCCCTTGTCTCAGTAGAAGCCACCCAGGGCTGCTGCGCTGGCTCTGACTCGATGAGATCCTCAATCAATGACCACGCTTCGACCTTGAAGCTGCAGCAGGCCGCGCAAGTCCGAACGTCGCCACCGGCAGTCCTCTTCAGCAAGCGAAGAAACCGTAAGAGAGCCTTCCTGGTGTCACTTTCCTGGCCCAGATCAGCGGCGATAGCCGCCCTGCGAACAGCCTTCGGGTCAACTTTCCCCAGCAGGTCCATGGCAGAAGCGTTCACTCTCGCCTTCTCCGCCTTAGCCTTCTCCTCATCCCGGCTCTGCTTCGGAGCCCCCGCAGACTCATTCCCAAGCGCGCTGGCGGCACTATCATCGTCTTCATCGCTTCCGTCCCCTGCGCCGCCAGTTTCGATATTCTTGATGGACTTCCACGTACGGGTGCGCATCTCCTTTCGCAACTTGGACCAGGACGTGCAATCTTTGCCCCACGCATTGGTCTTACCGAATATGGAGAAGCCGATGCCGAGGGAGACTGCATGCGCGATGACATTGAACATCCTCATGAATTTGCCGTGAACTTCCTGATCCAATCGGGGGCGAACGATCTCCTTCCCGTCGCCATCATAGGACGCGCCCCTCGTGTCCTTCCCTGGCCCATCAGGAAGGAGGCCCCAGAGCATCATGAGCATGTCCTCCAGGAAGACCTTCGAGCGCCTCTTGCCATCGCTGGTCTCGACGTCCACGAGAATCTCTTCGTCGGGCTCAGGCTCAACATCAGTCTGCTTGCTCTTATTCGGCTCTGGCTCCTTGCCTGAATAAATGGCCGCTTCCGTCATGTCATGCCGAAGAATGCAAATTCGGTCGGGCTCGGGCTTCTCGAAAAAGGTTGAAACTTTGTGGCCAGAGTAAGGGCAGTTGGGGAGCTTGGCCATGTTGGGCAAACGCTTGAAGGGCAGCGCGTACTTCAACCCCTCGACCCTGGCGATCTTGAGAGCCATGGGATCCAAAGACTTAACGCCGACGCTCTGGCTCACCGTCGAAAACAAAGACTACACATTCATGATGGCGGCTTCGTTTGTAATGCTCCGGAAGTCAGTGCTCTCACCGATCAGCGTGAATATTGTGTCCATCCACCCGTGCTGCTTGAGGGTGCGCACAAGGATGCCCGCCTTCGGGCCATGGCGCTCGCGCGCCTGGTCTTGCCGCTGCCCCCGAGACCTGCCGCGCCCTGGCCAACCCCGCAAACATTTCGAACGTCGCCGGCCTGCAAGGCCGCAAGATTTGCCTCGCCGAAACAAGAAAGCCCCCGACCCGATGGCCCCCAGGGCCCCGGGGCCCAGATCGATGGCACAGGCGTACGAGCAACCAGGCCACCCTCAAGAACTCGTTCTCCGAGGAGAAGTTCTGCGGGTAGTGCTTGGCGAGCCACTGCATCACCAAGGCGTTGTCCTTGGAGTCCTCCTCCTCGCCCTCCTTCTTGTCCTTGGAGCCAGTAGCGGCAGCGGCTGCAGCCTCCTTGGACCCCGCGGCGCCCTTCAAGGGCTTCTTGGCGGACTTGCGCGTGGACGAGGCGTTGATGCCTTCCTGAGAAGCGCATTTCTTCACTTGGAAAAAAACAAGAGGGAAGTGGATGGAGAAGGAGAAGGAGGATGAGGGGACGGGAGAAGGAGGACAACGAGAAGGGGGGGGAAGGCGGACGGGGGGAAAGGAGAAGGAGGAGACGAAGAAAATAATGGAGGGAGGGCACAGCAGCAGGATCCTTGTAGACACTCCAGGCGTTGTGGATGATGAGGGTCCGCTTCAGGACATCGAGGAACGATGCGCCGTTGGCCAACTTGTGAAATTGGTTGTAAAAGTCCCGAATGAGTACAAGCACGTCCATAGGCGAGAGGTGGTCCAACGTCTCTACGTCCAGCCCAGCCTCCAGCGTAAGCAGCACATTGGGGTCGCCAGGCCAGAGCTCATTAGCTTTGAACACGCCCCTGCACAGGGTCCCAAACGCGAGCAACAATCATGGGCATGGGTCTCCCGAGTCTGGGTCCTGGGACGGGATTGCCACGGCGCGCCCCCGGACAGCTTGAACGTTCCCCCAGTCGCGGATGCTCTGGGCTGCCTCCATGACTGCATGTTCCTGGTGTCGATCGTTCACTGGGTGGGTGTCGACAAGTTTTCTGCCGCTCGCATCGAAAAACTTTACGTGCTTTGTCCCCTTCCCGAAATCCTTCGTGACTCTGGCAAGCAGCTTGAGGCCTGGGGGGGCGTTCGGGCACCGTTCGTAGATGGTGGCCTAGAGTAGGAGGGGGGAGAAAGGAGCGTGGAAACGAGGAGTTTCGTCGAAGAGGAGAAGGAGGCGTGAGGGTGCGAGGGATGCGAGGGAGGCCTTGGGCGTGTACCACAGCATGCGGAGCCTGCGCGCAGGGTCACTCGGCTCCTCCTGCAAGACCCTCGGATAGATCTGCAGCTGCTGCTGCGAGTCATCTCCAGGGAACGGCGGGAACGAATCATTCGACGACCCTCCCGCGCCAGTCGGAAGCGACGACTGGTCCAATGAACTCGCAGATGCAGCCGACATCGCGGCGACTGCGATGCTGGCGATGGCCTTGCCCTGCTGGTTGGTTGGTTCTTGAGGTTGGCACGGCGGGGAAATTGACCCTGGACTCGGGCCAAAGGCTGGCTGCGAGTGCGCCATCCAGAAAAGGCCCCCTCCCCCAGGTCCCCGAAGGGCCCGACAAGCCGCGGGGGGTGGGGGCCCTCGACCCCCCGCTCTCCGACGCTCGGGGCCAGAATCATGCGAGGCCCCAGGAGCAAGCCCCCCTGAATCCAGCTCGGGCGCTCGAGGGCCCTGACAAAAGGACGGGGGGGGAGCAGGAGGAAGAGGGGGAGGGGGAGGAGGAGGAGCAGCAGGGGCAGTGGGGAAGGAGGAAGAGGAGGAGGGCGAGAATAGGGGCAGCGGGGAAGGAGACGAGGAGCAGGAGAAGGAGGACGAGAAGTAGGAGGGGGGCAAGAGCAGGCCAGGAAGGGTGCATCCACAGGCTCGCAGTGGCGGCGGCGGCGAGCTCGCGGCCCCAGGCGCCATGCTCGCCTGCGCCGCCCCAGAACTGCCCCGGGGAAGGGGGGGCC
>CAUYUJ010000299.1:32500-55000 GCA_963575745.1 Prorocentrum cordatum
GCAGCAGCAAGCAGCAGTTCCCTGGGCCCTGGACAACGCCGCCAAACCGCCCGATGGCTGGCACCAACTCCCCCCGCTCCCCCCGAAATCGCCCCGAGCTCGCCGAGGACCACGAACGGCCTCGGCCCTCCTCGGCTCGGAGCCACCTCGTAAATCACCAGGGGGGAAGCCCGAATTACTTCCAAGGGCCCAGGGAGTGGGCCGGCTACCACTTCAAGGCCTCTAGACGGGGCCCTGGAACCACGCCCGCGCCCCCATGGGGAGCCCCGGGAGCATTTCCAGGCACCCCTGGGGGCCCCCGCAAGCAATTCCAGCCCCACCTGGGGGGCCCCGGAAGCACTTCCAGCCCCCCCGGGGAGGGCTGGAAGTGCTTCCAGCCCCCCACCCCCTGGGGGGGGGGGTCTGGAATTGCTTCCATTGCCCCCCGGGGGGGGTCTGAAAGCACTTCCAAGCCCCCCAGGGAGGGCCCTGGAAGCACTTCCAGGCCCCCCCGGGGGGGCCCTGGAGGCACTCACTTCCAGGCCCGCCAGGGGGGCCCTGGAGGCAATTCCAGCGTCCCCAGGTGCTCCTGGAAGCACTTCCAGCCCCCCCTGGGGGGGGGGGCGGACGCACTTCCAGGCGCCCTGGGATGCCCGCAATCATTTCCAGGCCCCCTGAGGGGCTTCAGAACCATCTTCACGCCATTGGCAGGCAGCCCGCAGATCTGAGTTTGGTCAGTCCATGCCTGCCGGTCCTCACTCTTCCCCCCCCCCTCCTCCTCCTCCTCCTCCTCCTCCTCCTCCTCCTCCTCCTCATCCTCCCTCCTCCTCCTCCTCCGCCTCCTCCTCCTCCTCATCCTCCTCCTCGTCCTCCTCCTCCTCCTCCTCCTCCTCATCTTCCTCCCCCTCCTCCTCCTCTTCCTCCTGCTTCTTCTCTTCTCTTCCTCCTCCTCCTCCTCATCGTCACCCTGGGCCGGCGCTCCCCCCCCCTCCTCCTCTTCCTCCCCCTCCCCCTCCCCCTCCTCCCCCTCCTCCTCCTCCTCCTCCTCCTCTGGGGGGGGGGGAGGTTGGGCAGCTCCAAACGCCGAAGAGAAAGCGGCGCCTGGCCGCGGGGGCGGCTGGCCACCCAGATTCCGCGGCAGCCCCACTTCAAGCAACAGTTGGCTCAAGAGGCCCCCCGGCCCAAGAGGCCCCCCGGCTCGGGGCCCCCGCCATGGGGCGCAACATAATAATTGCATGTAATGTGCTACGGGTTCTGTACTTTGTTTGTGATGTCATTCTTCTTGAATGGCGGTGGCAATTGTTACCATGTCTTCAGGGGGTGCCAATTGGCTTTGTTCGACGGTGCGAACTCTTCATGAGCGAGTTGCCTAACTGGAGCAGACCAGGCTGGGAACGGGGAAGACGAGCGCAATGGTGCTCCTAGCGCTCATGAGTGCCCTTCAAAGCGCCTCCCTCGAGAGCCTCGATCTTTCTCCTGCGTTCAGACGATGGGCGGGGGCCAGGGGGGCAATCCACATTCTTCAGACAGGGGAAGCGCACCACATGCAGACAAGAAGCCGAGAAGGTCCCAGGAAGGAAAACAGGCCCCATTCTGACAATCAGCCAGGGCCAGGGAATGAGGGAGAGAGAGGGAGAGAGAGAGAGAGAGAGAGAGAGAGAGAGAGAGAGAGAGAGAGAGAGAGAGAGAGAGAGAGAGGAGAGAGAGAGAGAGAGGAGAGAGAGAGAGAGAGGGAGAGAGGAGAGAGAGAGAAGAGGGAGAGAGAGAGAGAGAGAGAGGAGGAGAGAGAGAGAGAGAGAAGAGAGAGAGAGAGAGAGAGAGAGAGAGAGAGAGATAGAGAGAGAGAGAGAGAGAGGAGAGAGAGAGAGAGAGAGAGAGAGAGAGAGAGAGAGAGAGAGAGATAGAGAGAGAGAGAGAGAGAACAACAAATGACGATGAGAGAAAGTGCGAGTGCTTGCACGCGTTCGCGCGCTCTCTCAGGGATGAGAGGGCGTGGGCGAAGAAGAGCGACCGCCCCTCAGGACTTGGACATCGCCGAATTGATGAACTCTCAACGCGCCATGCTGCGCCAGGCGGGGGGGTGGGGGGGCACTGCAGGATGAGAAGCGGGGGGGGGGGGGGGAGGGGGGGGTACGGCGGCATATATTCACCTGTCCCGTGGTTTAACCCTCCCGCGGCCAGGCATCCTCTTGCCGTGCCCTCCAAATTTAAAGGTTCTCCTCAGCCCCCTGGTCGGCCCTCCTCATCATTTCATCCCCCCTCCTCTCATCCTTCCTCATATCCTCCAGAATCCTCCATCTCTTTTCCATCGCTGTCCCTTGATGCTCCTCCTGCTGGCGCAGGCAACGCTGGCGCCGCGCCAAAGTTGACGTGCTCGGGTACCCCGTGGCCACGCTCGCGCCGATGATGCACGCGTGATCGTCGCAGTAAAGAACCTCCCTCCCTCCCTACCCAACGCATAATGGACGGGGTCTGGAAAGAAATTCCCGGGGCCGCCTGCAAGCCTGATGCCCCCGAGCCCCCTGGCCCCTGCCTCGAATGCTAATAGACCCCATTGGGGGCCCGTGGAGCCCCTGGGGCCCCCCTGGATCCCTCGCCGCGCACGCCCTGCTCGGCCCTGCCAAACCCCGCCCCTAGAACCTGGCAGACCTAGGCATCGGCGCCCTCCGCCAAATCGAACTGGAAGGCGCGCGATGGGCATGCCGAGCGCGAGAACCCACTCGGAAGAATATCAAAAGCAGGTAGATCTTTCTGGATAATATCGAGCAGCCCCTTGACCTTCTGGCAACAACTCTTATGCCGCGGCAAAACGCAGATAGGGCACACGCGAGTCGGCTCAGCTACTGCCGCATCGTCGCCAAACAACATGGCATCCTCCACGTCCTCGGGCAAGGACTCCTGGCACAAGGCGCAAGTACTCAGGGTGTCTGCCATGTCTACGCGGAGCTCTCGCTGTGACTCCGCTGCCAGACAAGCCCCCCGCATGCTCTTTAAGCGCAGCGCTTCTGGAGGCACGTCAGCTCGGTCTCTACCCCTGCCCCTGGTCAGCTGTACGTCAATGGCCTTGTGAATGACCACGCAGCCTTCCTCGTGGCCGAAGTCCTCGTACTTCCGCGACATGATAGCAGCCGTGGGCCACGCGCAACGCCCAGCCCGGATGTCGGAGCGAATGCCCCGTCTCCCGCCTGGGTCGACCCAATAGACCAGGTGGGCGCTGTTGTCTTTCAAGACCATGCCCAAGTCGTGCGGCCGTTCCAAGGTTCGACCGACTGGCAAATCATGGGCGTCCTGACACTGCTGGAGAGCCAGGCAGGAGATCTCGATTTCTCTGCTCCACCTGCCGCGGGCACGGCGCCCTGCCGCCTCGTCGTGCTCTGGCCTTGGAGGCCCAGGGTCAAGCCCCGGCTCTCCCCGAGGCTTAGCGCCCCCGTCGCCATCCTCCTTGCCGAAGGTCGCGCGGTGCAGGGCGGCCTCGTGGAATATCTGATCTAGGTCGGCGTCCTGAATGTCATCGAGCATATCTGCAGTCACGAGGGACGCCCCCTTCGCCAAGTCAGCTCCGATCTCGCGCTCGATGTTCTCAGGGCCGCCCATGGCGTTCGACGCGCGACGCGCCTCCTCATCAGCCCCCCACTTCTCCGACGTCTCCTGCCGGGCGGGGCGGCGGGGGCAGGGCAGGGGGGGGGGCGGGCGAGGCGACGAGGGAAACGCGGCGAAGGGCCCACCAGGGCCCCCTGGGCCCCAGGGCGCACTGAGCGTGGAAATTTGATTTGGCAGCGCTGCCAATCCTGCTTGTCCGCGTCTCGTGAATCCTCATAGCTAGTGTCGGGCATCCCAGACAGAGGGCCCCCCAAGAAAGATGCCCCCAGTGCTTCCAACAGAGACTCGTCCAAATCCTCCACGCTGCTCGCGCTGACAGCTGCCGCTTCAACCCTGCGGTGGGCGCTGTCGTCGCCGGGGCCCTCTGGGCCCTCGAAGTCCCCCTCGTCGGCGCCCCCCAAGGCGGCAGCAGGCGCCATCCTCTTGCGCGCCTTCCTCTCGCGGCGTTTCATCCTGAACAGCTCAAGCGCATAATCAAACCTCATTGCCAGGTGGAAGCCGTGGCGATCATCATGCTTAAACGTCGCACTGTACAGGATCACTCGATATTCAAAAGGATGTTCTGCCGCTTCAAAGAGATAAGATTGCATGCCCCGGGATAAGTCAACTGAACTGACAAACTGCAAGGGAACACAGAACTTGCAAACAAACTCTTCCTCACCCACTTCCGACTCCGCGACGACGCAAGTCTCCAGCGAGGCAAGCGAATAGTGTTTCTCCCACACCATGCACAAATTGCCCCCAGGATGCGGCCCGCAAAAGAATTAGTCTTCCTGGCCGGGCAGAAAAAAGGAAGGATGCAAGGCCTCAGCTTTGCGAGTCGACGACCCCAGGACGTCCGCGCCCTCGCGAGGCATCGCGACATCGAGACATCCTGGCACGCGAAGGCGTGCTCGGACCTGTCCTCCTCATCCACCCTCTCCACCTCTCCTCCTCCTTCTCCTTCTCCCCGGTCCCCCCTCTTCCTGTTCCTCTTCCCCCCCCTTCCCCTCCCCCCATCCCCACCTCCTCCTCAGCCCCTTCCCCCTGATCTGTTGTCTTTGCCATCTCTCCTTTTGTCAATCCCAAATCACGTCAATTTGTCAATTCGCCCCGGCCCCCGCGACCCCCTGCCTCGCCACCCTCTGCCCACGCATTCGACAGCCTCTGACGACGCCGACCAACAAGGGGGTGGCCCAGGGTCCTCGAGCACCAAGGCGAAGAAGAACACGTTGACAGCAGACGGATACTTGGCGTATTTGCGGAGCATCAAAGAGTTTGCAATGGCCCATAGGTGGTCTGGCATGAGGCGAGACGCAAGCTCTGGGGCAGCGAACTGGTCAAGCTCTAGAAGCCTCTGCTTGGTGGGAAGCCCCTGGGCCGGGGGGGGCGTCGCCCAGCGATGCGAGTCTTGCGGGGCCTCTCCAGGGTCCCCAGAATTCAAGCATTCCTGAAGGACCTCCCCTGCGCCTTTCCTTAGCTTCGACCATTTCAATCCTGTTCCACCTGCGGCCTCATTCATTTTTTTTTCAAGTTGCATCTTACAGAGAGCAACTCCAAACCAATCCGACGCGCCTTTGTCCCGCTGCACCGAATCGACGTGTTATAGTTCTCACAGGCCCGCACGTCTGATTTCAAGTTCGTGCCGATGTGCTTGCAGATCGTATACAATACATTCCCAGTCTTGCTACCTCTCCCCCTCGCCCCTCTGCCCCGGCAGCCGTGGCACCCCCGAAACGGGGGCTTGCCTCTCTCCCCGGGCGACTCCCAAGCCAGCCTCCTCACCTAGACTCTCCCGGTGGCGTGTTTTGCGAGTTGTATGGCCACGGGGGCTCCGATGGCGTTCTGGGGCCTCCAGTGACCCAAGACAATCGACGCCCACAACGCGACGCCGCGACCACGCGGCGCCGCGACAACGCGAGGCCGCGACAACACATGACGCGAAGCCACGACGCAGCGAAGCCGCGTCACCCGCGCGCGCGTGCGGAGTTCTGCATTGTTAACAATCGAAAAGTGGCCATGGTGGCATGGAAACTAAAGTGAACATTTACCGGTGACCGAAAGGATTTTGGGTGACCCGCGCGGTGGTGGGTCACCCGCGCGCGACATGTAATTCCAAAAACTGAATTTGAAATTTCTATGGCCTTTTAAGGAGGCCCACGAATGTGTCGACTTTTCTGTTGTGCACGAACTCGCCACGCGCGCGCGCGCGGAGTTCTGTATTGTTAACAATAGTAAATGCCGCCATGTAATTCCACAAACTGAATTTGAAATTTCTGTGGCCCTTTAAGGAGGCCGACGAATGCGCCGACCTTTCTGTTGTGGACAATACAGAACTCGGCACGCACGCGCGTGCATTGTCGACAATGTCAATGCCGCCATGTAATTCCAGGACTGAATTTGAAATGTATGTGGCCCTTTAAGGAGGCCGACGAATGTGCCGGCTTTCCTGTTGTGGACAATACAGAACTCGGCACGCACGCGCGTGCATTGTCGACAATGTCAATGCCGCCATGTAATTCCAGGACTGAATTTGAAATGTATGTGGCCCTTTAAGGAGGCCGACGAATGTGCCGGCTTTCCTGTTGCGGACAATGCAGAACTCGCCACGCGCGCGCGTGCGGAGTGCATTGATGACAATATAGATGCCGCCATGCACTTCCAAAAACTGAATGAGAAATTTCTGTTGCCCTTTAAGGAGGCCGACCGGCGGGCCGATGGTGAGCAATACAGAACTCGCCACACGCGCGCGGACGCGGACGCGCGCGCGCGCGCGGAGTCCAGTATTGCCGACAATTCAGTGATTGCGCTGCAGTTCCAAAAACTGAATTTGAAATTTCTGTAGCCCTTTAAGGAGGCCGACGGACGGGCTGACTATTCTGTTGTGCACAATACAAAATTCGCAACGCGCGCGTGCGGAGTTACATGTAATTCCAAACACTGAATTTGAAGTTTCTGTGGCCCGACGGACGGCCCGACGTGTTTGTTGTGGACAATACAGAACTCGCCACGCGCGCGCGCGTGCGGAGTTCTGTACTTGTCCACAGTAGAAAAACCGACATGTAGTTCTAAAAAACTATATTTGTTTTTTGTTGGGGGAGGCCTCAAGGGAGGCCGAGGTGACACGTCTCCCGCGCGCGGGTGACCATGCCGTCGTCGTCGTCGACCTCCTCCCCATGCATCATCATCCTTTTCCTGCCTTTCATCGTGCTTTACTGGCTATGATCCGCTTGCTCCTGCCGTATCCTCCTCCTTTTCCTGCTTCCCTCTCCTCATGCTCCTGGTGCCTTTGTTCCTCCTCCATCTCTTGCCTCCTCCTCCTCCTCCTATGTTACTAGCTATGATGCTGGCTATGCTTCTCGCTATGTTACCCGCTATGCCACCCTTCGCCCGCGCGTTTCAGGTGCAATCCGAGAACGGGGCCCTGGCCTATAGGGAGCACGTTGTGATGTGCAAGTGTGTCAGCCATCATCAGAGTCACTGCAACGTTCGACTGCGCGAAGCCGCGTTCCGGCGCTTGCCTGACCGTCTGTCATGCTCGCGCCACCGCTTACTCAAAAACACCAGATACCTTTGAACGAAACGTTGGCCAGATGTACTCCTGTGGCACTGCTTGGCAATGCGTTTGGCCTTGCCCATAAAATCCTCGGCCCCGAAAAGGTCGAACCTCCTTGGGTTCAACCTCGTCACCCTCAGGCGCTGGCACACGCGAGCAAAATAATGAGTCTTCGGACGGAGTCTCCAAAGTGATTTCTTCGCTCGGTAGGCTTCGTCAGCCAACTCCTGGTCCGCCGCGCCCCCGTCGGGGCACCGTTGACGGGGGCCTGTTGACTTCCCTTGCTTATATACATGTATATATGCGTGTGTAAAAATATACGAATATACATATCCACGTATATACAAGTGTGCATATGTGCATACACACCTATATTTATTTTTATATATATACATACATAAGCGCACGTATGTGTGTATGTATATACACACACGTGAAAAAGACAAGCGCTCGCTCGAGGAATCCTCCTGCCCAGCAGTACTCACACCCCGATACTGTTTGATATACAACGGAACGTCGCAGACAATAACATAACAACATAACAAGTATTCACCGAGCAAAGAGGCCCTATCGGCATCTTCCTCAGAAAGGAACGTATCGGATCTGTCGAGCAGCCGCGCAAACCCGTTCAAGGCCCACATTGTCGCGGCCCTGAGTTTGGCGTCTTCTGAATTATCGGCACCAGAGTTGCAAATGTCAACGGCCTTGTGGGCGACCCACAAAAACATCGCCCTGGCCCTAGCGGGGCCTCCGGCGTGTCGCAGCTTGACTTGCGCGGCCACCCCGTTTTCATTCCACCGATCTTCCTCCGATCTTTCCTCCTCCTGCTAGGTTACTGGCTATGCCATTGGTTATGCTACTCGCCATGCTACTCGCTATGCTATTGGCTATACTACTCGCCATGCTACTCGCCACGCTACTTGCACTGTTTCCGGCGCGATCCGAGAACGGGGCAGGCGCGGCGGAGCCCGCTAAAGTAGTTTGCAGTTCATGCCTTTCATGCGAGTGTGGATGCAAGGGTAATCATCGTGATCCTCCCACGATATGGTTCTAGTTGTGAAGCGGGGCACGCCAAACGATCGCCCTTGAGATCGGTGCCACGCCTTGGCCTCCCTCCACATTCGCAGGAGGGCTGTATTCAGGTTGCACGCGTAATATTCGGTTGCAAATGTGTACATCATGCTTCCGCACAAATCAGCCTGCGCCCCCGTGCGCGCCATGGCGTCTTGCAGGCGTCTTGGGCTGCCTCGTAGGCGTCTTGGGCTGTCTTGGAGGCGTCTTGGGCCGCGCGGGCGTCTTGGTCCCCGGGGCCCCACTTCCCCTTTGGTTCCAAGCGTTGGCCTTGGCGGCCAGGGGGCGGGCTGCGGGCGGACAGGGCGCGAGCCGACGATCATCTTTGACGAATCCGAGATACGAGAGGCGCAATATATCAAAATGGTTATCATGTATTGACCAACTTCGAATCTCCGCCCACGGTGACCGGTCAAGCCCAACGTGCGTTAGTAAATATTGATTGTGCGTGACCATATGTTGCCTCCAAGCCGCCCCTGGGCCAAAGGCATACGCAGTGGAAACTTGATCGTCAAATTTAGCGCCCATGCTGAGTTCACATATGAAACTCGCCTGCCAGTTTTTCTCGAAACGGTGACATATCACTTTCTCTTTGAGGTCGCCGGTCCAAGCATGAAATGTCGCGAACCAGCCGTTCCCAAGAACCGACTCAGTCTGAGCTAAACGAGCGCGCAATGAGCGGGGAGGAAATGCAACGTTCCGGTGGTCACGTTTCGGGTGATAACCACTTTCCAGGACTTCCAAGTTCCATTTGATAAAAGAGATCAGTTACACATCAGTTTTTCCTAATACATATTTGCCTTTTTCAATTATCATGATGGGCATTTGCATGTCATAGCTGCTACCTCCTGACACTAGTGCAGAACTCCAACTGAGAACTATGTATTCGACACCGTTGAAGACCTCTACTCCGTCACTGTGGAAATCAATGGGGATTGTGGAGCTCACGTAGTCGTCTTGCCCCGCCCTGGAGGCGCGCATGCACGTGTGTGCGCGCGTCTCTGTGTCTCCTTCTCCCTCGCTCTCTCTCTCTCTCTCTCTCTCTCTCTCTCTCTCTCTCTCTCTCTCTCTCTCTCTGAGGATGTTCAACGCCGCACATGCTCCCTCTCGCTCTCTGACCCCCTCCCTCGCCTCTACCCTCTCTCTCTATCCCTATTCTCTGTTTCTTTATGTCGTTATTTGTTATTTTATCTCTATTTCTTTCCTCTCTCTCTCTCTCTTCTCTCACTCTCTCTCTCTCCTCTATCTCATCTCGCTGCCTCCTCTCTCTCTCTCTCTCTATCTCTCTCCTCTATCTCTCTCTCCTTCCCTCGCTTCTTCGCTTCTTATCTCTCTCTCTCTCTCTCTCTCTCTCTCTCTCTCTATCTCTCTCTTCTCTCTCCTCTCTCTCTCTCTCTCTCTCTCTCTCTCTTCTCTCTCTCTCTCTACTACTCTCTCTCTCTCTCTCTCTCTCTCTATCTATCTTTCTTTATCTCTCTCTCTCTCTCTCTCTTTTCCTCCTTCTCTTACTCTCTCTCTCTCTCTCTCTCTCTCTCTCTCTCTCTCTCTCTCTCTTTCTCGCTCTATTGGAAAGGCCTTGCGGCCTGGGCCGCCGACCCTGAACGACGACCGCGACGACGACGGCGTCGACGGCGCCGCCGGCATGCAACGAGCGAAGCTCTTCTGTATCTGCCCATTCTGGTTCGAATATGTGGTGTGTCCGATATCTTTTGACATTGCCCCAGAACCATCTGGGGCCTGCCATGCCTTTGTCACCAAGTAAGGTCATATTCATTTGAGGTTCGTGGTTGGTCAGCTCTGAAAATATCTCGTACGGGGCGAAGCATGGCGTGGTCTGGGGAATCTCGTTTCCGTTTTCAGCTCGCATCGTAAGCGTGATCTCGTACGGAGTCACGCTGCACTGTACAAGTGTTGCATCCTGGCGCGCAGGTTCCGCTCGGCATTCCCGGCGCCAGATGCAGCGCAGGCTTCCGCCATGCAGTCTATTCGGCCGCCGCCCCTGCCAGTTGCTTGGAGTGCTCTACAAAACCTGACAATCGCCGATATGTGTTGGCCTCCAGACCCAAGCTCATGTAGTATTTAATAAAAATAATATATACATAAAAATAATATAATAAAATAAATACAAATAAAAAAATATAAAAACAAAATATAAAAATAATATTATATAAAATATAATTAAATAAAATAAAAATGTAGTATAAAATCCTCGACAGGATCGTCGGGCCCTTCAGCATCAAATAAGCTTCGCCGCCGCGGCTCGCGCCTGCGCCGGAGCGGGGGTTCGGCGGAGGGGAGGGGGGGGTGGGGCGGGGGGGGATAGGAGGAGAAGGAAGAGGAAGGAGGAGGGGGGAGATGAGGAACATGAGATGGGAGAAGAGAAGGAGGTGAAGGTGGAGGGGGAGGCGGAGGGAGGAGGAGGAGGAGGAGGACAAGGAGGAACAGGAGAGGATAAGGGAGAAAGTAGAGAGTGGTGCGGCTGTCCTCGGGCTGCGCAGCACAGGCAGCGTTAGAAGAGAGGGCGAGTCCTGCGGCGGGGCGGGGGCCGCGGCCCGGACATTTCCCATAGGGCCGAGCGTTCATCCGAAAAAAAAAAAAAAAAAACAAGCGGTGGAATGCAGCGGAGGGCAGTTGAGGGCAGCGGAGAAGGTGGCGGAGAGGGCAGTGGAGAGGGCAGTGGAGAGGGCAGCGGAGAGGGCAGCGGAGAAGGCAGCGGAGAGGGCAGCGGGGGAAGGCGGGGCAAAGTGGGGAGGCAGCGCAGGGTAGTAGAGGGAAGCCATGGAGAAGGGGGCAGCGGAGAGGGCAGTGGAGGAGAGTGGAGGGCAGCCATGGAGCAGGGGGCAGTGGAGAGGGCATTGGAGACGGCAGTGGAGGGCAGCTACGGAGGAGGGGGCAGCGGAGAGGGCAGTTGAGGGCAGCGGGGCGCAGCGGAGAGGGCGGCGGAGGGCAGTGGAGGGCAGCCGTGGAGGAGGGGGCAGTGGAGGGCAGTGGAGGCCATTTCAGTGGTGCAGCCTGGCAGTGCGGCATTATGTCTCATCCTCCTCCTCCTCCTCGCCCTCCTCCTCCTCCTCCTCCTCCTCACCCTCCTCCTCTTCCTCCTCTTCCTCCTCCTCCTCTTACTCCTCCTCAGTCCCCTCCCCCTCCTTCTCCTCTTCCCCCGTCCCCTTTTGGGGTTCCGCCAATTAAACTCGGTGGGGGCCAGTCGCCTCCAGCCTAGATAGCGCGCGCGCGCGTCATGCAATCGGGGTGCTCCATCCTCTCCCTCTCCTCCTCCTCCTCCTCCTTCTCCTCCTCATCATCCTCCTCCCCAGCATCCTTCTCATCCTGGTCCTCCTTTCCGTATCCCACGCGCTCTAACACTGACCGAATGTCTCCATCATCTTGTCATATTGCCTTCTTATCCTTCTCGTCCCACACCCTCATCATACTTCCTCAAACCTCCTCCAATATCATCCTGCCTCCTCCTCCTCCTTCTCCTTGCCCTCATCCTCATCCTCCTCCGCTTACCTCCTCCTGCCCCCCCCCATCTCCTCCCACTTCATCACCCCTCTTTCACCTCCTCCTCCGCCGCCTCACCCCAGAGTCTAGCTAGACGTCGTATGGGTGCCCCAGCGCCCTGCGTTGGAGGCGACGCCTACTAGCCAGCAACGCGTGCAAATCGAACGCGTCGCTCGATTCGGCGTTGCACCCGACGGGCGGAGAAGGGGCGGTCGAGCGGGTCGAGGAGGGAGAGTAGCAAGAAAGCTAGCAGCGCCGGCGTTGCATGCAGGGCGACCCTCGGACGCACTACGCGGGCCACTCAAAAAACACGGGAGAGGTGTGGAATGGAATGTGCAGAGGAGATGTTTGGGAGTAGGTGGTAGTAGGCAGCAGGGGTAGGAGCATCCCGAGCCAGTGTAGTGTTGGCCCGCGCAGCTTTGAATTCATTCAGAATTGAGCGCTGACATCCCGATGCCCTCAGAGCTCACGCTGCCCCAGCTCCCGCGGCCGGTTTGCTGCCCGACGCCGACC
This sequence comes from Prorocentrum cordatum, assembly GCA_963575745.1. NCBI lineage: Eukaryota > Dinophyceae > Prorocentrales > Prorocentraceae > Prorocentrum > Prorocentrum cordatum. The sequence goes on from CAUYUJ010000299.1 coordinate 44,697, forward strand.
CCTTTCTTCCCTCGTCCTCAGAAGTGGTGGAGTGGGAGTTTGGATGAGGAGGCAGGGGAAGAGAGGAAAGAGGAGGAGGACGACGAGGAGGATAAAGGGAAGAAGGGCCCCAGCCTGGCGCTTCTTCACGTTGAGAATGGCCTTCGCGTACTGGTTCTTCTTCTCCCAGAGCTCCAGCATCTGCGTCGCTTTCCCCTCGAGCACCTTGCACTGGGTCTCGTGGGCCTTGTTCTGCGAGACCAACCCGAAGGACTGCGTGTAGACCGACTCCAAGGCGTTGCCGATCTTCTCGAGCTGGTCCGCCAGCTGATCGTTCACGTTCAGGAGCCGCACCGTGATCGTCTGCTTGCGGCGCGTCCCGACGGCGGTGGAGACCTTGCCCATGAGCGCCTTCGCCTCCTTCACCTTGTCGGTCGGGCTCATCGGGGTGCCACCCTTGCCGCCAGTGCATCCGGCACCATCGCCACCCGCTTCTCCCGCGCCACCCGCGGCGCCGCCCGCGCCTCCTGCGCCAGCAGCCGGCTGGCCCGCCGCGTCGGCGTGGCCGCCCGCGCCGGACGCGTCGGCCTTGCCGTTCTGGACCTTGCCTTTCTTCCCTTTGCCCTTGCCCTTCTGCGACTTGCCCTTGCCCTTCTGGCTCTGGCCCTTGCCCTTGGACCAGTCCCACCAGGCGCCGTCCTCGTATTCATCGTCGTCGACGTCCATGTCCGCAATGTCAGCGAAATCCGAGAAGCCGTGCATGCCGCCGAAGGTGCCCGTGCTGCCCAGGCTCCCGGATATGGCCGCTGCCTCGTCGCGATCCTCAATCGCGATCACTTGCTCGAGCTCCACCTCCTCGGAGAGCTCGCGGTGGAATACGATGGCCTCCTCGTCCAATATCCAGTACTTCACTTTCTCGTCATCTTCGGGGACGAGGGGGTCCCTGGTGACCCTCTTCTTCTTCTTGCAGTCGGCCATCACCTTGAGGACGTACGCCTCGTCGTTGTGGAACTTATTCATCAGATCCTGTTTCGTCATCTTCAGATACTTCCTGGATGCGTCCTGGAGGTTCCTGAGCTTCTTCCTGATCACTAGCTCGAGCATCTCCAGGTTCTCACCCTGCTGGAACAAGTCCTTGAACAGGTCTGCTTTTTTCCCAGCGTCCTTGAAACGGGCCACGAGGTCTGGGTGTTTGGCTTGATTCTTGGGATTCTTCATCGCACGGCAGAAGCGCATGTCCGCATCCCTCTGCAAGGGGGGCCTCCAGGACTTGGACTCAACACAGCCCTGAAGATGACGAACCCCAGGGCCGACGACGTCCAAGAAAACTGCAACTTGAGGCTGCCCCCCACGAGCTCAGAACATTAAGGGGGGCAAGCTCGGGATGTCGGAGGGCCGCCAGGCCAGCCAGATAGGCAGAGCGGTGCGTGTTGGAGTTGAGGTCGATGGGCACATCTTGTTGGTCGTGGCCGTTGATGCTCTCGGCGCACTTCCCGCTGCCAGCGCCGCCACTCCCCCCGGAAACGTCGGTCATCGATGGCGACGCCAGCGTTGCGGCTACATCCGCTGCTATTGGCGCATGCTCGTTCCTATCCACCTGCTGCCCCTTCGCGAGTTTCGCCTCCGGCTGCTGCCTGAGCGCCTCCGCCTGCGCGTCGAACTCCGCGAGTGTCCTCGCTCTGTTCGCAGCCTCCGCTGCATCCTTGGAGGCCTGCATCAGAGATGTCGCCGCCTGCTCCCGCCCTGCTGCCGCCTCAGCCTTCTGCGCAGCCGCTGCCTCCTCAGCCGTCTGCGCAGCCGCTGCCTCCTCAGCCGTCTGCACAGCTGTTGCTTCCTCAGCCTTCTGCGCAGCCGCTGCCTCCTCAAGCTTCTGCGCAGCCGCAGCCTCCTCAGCCGTCTGCGTTGCCGTTGCCTCCTCAGCCGTCTGCGCAGCCGCTGCCTTGTCAGCATTCTGCGCAGCCGCTGCCTCCTCAGCCGTCTGCGTTGCCGCTTGTGCTTCGCACAGGCCGGTTGCCGCTGCCGCGGCTGCCGCTGTCGCGGCGTCCATTGATGCTATATCAGCCACTGCAGGCCCAGCTGCATCACCTGCCGTGGCGGCTGCCAGCTGCACCGCGTCCGTCACCGCCTCGACCTCCTTCGTGCCCAGGCGCCTCGCGACGCGACGCGGCCCCTCCCCATCCACCGCAGCGGCGAGCGCCTCATCCGCCGAAGCGGGCACCTCCTCCACCTCGGCGGGCACGCCCCCCCCCGCAGCGGCGGCTCGGGCCACGCAGCCCGCGCCCGGGACGTGCCGCCTCGGAAACAGCTGATCGATCGGAATGCCGCGATTGATGGTGGGCGCGAAGACGCTCGCTGGAGGGACGTAGACGGCCCCCTCGCACGAGCCGACCGCCGCGACGGGCGCCTCATCCGCAGCGGCGGGCGCGCCCTCTGCGGCGCACGCCTCCTCGAGGGGGCGTGCCCCCGCGCCGTCCAGCATGCCCGCAGCCGCCGCCTGCTGATCAAAGACCTCGGCCTCCGCCCCCAGCGCGGCCATGGCGCCCCAGGCCGAGGGGTCGACCGCAGCTTCGGCAGGGGCATTGCCAGAGCCCGCCGCGCCCTCGCCGCTCATGATCGCGTCGACCTCCGCGCTGACATCGCTGCTCATGCCGAGGTTCGCCGCCACGTCGTGCTCCGGGACTCCAGCCTCCATGACGTCGGCGACGGCTTCCACCTGGCCGTCACTCGCGAACTCCTCTGGGGCGGAGCGGCGGCGGGGGGGGAGGGGGCGGAAGCAGGAGAAACAGGGGAAGCATTTCTTCCACGTCCTCCTCCTCCTTCTCCTCCTCCATATTCATCCCCTCGTCTCCCTCGTCATTCTCAGTATGCTTCTCGGTGTCCTTATCATCCCTCCTCGGCGTTGGGCGCTCTGCGATTACTTGGGCGCCCCGGGCCTCAGGCGGTTTGCGTGCAGATTGTGGGGATGTCTCAGCACTCTCTTTCGACGGGTCATGTTTGCCGCGATTTGGGCGCCCCCAGGGGGGGCCACCAGGGGTGGGGGCACTCCAGGATTCGCGCCCAGATTGAGGGGATGTTTCAGGCGGTTTGCACGGCGGCTTGGCCACGCTCAGACGCGCCCACACCCAGACTCAGAGCCATGCTCCGATTCGCCCAAACACTGACACACACACACACACACACACACGCACACGCGCACTCAGACCCACTCAGACTTCGGCTCGCTCGCGCTCAGCATGCCTCACACTCAGACTCGCTCGCGCTCAGGCTGTGCCAGGACAATGAGATGCACGTGTGGGGCTCTCTGCGTCGCGTCATTATCCCTGCGCGGGTCCTGGCGCATGGCGTTTAAAGCGGCTCGCGACACCTCGCCGCCGACGAGGTTCATCAGGTTCGGATCGTTCAGCATGGCGTCGATCATGGCGGCGGGCTCGAGCCCGAAGGTGCGGCTGAATGTCTGAATGCCCGCCCGGACGTCGGCGTCGGATACCTTCGCAGGGCTCGGCTCATTCGGGGATGAGGGAAGGAGGCTGAGAGAGGAGGAGAAGGAGGAGGAGGAGGAGGAGGAGGAGGAGGAGGAGGAGGAGGAGCAGGGGGAGGAGGTGGAGGAGGAGGAGGAGGAGGGGAGGAGGAGGAGGAGGAGGGCAGGAGGAGGAGGAGGAGGAGGAGGGAGGAGGAGGAGAAGGAGGAGCTCACAAGGATGAAACATGCGCTACCAGGATTAAAGACCTGACCAGGAGCAGACCCGTGAGAGACGCATAGCTCCTGCGGAGCGCAGGATCGGACCTGGCGTGGCGGAGTGCTCGGGAGGAGGAGGAGGAGGAGGAAGGAGGAGGAGGAGGAGGGAGGAGGAGGAGGAGGAGGGCGAGGAGGAGGGGGAGGGATGGGGGGGGGGATGGGGGAATAAGGGGGGTAAGGAGGATGGTGGGGTGGAGGGATATGAGGGAAGGGGTCGAGGAGGGGGGGAGGAGACGGATGTGGCGCGAAGGGGCGCGCTCGAGGAGAGTTGAGGTGGCTAGTGAATGGGGGAGATGGGAGAGGGGAGGACGGAGGGGGGGGGGAGGAGGAGGGAGGATGGAGGAGGGGAGAGGAGGAGGAAGGGGAGGAGGAGGAGGAGAGGCAGCAGGTAGGAGGGGGAAGGAGGAGGCGGAGAGGCGGAGTGGAGGGAGGAGGAGGAGGAGGAGGAGGAGGAGGAGGTTAATTTGCATGCATAATACGAGGATGAGGGGGATGGGGGGAGGAGGGGAAGGGGGAGGAGGAGGAGGAGGAGGGAGGGGGGAGGAGGAGGAGGAGGGAGGGAAAGGGGGAGAAGGAAAGGAGGAGAAGGAAAGGAGAGGACTCAAGCCCAGGTCGCCCCAGAGACAGACGTGGCATCGCTCCAGTCGTCCAGGTCATCGTCGACCGCGGGGGACCCACTCGCAGTCCTGGGGAGCTTGGGCGGCGGCGTCACGGCGAACGCGGCCATGCGCTTCTTCTCGAGGGCCTCGTTCGTTCGATCAGACCGCATCAGCATGTATGTTTCGATCTCGTCTGGCACTTGATCAGAGTGAGGCGGCCAGGCCGTCATTCACTGCACCGCGACCCACCCGCGACCCACCCGCGACCCACCTGCGACGCACCCCGCGACCCACCCGCGACCCACCCGCGACCCACCCGCGACACACCCCGCGACCCACCCGCGACCCACCCCGCGACACACCCGCGACCCACCTCGCGACCCAACCCGCGACCCACCCGCGACCCAACCGCGACCCACCCGCGACCCACCCGCGACCCACCCGCGACCCACCCGAGACCCGCCCCGCGACCCGCCCCGCGACCCACCCCGCGCCCGCCCCATCATTACTATCAGCATTTGCGGGGTGTTACGTTTGGTGCCCATTTCGTCCCCATGACCTCGCATTGCTGCCACGCCTGGTACGCGTCGACGAACTCGCGCCGTGCGCGTTTGCGTTCATACGCATCATACCGTGTAAACGCCATGCCCATCGTGTGTTTATCCGTGGTGACCACCTTGGGCCGCGGGACCTCGATGGGAGCCGAATGTAACGATGTTGGCAGCGATCGTATCTACCATGTCGGTTCACCCCATAGCTCCAGATATAACTGCACAGCCCTCCTCTTTATCGCTCTCTCTCTCTCTCTCTCTCTCTCTCTCTCTCTCTCTCTCTCCCTCTCTCTCTCGATCTCGTCATATATATATACCGTTTCCTCCCCCCGTCTCCGAGCATCAATATCTCGTCGATTATCCCTGCACACGCACCCCTCCACCCACCATCGGGGCTCCGACCCCGGAGAGCATGCATTAAGCCCGCGGCCGCCGCTGCAGAGCTTGCAGTCGATAAAGGCATCGCAGGCGCCCTGCCTGCCCTGGCGGGCGCAGCGGCGGGCACCGAGCTCGCCCACGAGTGGGGCTGGCCGGGGGCAGCGGCGGGCGCCGCGCTCACCCGCGCGGGGGGGCAGGGCGGGCGCCGGCTTGGACGCCGCACTCGCCTGGGCGGGGGGCATCGCCTGGGCGGGGGGCCTCGGGCGCGCGGGCATCACCTGCGCAGGGGGCGTCGCCTGCGCGGGGGGCCCAGCGGGCATCGCCTGCGCTGGGGGCCTCATCTGCGCGGTGGGCGCGGCGGCGGGCAGCTTGCCACGACCTGTGGCTCTGGAGCTGGGCGCGCCAAGCGCGTGCGCCGCCATCAGCGCCCCCTTGGACGTCAGGCCTTTGGGGCCACCCTTGGCGACCAACATGCCACCGCCCGTGGGGGCGCCCGTCCCTTTGCCTGCAAGGGGATCCATGGGCCGCATCGGAGCGAGGGCCTCGGGGGCGTCAGCGTCAGAGCGAGGGCCTCGGGATAGCGCTCAATCACATCTCTTGCAGCCGCAAATGGCTAGGGGCATAGAGCTAAGCGATGTCAGCGTTTTTCAGCGTGGGCCCCAACCAGTGTGTTCTAGTATGTAAATACCGATTTTATATACGGATGTCACAGACTCACGGATAGTATACTTCTAGGCTCCTTAATTTTTAATCTGGATTCAGGCGACTAATTATTAGCTTTAATATATATATGCGATACAGGCGCAGTGATGATTTATCTTGACTGTTGCGATTTTTTCAGCGTGGGCCCCAACCAGTGTGTTCTAGTATGCTATGTGTGGTGCAACATGAGGTACAACCCTACGCGCAAGCGATGTTTGGGGCATACAATGATGAATAACAGTTGCGCACCGAGAGCGATGGCCACATCAGACACGCAACTATGGCAAGCAGACTTACATAACTTCAACACGTTTGAGCTTCACAAGTTTGGCCCGTGAAGCGTGACGATTCACGTGAAGTACCGGGTATTTCACGTGAACTTCACGCGTGAAGCGGTTCACGGTCGTTAGCGGGTAGTGCTTGAAAACATCTTTCGGCATCTTGGAACCATACTGGGGGCATCTTGGGAACTTATTGTGGCAAATTGGGGCACCCTGGGAACATTATTGGGCATGTTGAGGCCGATGATATTGCCTGGGAACATCATTGGGCATCCTGCAGCCTCCTGGGAACATCTTGGGGCATCTTCGGGGCGTCCTGGGAACCTCTGGGGGTAGCCTGGGAGCTCCCAGGGGCACCCCCCCCCAATCTGAAAGACAGACGAGTTACACGGAACGTGCCCGACGACGACGACGACGACGACGACGCAGGAAGCAACGCCACAACGGCAGCTGCGCTGACGACGACGACGACGACGACGGCACAGGCACGGAAAGGCTTCGCTCCATCCGACGGGGAGCCCGAGAAAAAGGACGAGGAGGAGGAGGAGAAGGATGAGGATGTGGAGGGGCAGAGGACGGGGGGGGGGGGATTGGGAGGAGGGCATGAGGGGGGCGAATGGCACGGTCCAGCTATTCAGATCGCTCGCTACATGGCGCAGCCACACAGTTGCTACTCATTTCCTCACATCGGCCCTCGTCGTCCCACGCTTGCGTAGCACCCCGCAATTGCGCAAAAGAGTGAAATGGCGGGTCGCGGGGTGGGGCGCGGGGTGTGTCGCGGGTGGGGCGCGGGTGGGTCACGGGTGGGTCGCGGGCGGGTCGCGGGTGGGTCGCGGGGTGTGTCGCGGGGCTGGTCGCGGGCTGGTCGCGGGCGGGTCGCGGGTGGGACGACGACGACAATAACGACAAACCCAGGGACAGTGAATGACCGTTCGCCCCCCTCATTCTGATCTCATCTACAATTTCAATTCTCGCTGCGCGTGCTCCCGCAGCTGAGCCAGTAGGCGGCCGGCGCGAAAGAGGGTGGAGAGAGATAAGGGGGACAGAGGGAGTGCGAAGTGGTGGGATGATGGGGATATGTGCAAGCTGAGACTGCATCGGCATAGGGATGATGATAGTAACGGTGATGATGCTGATGACGATGGTGGTGCCGATGTTGCTGATGATGTTGGCGTTCACTCCACTCCGTCATGCGATCGCAGCCATGCATCGCAACACAGCGATCGCGTTGCAGAGGTCTGCGTCATCAAACAGAGGGCCACAGTCCATTGCCAGCACACGGTCACAGTTTACATTTCCATCGCCAGGGATATGTGCAGCGCCAGGGTGCATCCTCCAGTTCTCGCGATATACCGCGGCGACGCCGTGGCCGAACGCCATCGGATACGATTGCGTACTCTTGAGGCCTGGGCCGCCATCTACACAGCGGCGCCCATCACTGCGCACATAAGTAATCACGATATCACCGGTGCTTTCTGGAAGCCAGCTCTGGGTGCGGCACCACCACAACATGTTTTGAAACCAAGGAACTGTACTGTATACATAGATTGGCTTGGCGGTAGCAGCACCGAAGTATTCCAAGCACTCCCGCACTTGGTAAATAGGAACGCGCGTGAGGAGCTCTTGGAACTTACAATACCTCTCCATCAAAGAGTCGGTGGGTTGCTCGAGCGCCACAACCACTCCGCGCGCATGCAGGATCCGCGTCCACGCGAACGTGGCTACCAGGCACGCTATGGGTCAGGATGGTTCGTTGCATGCTATCACGACCAGGGCCACGCGATTGGGGCGTTTTGGACCATGGGGCACATGGGATTTCCTGGAGCTGGGTCGAGGCGTCAGCCGTGGCCATCCAGATTAGGAGCACGCATCGGGACACCATCTTATTCCCATAAGTTACAGACGCACTTGGCAGAAGGCCGCCCGGATGGGCAAGTGATCGGTGCGTGGGCCCAGTTGCCACCCATGCCCAGCCGGAGCAAAGCGGGGCGAACCAGCAAAAGCCGCGGGCACGAATGCGCAAACATAGTACCAAGGCGAACAGGAACCCAACATCGCTATTGATATCTTGAGACGCCCCGTTGTCGATGTCGAAGGTGGTTCCCACGAACCCGTTGGACAAGAAGCCATTCGCGATGGCTCCCACTCCAGCGAAGACCTCGAGAAAGTCGAGGTCGGTGTAGCACCGCCCCGCGAGACCAGAACTGTACGCGAGGATGACCAGCTGACAGGCAACAATGGGGGCACCGAGCGCCATCAGGCGCGACACTAGGAGAGCTAAATCGTGCGCGTCCTCAGCTGAGAGTGGCATGGCTGCTCGCTTGGACCGCATCCAACGCCTACGGTGGGCCGAGACCTTACCCTGTGGGACCGTTATGCTTACCCTATGGGGCCGTGCCCTATAGGACTTTTTGCTAGGGGGCCTTACCCTATGGGACCATATCATATGGTACAGTATGCTTACCCTATGGGACCTTAATCTGTGGGACCTTATCCTATGTGACCCTATGCCTACCCTATGGGATCTTACCCTATGGGAGCTTATGCTTGCACTTCAAGGCCCTCACCCTGTGGGGCATGTGGGACCTTGCCCTGTGGGGCCTCACTTATCCTATGGGGTCCTATGGGGTCCTATGGGTACCCTATGGGGCCCTATGGGCCCCTATGGGAATTTATGCGTACCCTGTGGGGTCCTATGGGTGGCGTTCCAGGTCGCGATGGGACCTGATGCTTGCACTGCAGGGGCGAGACCAGCGGACCTAAGCAACCCCTGCGAGATTAGACCTACCTCGCGAGAGTCCGTAAGCGAAATAAGTATCCCATGCTCGTCCTTCACCACCCACGTCCCCTTCCGTTTCCTCCTTATCCCGATCCCCCATCGCTATCCCGCCCCCCCGCTCTGCCCCCTCATCCCGCTCCTCCCTCCTCATCCTGCTCCCCCCTACTTATCCCGCCCCCCCCCCTCCCCATCCTTCTCCTCCTCATCCCGCTATCCTCCTTATCCCGCCCCCCCTCTTGCAGACCCCCCGGCAGCCGCGGATGGTCCTCGTCGCTGTCTCTTGGGGCCCCGCGCCACGGGCACCAGCGCAGCGTCACCTGCGCGCGGCGGCGGGGGGCAGCGGGGGCGGGGGCAGGGGGGGGGGGGGGAGGGCGAGGGCTGAGGCCCCGACACTTCCCTCGGGACAAAATCTTCACCCGAATCGTTTTAGAGGGCCCCAGGGCTTTTTGATTGCCCCCCCGGGCCCGCGATCCCAGGGCCCGACAACGCCCCGACAAAGCGCCCCGAGGCTGCTAACTTCGCGCTTCGCGCCGCGCGAAGCGCGAACAACTTCGCGCCCTCGCGCCGCCCCCACAGGGGGGGATATGAGGGCGAGGATGAGGGGGAAATAAAGGAGGCCCGCGAAACGCGAAGGGCGAATAACTTCGCGCACTCGCGGGAGCCCTCGACACCATATGGAGGGGGCAGTGGAGAGGGCAGCGCAGGGCAGTGGAGAGGGCAGTGGAGCGGAGCGGCCCTTTTCATTCTCTCTCCTTCTCTTCCTCCTATTCCTCATTCTCCTTCTTATCCATGCCGCCCTCGCTCCCCCTGCTCGCCCCCCCCTTGGCCCTATCTCTATCCCTATCATTGCCATTATCCTTATCGCGTCCCTATCCGTATCCCCATCCTTATCGAGCGCTTTCTGCGCGTGCGCGCGCGGCCGCCCTGATCTGGGCCGGGGCGCCTCTCTCGCGCTCGGGCGGCGCGGCCAAGGCTTGCTCTCGGCGCGGCGGCGGCCGCGGCGAGGAAGAGGGGGATTGGCGAAAGAGGAGGATGGAGGAGGACGGAAGTGGAAGGCGAGGAGGAAGAGGGGGAAAGAAAAGGGCGAGGAGGGGGGGCGGTGGATTCAAAGAACAGTGGAGCGCGAGCATGGGCGAGGGAAGGTCCGGGAACGGGGGGCCCATAGGCCCTTGTGGCGGTCGGCGCCCCCGCCCCGGCCCGGCGGGGCCTGGCGCGCCTGCGCGCGACAGCGCGCCACCAACTGCGAAAAGGGAAAAGGGAAAAAGGGGGGAGGGGAGGTAAAGGAAACAACCCTAGCACT
>CAUYUJ010000299.1:60000-115689 GCA_963575745.1 Prorocentrum cordatum
AGGGGGAGGAGGAGGAAAAGGAGGGGAGGAGGAGGAAGAGGAGGAGGAGAAGAGGAGGAGGAGTAAGAGGAGGAGGAGGGGGACGAGGAGGGGGATGGGGAGGGGAGGAGGAGGAGGAGAAGGAGGAGGAGGAGGACAAGGAGGAGGAGGAGGAGGAGGAGGAAGGAGGAAAAGGAGGAGGAGGAGGAGGAGGAAGGAGGAAAAGGAGGAGGAGGAGGAGGAGGAGGAGGAGGAGGAGGAGGAGGAGGAGGAGGAGTGCCCCACCCCACGCCGCCTCCGGCCCTAGATCCCCCGCGTCTCCGCCCATCAGGGGGACGGGTAGCAGGAGGAGGAGAAGGTGGGGGAGGAAGGGATGGAGGGCGCCGCCTTCCCCGCTCGAAGAAGCAAGAGTTCCTCCGAGGGGAAGAGGGGCCTCCCATCATCGCGAACTCCTGCCTCCGCCTTCTCGAGGACCTTCCACTCCTCCTTGTTTAGACTTGCCGTTCCCCGTCCCTGTCCCCCTCCTGCCACGTTCCTCCTCCTCCTTCTCCTCCTCCGACGACGACGACGAATCTTCCTCCTCCTCCTTCATCCCTGGGGGTCCTCAGAGGAGCCAGTCGAGCTTGGCGAGTCGAATTTCGACTTCGGCGCGTCGGGCGAGTCGCAATCGTCGGCGGGCCAGTCGTTCTGCTTTGATTTCGGGCGCGGGGTGGATGCCATGGTGAATCCAGACGGCCGAAAGATAACAGCATCGAAATGGCCCAAGCCATGTGTGAATACACTTAAACACAGCATCATGAACATAAAATAACCGGCTTGCTTGGCGCAGCTGCGCGAGGGACACCCGGGCGTCGCATTCATGTTCCAAGTCGGATCGGGCGCCGGCAGCCATCTTCTCGAGCCTGAATCTCACGAGGCACCGGGCCGAGACGAGAGGATGACGAGAGGAGGAGGAGAGGATGACGACAGGATGACGAGGGGGACGGGGGGAGAGGGGGAGGGGGAGGAGAGGGCGGCAAGGCAAACTAGGTGCGCTCGCGCCACATCTGGCATCTCACGCCTCCCTCCCATCCTTTCCCTAGCGTGGGTTGGAGTGTACCTGCTGGAGCGGGTCGGCGGTCGGCTCACACCCCCACTACCTGCTGGAGCGGGTCGGCGATAGATCGCGTAGAGTAGAGTAGAGTAGAGTCGTAGAGTCAAACCCACTACCTGCTGGAGCGGGCTGGCGGTCGGATACGAATACTACTTCCCTCTCTCCCCTGATTCTGTCTGGAAGATCTTCGGCTCTCGAGTCGAGTAGAACAGATTTTTTTTTGGGGGGGCGGGCGAGGGGGAGGGGGGGGAGGAGGAGGAGGAGGAGGAGGAGGAGGAGGAGGAGGAGCGGGAGGAGGACGAGGAGGAGGAGGAGGATCGAGAGGATCAGGAGGAGACGACGGAGGAAAAGGAGGAAGAGAGAAGGAGGATATTCCGAGGTTCCGAGTCCTTCCCCAGCCCAAGCTCCGCCTGGTGGATGGCCACCGCCATGGCTCCCTCCGCCTTGCAAGCCCCTGAAGCCCGAATGGCTGTTGCTCCTCTCCTTGTCCACCTCCTCCTCCTCCTCTTCCCCCCTCCTCCTCCTACTCTCCCTCGTTCTCCCCCCGCTCCTCCTTCTCCTCCCCCCTCTTTTTTCTTTCCCATGATCCTCCTCCCCCCCTTCCGCCTCATAGCCCTCGCCCCCCTCCTCCTTTGCATCGTCTCGTCGTCATCAGCTCAACTATCGGCTCGTCGTCGTCGTCGTCGTCGTCGTCGTCGTCGTCGTCGTCGTCGCCGTCGTCGTCGTCGTCGTCGTCGTCGTCGTCGTCGTCGTCGTCGTCGTCGTCATCGTCGTCATCGTCGTCGTCGTCGCGGGCGCCCCCTCGGGCGCGCGCGCGCGTCCACCCGGGCGCACCATCCGCGCGAAGGCGTTTTTGCTGCCGTCGTACTTGTTGTAGAGCGTATCGCCCTGCACTCCCGCGGGGGTGGTCGTCGTCGTCGTCGTCGTCGTCGTCGTCGTCGTCGTCGTCGTCGTCGTCGTCGTCGTCGTCGCCCCCCTCCCTATCCCCGTTGTCGCCGTTGTTGTCTTCGTCACCGCCCCTGCAGTCGTCGTCGCCGTCGTCGTCGTCGTAATCGCCGTCATCGTCGCACCTCGGATTTCGTCGTCGTCGTCGTCCCTTCCCCGCCCCCTCCACTCCCAGCTCTCTCTCACCGCTCCCTCCTCGCTTCCTCCCTCATCCCCTATACTTGCTGCGTGCGCCCCCCTGTCCCGCCGAAGCTGCGGTTGAGCATCTGGCGGCGTTTCTTGAGCCAAACGACTGCGCGCAGACGAGGAGACGCCGCCGACGACGACGACGATGGCACCCAAGACGGCCCCCAAGACGACCCACCCAATGGGTCGTTCATGACCTTCAAAACCCCAAGAGGGCCCCCGAGACCCCGCCGACGACGACGACGACGCCGACGACCGACGACCGACGACCGACGACCGACGGCGACCGACAACGCCCGACGACGACCGACGACGACGACGACGACTCCCGACGGCGCCCGACGACGCCCGACGACGACCGACTCCACCTTCTTCCTCGTCCTCCTCCTCGCCCCCTGTCTCCCCTCCTCCTTGTTCTCCTCGTCCCTTCCTCCTCTCGTCGTCCCCCTCCCCCCCCTCCACGCCCTCGCCCTCCTCGGATGGGAAGGGCGGAAGCCAGGAGAGGAGGAGGATGGGGGGGAGGAGGGGGGGAAGGATGAGAAGGAGGAGGATGGAGGAGGAGAGGGGTGGGGGGGGGAGGAGGAGGAGAAGGAGGAGAAGGGAGAAGTAGGTGTAGGAGAAGAAGGGGGGGAGGAGGAGGAGGAGGAGGAGGAGGAGGAGGAGGAGGAGGAGGAGGAGGAGGAGGAGGAGGGAGGAGGAAGGGAGAGGCAGAGCAGCGGGGCCCGCCGCCCCTGCTGTCAGGTGCGTGCTGGAGACGCAGAAAGGCGCTGCACATGACGAGTGTGCCGAAAGGGCATCATGGAGCTACCTATGGGGCCACTACAAAAAGAGACGCCCGACGACCATTGCCTAGCGACGTCCGACGACGACGCCCGACGCATTGGGGGTGAGAGGAGAATAGTATTCATATTGAGCGCGTGTATAGAGGGGGGTGCGGCGGGCACACGAGGTTTCCATTCGGAACGGCCGAAGACGTTCCGAATGGAAACGCGCGAAGGAAACGCCATTTTGGCTCAGCGCGGTTCAGCCGCGGCTCAGGCTAATTATAAGTTGGCCTTAGGCCTGTAAAAACGTGTGTAGTCAGCGCAACGATGCTGTTACATGTGTGCAATCGACGCAACGACGGCGTGAACGTACCTCCGGTGCTCCGGTGAGGCCGTAGAACGCCACCGGAGCTCCGGTGGCGTTTTGATCGTCTCCGGGGGCGCTACAACCTCACAAAGAAGGCCACCGGGAGAGTCTAGGTGCTGGCGGGCACCACCACCGTCCGGCTTCTAATCTTAAGCCCTCTAGCTCTCAGAGAGCTCTCCGGGATCTAGTTGTGCGCCGTCTGCGCCCAAGCCAAGCGCCCGCATACTTCAGATTGCCCCGAATCACGATTCACTTCTGATTTCTGTGCGGGAGAGCTCTCAAGCTTATCGCAGCTCGAGTTAAGTGAAACGTTTCATCATGAGTTCGAAAAAAAATCGGTCGCATACGAAGGTTTGCGGACCTAGCTCGAGTAGCAGACTCTGTTCAGAGCTCTAGATTCTTCAGCCAAGCGCCCCTGATGATTCTGGATCGGTTTCTGTGCGTACCAACTCTGTAGCTCTGCTAGAGCTCGAGCTAAGTACAGAATACCGACAGCGCCTGTAGAGAACTTGAGAAAAACGAATAGTGTCGTGGACCTAGCTCGAGTAGCAGACCGAGTTCAGACCTCTCGATGCAACAGACGAGGGCGCCTGGTGATACTGAATCGTTTATGTGCGTACCAGCTCTGTAGCTCCTCCAAATCTTGAGTTAAGTCTAGTAAACCGACAGTACTCGTCAAAATGACTCGAAGAATACGTATAGTTTTGCGGACGTAGCTCGAGTAACATACCGAGTTCCAGACGCGTGGACGCGTGCCGAAGACGCTCCCGGACCAGCTGCCGGCACGGGCGAACTGCTGCGGGGATCGTGGACCGGCGGAGATGGGCTGCTGGCGGGCACCACCACCGTCTGGCTTCTAATCTTAAGCCCTCTAGCCCTCAGAGAGCTCTCCGGGAACTAGTTGTGCGCCGTCTGCGCCCAAGCAAGCGCCTAGATACTTCAGATTACCCCGAATCGCGATTTACTTCTGATTTCTGTGCGGGAGAGCTCTCAAGCTTATCGCAGCTCGCATTGAGTGAAACGTTTCATCATTAGTTCGAAAAAAATCGGTCGCATACGAAGGTTTGCGGACCTAGCTCGAGTAGCAGACTCTGTTCAGAGCTGTAGATTCTTCAGCCAAGCGCCCCTGATGATTCTGGATCGGTTTCTGTGCGCACCAACTCTGTAGCTCTGCTAGAGCTCGAGCTAAGTACAGAATACCGACAGCGCCTGTAGAGAACTTGAGAAATACGAATAGTGTCGTGGACCTAGCTCGAGTAGCAGACCGAGTTCAGACCTCCCGATGCAACAGACGAGAGCGCCTGGTGATACTGAATCGTTTATGTGCGTACCAGCTCTGTAGCTCCTCCAAATCTTGAGTTAAGTCTAGTAAACTGACAGTACTCGTCAAAATGATTCGAAGAATACGTATAGTTTTGCGGACGTAGGTCGAGTAACATACCGAGTTCAGACAGACCTCTGGATGCAATAGACGCACACACCTGATGATTCTGAATTGGTTTCTGTAAGTATCAGCTCTCTAGCTTTTCTACATCTCGAGTTAAGTACGAAAAACCGTGAACGCTTGTCAAGATGACTCGGAACACAGTTGGTTCCCTCAAGTGTTTTGATAATAATATTGCAGCTACGGACCTGAGAATTGAACTGGCAGACGCGGCATAACCCACTACACGTGAGGAAAATCGGGTTTCTCAAAATGAATTGTCAAATATCTTTCAAATCTTACGAAAACCGACCCCAACTCACCATATTGTCTCTTAAGGTCGGGTCTGCCAACTAGCTCCACCCTGCGCCCGAATTCCTCTTAGCTCATCTTGCCAGTGAGCTCTACGAGGTACTTCATACTGTCCAAAACCCGGAGAGCAAAGAGACCCTCGGGGACGGGAAATCTTTTCTGGGGGGCTCTGGGGGGCTCCCCTGAAGCGCTTCGAAAGCGCTGCCAGGTACGCCTCCATGCGTGCCTGCACGCGTGCAGGCACGCGTGGACGCGTGTCGGAAGCGCTCCCGGACCAGCTGCCGGCACGGGCGAGTTGCTGCGAGGATCGTGGACCGGCGGAGATGGGCTGCTGGCAGGCACCACCACCGTCCAGCTTCTAATCTAAAACCCTCTAGATCTCAGAAGCTCCCCGGGAGCACGAGGTACTAGCTCCACCCCGCACCGGAATTCCTCTAGCTCATCGATGCCGAAGAGCTCTACGAGGTACTCTTAAGCTTCCAGCAACTAGCTAAGGGAAGCTCTAGGAGTTGTTCCTCTAGCTCATCGATGCCGAAGAGCTCTACGAGGTACACAGCACACGCACGCGGCTCAGCGTGCGTGGAGACGTTGGAAATCTCGCGAGTCGGAGCTCTGGAGCCGCTGGAAAGCTTCCCTACGTTACTGCATGCTCTGGAGTAGCTGCCCTTCATAGCTCCAGAGGCTGCCCTGGAGCGCTTCTGAAGCGCCGCCAAGAACGCTTCCACGCGTGCCTGCGCGCGTGCAGGCACGCGTGGACGCGTGCCGGAAGTGCCCCCGGACCAGGCGCCGGCACGGGCGAACTGTTGCGACGATCGTGGAGCGGCGGAGATGGTCTGCTGGCGGGCACCACCACCGTCCGGCTTCTAACTTGGTAGCGTCCAAAACCCGGTGAGCGCAGAGACCCTCGAGGACGGGAAATCTTTCCTGGAGAGCTCTGGGGGGCTCCCCTGAAGCGCCTCGAAAGCGCTGCCAGGAACGCCTCCATGCGTGCCTGCACGCGTGCAGGCACGCGTGGACGCGTGCCGGAAGCGCTCCCGGACCAGCTGCCGGCACGGGCGAGCTGCTGCGAGGGTCGTGGGGCGGCGGAGATGGGCTGCTGGCGGGCACCGCCACCGTCCGGCTTCTAATCTAAAACCTTCTAGCTCTCAGAGAGCTCTCCGGGAATCTAAAACCCTCTAGCTCTCAGAGAGCTTTCCGGGACAATAAATGGTTACATATCTTTCAAATTTTAGCAAAACCGACCCAAAGTTACCGCATTGTCCGTCCGGGCCGGGTGGGCCAACTAGCTGCGCCCCGCGCCGGAAGTCCTCTAGCTCATCGATGCCGAAGAGCTCTACGAGGTATTTCTCTTAAGCTTCCAGTAACTAGCTAAGGGAAGCTCTACGAGTTATTACTCTTAAGCTTCCAGCAACTAGCTAGGGGAAGCTCTACGAGTTACTCTCTTACCATCAGAACTCTACGAGGTACTAGCTCCACCCCGCGCCGGACTTGCTAGCCTCCAAAACCCGGAGAGCAAAGAGGCACTCGCACAATGACAGCGCATGCACGCCGTTCAGCGTGCGTGGAGACGCTGGAATCTTCGCGCGACGCAGCTCTGGAGACGCTGGACAGCTTCCTTGCGAAGCTCTGAATACTCTGGAAAGCTTGCTTAACGAGCTCGGTGGGGCTCTCTTGAAAAGCTTCTGAAGCACTTCCAAGCACGCTTTCACGCGTGCCTGCGCGTGTGCAGGCACGCGTGGACGCGTGCCCAAAGCGTCCCCAGACGGGCTGCCAGGACCGGCGAGTTGCTGCGGGGATCGTGGACCGGCGAAGATGGGCTGCTGGCAGGCACCACCACCGTCCGGCTTCTAATCTAAAACCCCATAGCTCTCAGAGAGCTCTCCGGGAAATTCCTCTTAGCTCATCGATGACGAAAAGCTCTACGAGGTATTACTCTTAAGCTTCCAGCTACTAGCTAAGGGAAGCTCTACGAGTTATTATTCTGAAGCTTCCAGCAACTAGCTAAGGGAAGCTATGCGAGTTACTCCTCTATCTCATCGATGCCGAAGAGCTCTACGAGGTACGCTGCACACGCACGCTAAGAGACGTAAGGAATATCGCAAGACGGAGTTCTGGAGCCGCTGGAAAGCTTCTGCGAGGCTGAAGGCTTTGGAGGAGAAGCTTTCCTTGAAAGCCCCGGGGCCCCCCGGGACCGCTTCTGAAGCGCTGCCAGGAACGCTCCCACGCGCGCCTGCACGTGTGCAGGCGCGCGTGGACGCTTGCCGGAAGCGCTCCCGGACCCGCTGCCGGCTCCGGCGAGGCGCTGAGGGGATCGTGGAGTGGTGGAGGTGGGCTGCTGGCAGGCACCACCACAGTCCGGTTTCTAATGTAAAACCCTATAGCTCTCAGAGAGCCCTCTGGGAAAAAAACCCGAGAGCAAAGAGACACTCTTACCGGAAAGGTGTCCTGATCGGCCCTGGGGGGCTCTCCTGAAGCGCTTGTGAAGCCCTGCCAGGCACGCTTCCACGCGTGTCCGCGCGCGTGCAGGCGCGCGTGGACGTGTGCCGGAAACGCTCCCGGGCGGGCTGCGACCCCGGGCAGGTCGCTGCAAGGAACGTGGAGCGCCGTGGAGGAGCTGCTGGCAGGCACCACCGCCGTCCGGCTTGTAATCTAAACCCTTATAGCTCTCAAAGAGCTCCCCGGGAACATTTCGTGACGGATGTCTGCAGCCGCTGGAAAGCTTCCCCGCGAAGCTCGGAAGACTCTGGAAATCATCCCTTCTGAGCCCTGGGGAGTTCTGCTAAAGCCCTTCTGACGCGCTGCCAGGCAAACTTTCGCGCGTGCCTGCGCGCGTGCAGGCGCGCGTGGACGCGTGCCGGAAGCGCTCCCGGACCCGCTGCCGGGTCCGGCGAGGCGCTGGGGGGATCGTGGAGCGGCGGACATGGTCTGCTGGCAGGCACCACCACCGTCCGGCTTCAATTCTAAAACCCTATAGCTCTCAGAGAGCTCTCCTGCAATTGTGGACAGCTTAGCTGGGGATCTCTGGGGGGCTCTCCTGACGCGCTTCTGGACAACTGCCAGCGGCGCTTCCCCGCGTAACCTGCACGCGTGCGGGCGCGCGTGGAGGCTTGCCAGAAGCGCCCCCGGACCCGCTGCCGGGACCGGCGAGTTGCTGCGAGGATCGTGGAGCGGCAGAGGTGGGGTCCCCTCTGAAGCCCTCAGCTCCCCAAGGAGCTACCCGGGAAAACCTGGAGGGCAAAACGTGCACTCACACTGGGAGGCTTTCCTGACGAGCTCCAGGGCGCTCTCCTGAAGCGCTTCTGGAGCGCTGCCAGCGGCGCTTCCACGCGTGCCTGCACGCGTGCAGGCACGCGTGGACGCCTGCCGGAAGCGCCCCCGAACCCGCTGCCGGTTCCGGCAACTCGCTGCGACGAACGTGGAGCGCCAGGGAGGAGCTGCTGGCAAGCACCACCGCCGTCCCGCTTCGAATCTAAAACCCTATAGCTCTCAGAGAGCTCTCAGAGAGCTCTTCGGGGAAAACCCGGAGAGCAAAGAGGCGCTCGCACCGGGGAGCTTTCCTGACGGGCCCTTGGAAGGAAGCTCTCCTGCAGCGCGTCTGAAGCGCTATCAGCGACGCGTCCACGCGTGCCTGCGCGCGTGCAGAGACGCGTGAACGCATGCCGGAAGCGCTCCGGGACACGCTGCGACCTCAAACGGGGCGCCGGCGGCAAACCGTCAACCTTTCTTACCGCCGGGAGACTCGTAGAGCTTCCTTGCCATATATTATGTCCAAAGAATTAGCAGAGAGCGAATATGTTTTTCAGCCCGAGCGCGGATAGCAGACTCATCTCAGGCGTCTAAATGCATTTCACTACTGCCTCTGATAATTCCCTTCCCATTGCTGTGCTGAACAGTTCTGTAGCTCATCTGCAGCACGAGTAGAACCAAGAAAAACAACATCATTTCCAAGAAAGTAGCAGAATACAAATCGGTGTTCAGCCCTAGCGCTAATAGCAGACTGAGCGCGGGTGCCTAGATACTTTCAAATAGCGCGCATGATGATTATCTCCCCATTGCAATGCCTAAGAGCTCTCAAGCTCATCTGCACCTCGAGTTCAGTCCAGAAAACGAATTCCATCACCAGAAAATAGCAGAGTATGAATAGTTCTTTGGCGTCTGCGCTGATAACAAACCCAAGCCAAGCGTCTAGATACTTCAGACTAGCGCGCCTCATGATTTTCTCTTGATTTCTGTGCCAAAGAGCTCTCAAGCTCATCTGCAGCTCGAGTTAAGTGAAGAAATTCACCATGATTTCGAAAACAAATTGGTCGAATACGAATAGTTTTTCGGATCTAGCTCGAGTAGCAGACCGAGTTCAGACCTCTCGATGCAACAGACGAACGCGCCTGATGATTCTGAATCGATTTGTGTGCGTACCAGCTATGTAGCTCTCCTACAGCCTCAGTTAAGTACAGAAAACCAACAGCACCTGTGAAGAGGACTCGAAGAATACGAATAGTTTCGCGGACCTTGCTCGAGTAGCCGACCGACTTCAGACCTCTGGATGCAACAGACGAACGCGCATGATGATTCTGAATCGGTTTCTGTGCGTACCAGCTCTGTAGCTTTCCTACAGCCCGAATTAAGTACAGAAAATCGACAGCACCTGTCAAGCTGACTCGAGCAATACGAATAGTTTCGCGGACCTAGCTCGAGTAGCAGACCGAGTTCAGACCTCTGGATGCAACAGACGAACGCGAATGATGATTCTGAATCGGTTTCTGTGCGCACCAGCTCTGTAGCTCTCGTAAATCTCGAGTTAAGTACAGAAAACCGACCACGCGTGTCAAGATGACTCGAAACGGCCGATCCCGCCCGGACGCTTTTTGGCAGTTGTAGGTACCCGATCGAGCTGAGATCAAGACGGCGAGCGGTAATAAGATCGAATATCACGGGAACAAATATTAGATTTCGAACGAACGGTTGAATTTCGAGAACAAAATTTTCAACCGAGCAAAAGTCACCAAAAGGTCAGTCGATATTTTTCTTGCCAACTAGCTTTCCAGCGCGTTCGAATTACTCTTACGCTTCCAGCAACTAGCTAAGGGAAGCTCTACGAGTTACAGGTCGCTGCGAGAATTCTGGGCTTCGAATCTGAAGCCCTATAGCTCTCAGAGGGCTCTCGGGGAACTTTGTTGGGAGCCGCTGGAAAACCGAGCAAATTGCTGCGAGGATGCCTGCCCGGGAGCCTTGGACAGGAGCTGGCATAGCCCTGCCTGCCAGCTTCTAATTCCCGGAGGGCCCCTTGTGGGGCTTGAAAGTCGTTAGAGAAGAAGCTGGCGGGTGCGCGTGCTCTGGCGCTCTCCCGCCCTCGCCGCTCCACGATCCTGGCCGGGTGTTGCAGCGGGTCCGAGAGCGCTTCGAGCACGCCTCGCCGCGTGCCTGCACGCGGGGAAGCATGCGTAGATGCGTCGTTGCTGCGCTTCCATAGCGCGCCTGGAAAGCCCCCCAAGCGCCATCGCGGGAGTTTTCCAGCGTCTCCACGCACGCGAAAACGCGTGCGTCAGGTCGCCAACCACGCGTAAACCGTGCGCGTGAGCGGCCCGGGGAAGGACTCGGGTTGCGGCCCTGGCGCTGGGAGCCAGGGTTGCGGCCCGGGGAAAGAGACCCCAAGTTGCGGCCCTTTACGAGCCGGCGGCAAACCGTCAACCAGGTTACCGCCAAGACCCTCGTAGAGCTCTTTACACGCGTAGCGCTGCTCGGTGCACAGGGAGGAAGCTTTCTTTAGTATCGGCTTGAAAATTGGAGAATATATTGTTTTGGTTTTAATGCAAAGTCGGTTCCCCCAATTGTTTCGATAGTAGTACTGCAGCTGCAGACCTGAGAACTTCACAGGCACACGCGGCATAACCCACTACTGGTGCGAAAAATACTGGTTCCCAAAACGAATTTTCAAATCGCTCACAATCTTCGAAAACCGATCATCGCATTTTCCGCCCAAGCCGGGTGGGCCAACTAGCTCCACCCCGCGCCGGAATCCCACCAGCCCTCTGGGCGTAGGTGGTTCCGGGAATTTCCTCTTCCAACCTCCTTCATCCCCTTCGGGGAGGGGTTTACCCCTCCCCCTAACCCCCTCTCCTGGACTTGGACGGGGGGGGGCCGCTGGTAGTTCGAGCGTTCAAAACGGCCTCGGCGAGGAAGCCAAAATCATCGGTTTTACTACGGTTTTGGCCGATTTTGGAGGCTCCCGAGGAGGGGCGCTAATTGGGAGACCCCCTTTCTTTGATCGATCACCTCCAAAATGGCCCCAAGAGCGCTCCCAAGGCTCCCAAGAGCGCCCCAAGAGGGCCTCATGAGGCGCCCAGGAGGTCCCAAGAGGAGGCCAGGAGGCCCCAAGAGGCCTCCAAAAGTCCCTCAAAATACCCCCAACAGGCCCCCGAGAGGCCCCAAGAAGCTCCCACGAGGCACCCAAGACGGTCCAAGAAGCTCCCAGGACCGCCAATAGGCCCCCAAGACGCCCCAAGAGACCTCAAAGAGTATCCCAAGAGACGTCCCAAGAGACTCCGCGAGGCATTCAAGAGGCCTTTGAGTCTTCTGATCGCCCTTATCCTCCTCCTCCTCCCCCTCATCATCACCATCACCATCATCATCATCATCATCATCATCATCATCATCATCATCATCATCATCATCACCATCACCATCGTCAAGACCACCACCATCATCGTAATCATCAACATCATCAATATCAACATCAACATCATCATCCGCCTATTCCTCCTCCTCCTCATTCCTCCCTCCCCACCCTCATCCTCCTCCTCTTCTTCCGCCTCCGACTCCTCCTCCATCTCCCCCCCCCCCTTGGGGTACGACGGCCTCCCCAGCCCCTTGTTCCTCTGTATGCTGCCCCGCTTCCATGATCACGTCTACTCGCCTGGGCGTCGTTTCTGGGTGGGCTGGTGGGGATACGCGAGGCGTTAAGAATTCCTCTAGCTCTTCGATGCCAAAGAGCTCTACGGGGTACTACAAGTCTGAAGCCCTTTTATCTTTCCCAGAAGCTATCCGGGAAATGCAAGGCGCCCGGAGGGCGTGGAACGGCGAATCGAAATGCTCTGGAAGGACCTGGAGACCGCTGCGAAGGACTTTCTGGATAGCTTGTGGGCACCCTTACTGGGGTGCGCTTAGGATAGGTCTGTCGGGACACGCTGCGGCGTCAAGCGGAGCGCAGCGGCTGGGGCTCCCAACAAAAATGATCTCTGGGGCTCCCCTGCGGCTCCGGCTTCTTAATCTTAACTTTCCTATAGTTTTCCGGGGATTCAGAAGCCGGAGCCGCAGGGTAGCCCCGGAAGTCATTTTGGCTTCTGGCAGGGATCCTCGGCGCGCCTGAAGCGAAGCTGCAGCGTTGTCCGGCAAGCCTTATCTAAGCGTGTCCCAGTATAGGCGTGCTGGGGAACTCTGCAGAACGTCCTGTGGACATTCTCTCCAAGTTCTTCTGGAATTCTTCGACGGCCCTTTCCGCGGCCCTTTCGCGCCCTGCTCAGGAACACGAACGGGCGCGCCCGGGGTCTCGCCCCCCGGGCCGCGCGAGCGCCAACCTTTGGTCCTCGCCCCAGGGCCGCGCGGGCCTAACGCGCGTCTAAGCGTGCGTGGAGGCGCTGGAAACCTCGCGTAGCGGCCCTCTGGAGGCGCTGGAAAGCTTCCCTGGCGAGCTCTGAATACCCAGAGGTCTGGAAGGACTGTTTTTTAGTCCGGTGATTATGTTATGTATGTTGGTCATTATTTATAGTCCCCTTACATATTCGTGTTACATGGTAGTTCGTTAGTTATATACAGTTATTGTTTTTTTTTGCTCTGCGCGAAAATGATTGACGGTTTGAGCCAAGATGGCCAGTGGATACACGATCGTGCACGCACCTTCTTGAGCCATAACAAGAGAGCACGGCTCGAGGAGGATGGAGGAAGAGGTCGAGGAGGATGAGGACGAGGTCGAGGGGACGAGGGAAGGGGGAAATGGAACGAAGTAGTGGAAAAAGGGGGCACGAGTGTGCGTGGACCGTGACATGCATGCAACGCTTGGCTTTCGAAAACCTTTCCAGGCCCCAGGGCTGTCCAGGAGCGAAAATATCTGCCCGCGGGAAGGGCGCGACGCACTGGTCATCAAAAACCAAGCGTTGTGCATAATGGGGGCAATTCCACGTGCGCATCTTGCACATGGTTGTAGAAGAGGATGATCGGGGAGGAAGGGGGGGGCGAAGGGGGGGGAAGATGATAAGAACGAGAACGAGATAAAGTATGAAAGGGGGGATGGGGAGGACGATAAAGGAGAAAGAGGATAGGGAGGAGGAGGAGGAGGAACAAAAGGGGGATGGGGAGGATGAGTAGTCGTAGTAGCAGTAGTAGTAGTAATAATAGTAGTAGTGGTAGTAGTAGTAGTAGTAGTAGTAGTAGTAGTAGTAGTAGTAGTAGGAGGAGGAGGAGGAGGAGGAGGAGGAGAAATATGAGGGGGGGGGGGGAACATGAGGAGGGATAAGACGATTACGACTAATAATAATAAGAAGGCAATGACCAGTAATAACACGAAACGTAAGAATAATACTGCGACGAAGACGACGAGAATTGGGAGGGGGAGTTGGATGGGGGAGGAGGAAGATGAGGAGACGCATGAAGGGGGAGGAGACAGGAGGAGGAGGAGGTGGAGTAGGAGAAGGAGCAGGAAACGCATGAAAAGGAGGAGAAGGAGGAAGAGAAAGATGACGACACGCAGGAGAGGAGAGCCATCACAATTTCCACGCGACGACGGGCCGCAGGTCGTCTGTACTGCACCTGCGCCCGTGATTGACGCGCGGCGGCGGCGGCCGCCGCCGCCGCGTCTGGCTGGCCTCATCGGCTCCTCTGGCCGCGAGTCCTCCTGCGCCTCCTCCGCCGCCTGCCTTCTCCGCCTGGGCTCTTGGCCACGACCCGCGCTCCTTGGCGCAGTCCTTGCTCGCTCGTCGGAGCGCCCCTGGATGAGTCGGTCCTCGGCGTACCTCCTTTCACCAGCGATAGTGATCCGTTGTGCCACCTGACTGTGATGCCATCCTCCGTGATGGCACTGATGTTGCCCGTCTTGCCTTTGAAGGCGACGTCGTCGCCGACGCAGACGTGGCGCTCGAATCTGTGCACGAGGCCGCCCTCGTGGGAACAGATGCACGGCCGCGTCGAGCAGAGACGGGAAGCAAGGTGGACGTGGGCGACGGGGGGAGGAGGATGATGAGGAGGAGGAGGAGGACGGAAGAGGATGAATGGGGATGATGGGGGGAGGTGGAGGGGGAGGGGGAGGCGGAGGAGGAGGAGGAGGAGGAAGAAGAGGAGCAGGATGATGAGATGGAAGGGGGGAGTGGATGAGGAGACGGAGGAGGATGACGGGGAGGACGAGGAGGGTCAGGATGAGGATGCGGTTGGTACCGATCATCGATTGTCACCGCTAACGGTGAACATCGATGAGTGTCGGTGACCACCGCCGTTGTGCGATGGACGGGGATGCAGCGCGAGCGAGGGTCCTGCGCATCCGCTGTCCTCCTCGGCAGCTTCCAGCAGTCTGGCGGCACCTTCCCGCGCCTCCGCACCCACTCGCCGCCCGTGTTCCTCTCCAGGAGCAGCTCGGCGGCCTGCTCAGCCTAAGAGGAGAGAGGCGAGAGGAGGGCAACACATAAGGAACACGCGAGGAGGGATTGATGACTCCAACCGTGTAGTCGGGGTAGGTGTAGTCGGAGCTGTGGCTGGAGCCCTCCACCTCGCTCAGCGCAGTGCCTCCTCCATGGGCGCCCTCGCTGTACTGGCTGCTGCGCGCCGCCTCCGCCGTCTGCATGGGCGTGCTCCTTGGCGCACGGCTCCGACCACGCTGTCCAGCATCGTCCGACACAGGCACCACCGTGCGTACCGAACGCCTGGAGCTGCTAGCAGGTATCTCTGTCGGACTTGGCAGCTCAGTCGGAGTGGGTATCTGAGTCGGACTGGACGGCGGCAGCCTCGACGCGGGCTCGGCGCGGCACCCCTCCGATTTCACCTCTGTCGACAACAGGGGGCGCATAGAGGAGGAGAAGGAAGCGGGTGAGGATGCGGATGATAAGGATGAATTTGAGGAGGCCGATTACACCGACGAGAATGAGGGATAACGAAGATTATCAGGACTAATCGGAACATTACTAGCATATGACAATGCGAGGAGGAAGAGGACGAGACGGATTAGAATGACGGGGATGACCTCAACGTCGTCGTCGACGGTCGCCGCCAATGCCATCTGCACGTCCAACAAGTATTGCCGATCGAGCATCTCATCGGTCTCGGCCACTAGATCCTCAGTTGCCGTGTCCACAGCGACTAGTTGTCTCCTCTGCCTATCTTTCTGCATGCCGATCAGCTCGCCGCTCAGAAGACGTTCTCGTAGTACTGCTTCGCGATGCTGATTGGCCGCGGTCGCCATCGCCTTGGCAGATCGCCGCGTGTCCTCCTCAGCCTTTGCCATGTAGATACGCTCCATGCGCTCTGCCCGCCTGGTGTCGCGCTCCTCCTGCTCCCGCTCCCTCTTCCGTGCCCGCAGCAGCTGCATTGCAGCCTCGAGGCGATCTGCGTCGACGGCGCTGGCGTCGCCGTCCACGTCCACGATGTCTGATCGCCATGTCGCCCGCGCCATCCTCCGCGGCGTCGTGCTCCTCCTCATCCTCCTCCTCCGATCAGCGCTCTCACCATCGTCACGTTCTCGGCGGCGGCCTCGACTCTCGCTCCGCCGCCTAGCCCTCCTGCCTGTGGATGAACGGGGCTGGGTGGGTATATAACGGGGGTGGGGAAGAGTGGTATTGGGATGGTGAGTGAGAGGATGCCCACCTTCTGGCCGAGAGCCAACCACGCTGGCGCTGACCAGGATGAGCCCCCGCCCGCTGTGGCCAGATGGCATTCGCAGCGGTGCCCCCCGTCTCCACGCGTGGCGGGGGGATGCGCCCGAGGCGCTCGAAGCCCAAGTGGCTGTGGGGGCAGCGGGTGGGATCCCACGACCGTCCCTTTCGACGTGATCGACAGCCCCCTCCTCCTCCCTCCTCGTCGTCGGTGTCCTCATCGGCATCCGTGCCATCATCCCCCCTCGTGCTCATCTTCCCACATGCCTCCTTCATTCCCCGTCATCTGCACCCCCACCTCCTCCAGGCCGTCACGTGCTGGACATATGTCGGTTGCGACCCCACGCGCACGCCCCCCCGTTGCAACCGAGCCAGACCCAGGGAGTCTGCGGAAACACGGCTGGCCTGTGACGGGCTACGATGGCGATGAGGTTGTTGATGGTGGTAGTGATGATGGTGGTGTTGGTGGCGCGCATGTTGATGATGTTGTTGATGATGATGGCGATGGCAACGATAATACATATGCTAATGTTGAGTGTGATGGGTACGATGCTGGTGTTGGTGATGCCAATGACGATCGTGATGATGGCTGCGTTGCTGATGAAGCTGCTGAATGTACACATGAGGATGTTGATGTTGATGATGATGGTGATGATAATGATGATGGCGGTGAGTGTGATACCGATGGTAGTGGCCATGATGATGACGATGCGGGGATGATGGGTTGATCAGGAGCCCGATGATGTCTGGCCAATAGAAATAATTCCACCCCCAGGGTCGCGCGACGGTTACTGCTGCACGGGAGGAGCAGCATATAAAAGATAGTGGTGACAGGGAAGAGCAGGAGCCCCATCACTAGGGTTAGGCCTGATTGGGGCGATGGTGGCTGGAGGGTGGACAGGGGGGTGACATGCGTCCTATGTGCGCCAGACTTGTCGGTGTGCTCTAGCATCTACGTCAACATGTGCATGCGAGCGAACGCTGTCGGTGATGTTGGCCGACCTGTCATCTGCGATTGTGTAGTTCACGTGTGATATATAGTGTCCGTATACTAGTGATGCGACGCGGGTCATTGGTGCGTCTGTGTCTAACAACCCATATCCATGCAGCCCCCGACAACGTTCGCCCGCCCGAGACACCCCCAAACCTCAGCGCGCGCTCATGGAGCGCCCGCTGTCAGACAACAGAACGCGAACCACGATGTGCGCCAACATGGCGCAGACGTCGCTCGGGTAGTGCGCAGACGAACTCATGGCAGACCTGCGGCCGTTGTACCACCCCTTCTTGCTCCACCCAGTCGCACCAGTACTCTTGAACCTACGGCCCACTGGAGCTAGTGGGCGAGCGCGGTCACCCAATCTCGATTGCGCATCCTTCTTAGATTTGACAAGCTGGCGTAGAGCTGCATCGTCACCCGTAGCCCACAGTACTGTTGGTTTCAGAGTAGGTGCTCCCCAGCCTCCCATCCAGAAGAAGTATCGTTTAGCCTGGATTCGGATCATTGCCTTGGCAACGGCTGCGTCGTGAAAGTACATGGAGCCGAGCGGCTGCTCGATCGCGACGTAGACGCCCCTACTCGTCGCCAGGAAGACGATGTACGACATGCAGGTGATGACACCACAACGCGCGACCGCCACAGTCCCTAGACTCGGAACTGCACGAGCTCATCGACGTTCACCGTGTTCGGTGATCATCGGTGAGCTTCGGTGAGCCCTGTCCCCCGTCCCCCTTCTGTACGTGTAGATTAAAACCAGACCCCACACTGTGCACATTTATTTACCACATACATTGCTATCTACATAGTGTGCGTGCCCCCCGAGACGTGTTCAAGTCCGCCCGCAGACGTGATGTACGCCGTATAGTTAGCTTGGCGCACGTCACGTCTCGAAGTGTCCCCCTCAGTGTTCTTGCGCGTACGTTTGGTGTGTCCAGCTGCTGCCCCTATCCACGTGCTGCACTGCGGCGCCATGTGGCAGACGCCGTTAGGTACCACAGTGCGCACAATGTACAAGCAGTAGAGGAGACCCACCTGTGGCCATATGCAACCATCTCCCACCATATACCATGAGGATGAAAGGGGTAGTTAACACGGGTGGGGGTGAGCTTGTTGCCACGGGCGATGGCGAGATGGGAGATGCACATGTTGACGAGGATGGCGGGGAATATGGATGACGATACACGGGTGAGTAATATGATGGTGTGATGGATGGTGTGATGATTGTCTACCCTTCGTTTACTATCCCAGGTGCAACCAACGTGTAGATATCCTGATGTGGCCCGTCGCACTTGTCGTACGTCAGCGCCCTGTACCTCAGTATCGAAACACAACGGGACGCTTCGCCTCGCCCTGAGAATACTTCCAGAAAGGCGGTGGTGCGTGGGATCGATGGCGCGTGGTCAAGTAGAAGGCGAACTGATGCCAGCAGCATTCGCCCACCATGCTCCAGAGTTGTGTCCTCTACCACCCCTTCAGTCCGAAGGCGAGCAGCTCCATCGACAGCCCGCGCCATACCTGCACCGTGATGCGGAAGGCCAGCGCGCCCCAGACCGCAACGCTGCAGGAACACAGTGATGCTCAGATAGGGCCAGATATAAGCACGAGACATTCCTGGCCCACGAAGTGTTCGCAGATCTGTAACTGAGCTTGCAAGTGAAACAACGAAAACACCCTGGTCTCGAACCGCATTCTGTGTGCATACACTGCCACGTCTCTCAGCAGTGAATTTAGTGACTCGTCCAGGAAACACGTATACATCTTCGGCGACCCATGGTCGCTGATCCTGGAGCAGTGTTTGCACGCCGAGGTGAACTCGGAAACCTTCACGCCCAGACTAGCCCACGTCCAAACCTGACCCCACCCCCCTGGCAGACACGGCTGGTGCATCGTCCAGGCATTTCCGATGTCGTTGTTTTGCTTGGGGGAGACCGAGCTGCAGGACAGCGACCTGCTTGGGGCGACCGCGTCTAGCGGAACATTGCGCGTGCGATGCATGTCGCCGATGCGCCTGCTATTCGCAACACCCAGTAGTGGTCCAATACTCGGTCATCGTCAATCCTCCTCGTGGTAGCCTTCTACGTTGCTGTGCACCTACATCGTCCCGCCCAATCCCCGCCCCGCGCCCAACGCCCACGCGCCCTGTCCGACTTCCCCTCCCCCCGCCCAGCCGCGCCCGCAGCCATGGGCACAGCGCGCATGTTGGGGGGGGGGAGGAGTGTGGGCGTTAGGCGGGACATGGATGGGGCGACGCAGTGAGCGAATGCGCCCAGCATGATCGACAGAGGACCTAGGCGAGGCGAGGAGAGGAGGGATGTGGGAGGGAAGGAGGGGAGGTATGAGGCTGGGGAGGGAGGGAGGGAGGTAGGGAGGGCGGGTTTGATTTGAACTATCCGCTAACAAAAAAAACGCACGCCTGTAGATCAGGTGGCACACCAGGTGGTGCCTAGGCGTGTACGCGATGTGAGCCAGGCGGCAGCTCTTTAGGTGCACCCACATTGCCATCAGCATCTTGCGCATACTCTCAGGCGGCACGACGCACGTATGGGTGCGCATCTCTTCCAGAAATGTCCCCAACGACAGCCCAGCATCAATCAGGGCGTCGCCATACGCAGTCCGACCACCGTGTTTACTAAGCAGCTCGTTGGCAAATGGCACCAGGTATCCTATCTCGGCGGCCTTGAATGACACAGAGCACCCAGGATGCATCCAGTCCTGCGGTCGGGGGGGAACTCGCTCGAACACTTGCAGACGTTGCGTCCCACTCGTGCCTGTCGACCCCCATGGCTCTTTATATCCCGTGTCCCACCGTGTGCATATGCAAACGCGTGCGCATCCATATACATGTATGTATATATCTATAGACATATAGCAGGCGCGCCCACGTCGTAGTTTCAGACTCGACCGCCGGCCTGCGTAGTTTTACACAGAACATGTAGGTGCATGTGTGCTACGTAAACCTGCATGCATAGTATGTGTAGCGGCGGGCTTGACTTGCTATGTGCACGCACGTGTCCACCGTGTGCGTGTGTCTGTGCGCATATACTAATACCATGGGTGGGTTATCTATCTCTCTCTCTCTATCGCGCTCTCTCTCTCTCTCTCGCGTGTGTATCTACCAATTCCACTCCGACATATGCACCCCCGCACCGCCATAACCACCCTACTAAAACCATGTGGCGCCTACCCCCCGACATGCGCTGCAGTCGCGCGCGCACGCGTTGGGCAGCACCCGCACGCACGCCACATTGGAAACCAGAGCGGGGTCCTGCAGCGACCGACCCTTGCGGTCCCCAAGCATCTTGAGCGTGAACGTGCCGACCCTGATGGAATGTGGTATGCAGTGTTGTTCTTGCCACAACTGAAGATCAGCGTTTATGCGGCGGGAACCAAGCTCGAGAACGTTGTCCAGCGGGCCGCCGTACTTGAACGGATTTCGCAACACAATTCTCCACAATGCAGCGCTCACAAACCGTTGTAGTGGTCCGTAGTATAGGCAGTGCAGCGAATCTATGGCGAGAGACCGAACTGGACTGGTTCCCAAATGCCTACATAATAAAGGGCACCTGTGGCTCATCGGGTCCAAAACTTTGCCACCGACGCCAACTGTTTCCCTCCAGAACGTGATCGTCAGTGGAAGCCGCACACGTTCCAACCAATGTGTGTCCATCAGAGACACAGATGGCTCTAACCTGTCTCCTGCTTTGAGGGCGATGCCGTTCACGATAAGGTCAGTGTCCAGAACTCGCCCGCCATGTGACTTCTTGGTTTTCCTAAACTTCAGCTTCGCCAGCAAATCCCTCCGATCTCTGTCGTGGCGCAATCGCACGTGCACCTCGCACGTCTCGCACGCTGTAAAGAACTCGTCATGTGTGCGAAGTGGCCAAGGCATCCCGTCGACTAGGTCATCGTAGGAGCCGTGCACCTCGTCCAAGCACATGTGGCAAAAGGAGCAGGGATTGTACAACGACGCCCAGCTCGACATGCCCAGTGTTTTCGAATGCTCGGACCAATCGCCTTTGATCCACACCAAGACCCCCTTGAACGAGAGTTCCATATGCGAGCCCAGTGGGTCGTTCGGTGGCCAGTCTGATCCGTCGTGCCGCCGCGGCGGTCTGCGTCCTCTTGTAATCGCTTCCATCTGCCACCTCGCCACCTCCAAGTGCGGGAATATGGTGCACCATCCTTTGCACCCGCACGCGCACATGTCCGATGAGCGGGTCACCGACATCAGGTGTCTCTTTCCCGACAATAAGTTGATCGCCCATATGCCAAGGGTGCTGTCGGTGCGGCCAGAAGCCGCGGAAATGTAGCGCACCCCGTCTAGATATATGGCGAGTGGAACGGGGAGGTCGTGCCCGTTGGCCACAGCGTCCACCACCACAGGATGAGTGGTGTAGCAGGGGAGATCCAGCACGCACGGCTCGCGGACGTCAGGGTCGGAGTTTATCAAATCGAACGTAGCAGGCTCGGTCCGAATCTCGGTGTCGAGCGATTCGTACACACACTTCACAGGTACGGCTCTGATCGTGCGTGCAGGCCGCCTGTTCAGATTTACAGGCGTAGGGACACAGATGAGATCCGACGGTGATGGCAATACCCTGGACAGTAAATCTTGGTATTTGCCACTCTGTTTGCCTGGCGCCATGGCGTACTGTGCAAAGTTTGCGCCTGGCGTGTTCGCCTTGTCTGCATAATAACAGCTGGCGTAAATCTGTTGCTGTAAGTTTACATGGCGCGTATAAGCGCAGCACCATCCGTAGCAGCTCCGACCCTGCATCGCGTTCGCATTGGTCACTCTGTGCGTATAGTCTGGGCTTCCTGCATGCCGCGTCGGTGCTTCGGCAATGGGCGCGCTTGCCCATGGTTGCAAACTGCTTTGGGCCGTGGTATCATTTACAGTGTGGGTGCAGCATTGCTGCGGCGCACAGAAAACATCGGGGGGAGGGGCGGTGGTGGGAAGGAGAAAGGTATGAGGGCGGACGAGGGAGGGCGGAAGGACAGGGGGGAGCGAGAGTGGGGGAGCAGCGGCATCACACATGAAGGCATCCACATCGGATACCACATTCTTTAGAGCGTCTCGACACACACGATCGAAGTATCAGAACGTGCACAGCGCGCAACCGACGTGCACCACGCGGGTGGGGCACGTTGCACATGATTGGTGTGATACAGCACGTGCATGCGCATTCGCAACGCAATGCGTTCCCGTCGGCAGCACGGGCGGGCGGTTGCCCCTCGCCTCGCCCCTTTACCTGATCGGTGGGCCTTCGACCGAAGGTACTCATTTGCAGCGGGGCACGTCTGTGTAGGAAACTCGGTGGCCACAGACTGCACATCTATATCCCTCCATCTCCCCATATCTCTGCATGCCGTTATACATCCATCCCCCCATCATCGGCATCACCATGCTCCTCATGATTATCCTCGCCTCCACAAATTACTCGCCCTCATCCGTCTCGTTCGTTCTGATGCGGTCATCTTCGCTACCTTCGTTATCTTCGCACTCTTGCGCCGCCCAGTGACGCCGCTCGCGCCCCGCAACTCACCTGCAGATACGCAACGCACGCTTTCGAGAACCCTAGAAACCTACACAGACAGCCATCTGAGGCTCGCCGAGAGACACCCCATGGCGCTCATCGGTGCTCATCGGTGAGGGGCTCATCGGTGCGGTGAGCTCATCGGCTCCGACCCTGTGATTTCACAGGTATGACGCTCATCGGTATCGATGAGCTCATCGGGGCTCATCGAAATCTCATCGGTGCCGGTGAGCACCGGTGAGCGCCGGTGAGCCCCCGATGAGCGCCGGTGAGCACCGATGAGCACCGGTGAGCGCCGATGAGCACCGGTGAGCGCCGATGAGCGCCCGATGAGCACCCGTGAGTCTCGATGAGCCCTACAAACCAGATATCCCATTGAGATTTCGGGCAACCCATCAAATTTTTCAAACAAACTGCGAAAATCCAATCGACCACCAAGATTTCCCCGCTGGATGGCACATTCGGTCCGAACCACTGAAAGTGTCAAGGCTGATGCAGCCTCGCGAGCACCTACGCTGCCCTCCCCGACCTCTGGCTCTTCTGAGCCTTGGCGTCCAGCTTGCACTTGTGTACCTGCAGCAGGCACGTCACCAGGCCCGCGATCTTGTGGAGCTTGGGCTCGAGGTTGATGGCGTCCTGCAAGGCCGCCGAGAAGGGTCCATCCCCGAGCTCCTTCCTGAGCTTCCCAAGGTCGTTCGTCAGGATGCGCGACAAGTTCTCCTTGGTGTGCACGTGCTCCTGCAGCAGCCTGTGCTGCTTCTTGAGGGCCACGCCGTCATCGTCCTTCAGTGCCCACTGCCACGATTTGTCCGACTCCATGCCAGAGAGGATCGTCATCACATCCGACATCGTCGTCGAGTACATGCTGATGCGCTTCTTTGCATCTGCTGCCAGTTCCTTGATGGGGTCCTTCTCCCTCGGCGTCTTCGCCTTCTTGGGTTTCTCCTTGCCGCCTGCCGCCTCCTCACCTGCAGGCTGCGCCGCCGCCGCCTCGGCCCCAGCCTTGCCCGCCGCCGCGGGCGCAGCCTTCCTCGCCGCCTCCTCGGCCGCAGCTGTCGTCGCTGCCACGGCCGCGCCCTCCTGCTGCGCTGCCTCGCCAGCGGTCGCCGTGAGCGAACTCGGCCTCGTACCCGCCGTCACTGGGTCCTGGCTGGGATGACATACGGGGGCCGCCTGGCCCGACCCTAACCCCCCGCCAATCGTCTCAGATCAGGCTCAGGCAGGGGGGCGGGGAACGACGTTGCATGAGGCAGAGGATACGGCGACGCCAGAGGAGGACAGAGATGGGGATGATGAGGATTCATAATTCGGAGCAGGCATGAACGATTTAGGAGGGGTGTCCACGTGTCCTGCCCGCCAGCCGCGATCGCGGCCGTCGGCGCGCCTCCCGCGCAGCCAGTCGATGCCTGGAATTGCATGACTGTATAACGGGGGGGGGATCCACAATGAATCTCCAAGGGCTCTTCCGACCGATTTACGATCCTGGGCGAAGTCGTGAGACGCATGCGGGGTCGGGGCACGCGGTGGGCGACGATGGGGAATTGACGAGGGGGGTGGGGGAGGGGATGGCAAGGTGAGAGGGGGTAGTATGAGTTGGAGTTGAAAGATGAGTTGGAGGAGGTGGAGGGTTAAGAGGAGGTTGATGAGACGAGTTGGTCTATGTTCACACCCCTCAACGCCTGTTGACCCTCCAGGCGGCGATCCCGCATGACGTCGCTCTCGATGCTGTCCGACGTCCACTGCTCGTACTTAGACCACGCCTCAGTGAACTCAGTGTTCACCCCCTCCGTCACGTACAGTGCCCGTAACGACCTGGTGGCGCTGTCGAACACCACCCATGGTGGACCTAACTGCATCGCCTGTGTAATGTACCTCACTGCCTGTGGGGCATCCGTACAGCTGGAAGTGGTGGCATGTAGTTGCCGATGTAACTTTGCACGTGGATATGTAACGTTGTACATGGTTATGGATGTGGTTGCATATTGCTGCGCACTAGTGGTAGAACAGGTCTCGGTGTTGGTTGTGGTTGCGAGGAAGCGAAGTGAGAGGTGGTTCTTGACGTAGGCTGAGGTGGTTATCGATGCTCGCCGCCAGCGGCAAGCGGGGATGGTTGCATGGGCGGGAGGAGGGTGGCCGAAAACACTTGCATTATAACTACAGTTGTACGGATTCGACCCACTGTGCCTGCATCCAGCCCAACTTGCCCCCGCCCTCTTTGTGGACGATGCGGCCTAACGGCATGTACTGCCCCTTGCGCCATTGCGACTTGACCAGGGTAGTGATCTTCTTCTTCACGACGACGTAGTTCTCGAACGTCTCCTTGGCCCAGTCCTGCCTGAACTGCATCTGCGCATCCTGGTTGCCCTTCAGGGCATCATAGTCCTTCTTCATCTGCGGGTTGGCCGCCTTGCGCCGCTCGAACCTCGAGGCGAGGGGGTTCCCAGCAGCAGCCCTCGCTGGAAATCGAAAGTTGGTCGACTCCGCCGCGCGCCACATAGCAAGCTCACCGAGTGCCTTCGCGTCGAAGCCTGTCGTGTCGATCGAGTCGAGCCGCGATGACTCTGCAACGGGCTCCACTCTGCCGTACCCCACCTGGTCGGTCGCCCTCGGCATCTTCACGCACTGCTCCGCATCAGCAAGCCCCGCAGCCATCGGAGTCAACTCGTCCCGACACACGCCCCTGGCGTCGAAGATCGCGCGCATGTCCGATGAGTGGAAGAACTCGAGCAACATGTTGTTGATCCCGATCTCGTCCACAGTCGCCGCCAGTCGTAGCCCGTCCTCGAACCTCAAGAGCTGCGCCTCGATCGAGTGCTTGTGGCGCAGGACTCTCTTGGGCGGCGTCTCGAACGGCGTCTGTGGCCGCAGTGACATCCAATATTCCGAATCACCATCGATCATTGTCATTCACCTCCTTGACCTCTCCTCGCCAGCATGACAGCCACCGATGTTCACCGCCAGCGGTGGTCACCGATGCTAGCCAGTTGGGCGGGAAGAGGGCGGCGAATGCACACTGGAGTATCGACAGTGCTCAGGAGGATTGGAAGTGCGATGGCTGTGGAGATGGGAGGGAGGAACGACTCGGGCGAGCACCTCCACACGTGCGGGGAGTGCGCCACTATCTCCGCCACATGCCAGGGGTGCACTCCCAGTCGCCACTCCTGCAGCCGCCTCCGCGCCATCCTCACCAGACACACCTCCAGCCTCGTGGCCGCGCGGTGCCGCCTCGCCGCCTGCAGGCGCGGACATGCTGCCCCCGTCCGCGATGTCATCTTTGAAGCAGCGACGAAAGAGCTCGGGGTGGTCCGATGGGTTCGGCTGACGATCAGGATATTGACTGCCACCTGCGCCGCTGAGTCGGGTGTCCCAGCTGTGGCTCGCCTCTGGGTGCGGGGGGGTGCACGGAGCGCCCCTCGTCTCAGCCCGCGACTTCGTCAGGGTGCGCTCCATGTCCTCCTCCTCCTGCCTCGCCTGCTCCTCATCCTCAGCCGCGGCCGCCTGTGACGCAACCAGCGCTGCCTTCATGTCGGGGTCGTCGGATGCACCGCCTGCCTCCTCGGGGCTGTCGTCGATGATGATGGGCGTGGGGTTGTCAGTGGCCGCATCGTTGCCCTCCTCGATGCCGTCGGCCCGCTGCTTCTTCGATGCCGATGCCGATTCAGCTGGTGCGTCACGCTTCTTGGACAGCTCGCTCACCTGCATCATGAGATCGTTCATCTGCTGCGACTGCGTCTGGATCAGTTTCTGCATGGACTCGTTCAGCTGCCGCGCCTCCTCCAGCTGCCTGGGTTGACTGTCTGCGCGATCCTCTGCATCGCGCACTGCCCTCCACCTCGCATCCGCCTCCGCCCGCACGGCGCGGGCGCTCTCCTCACCCCCGCGATCAGCTGGCAATGGGACGGCATCGACATCGGACGTGTGCCTCAACTGCGCCAACGGAGCGGCGTCGTCGCCATCGAGCTGCGTGGCCGCGTTCACGGCCAGCGTCGGCGCCTGCTGCGCGGCGGCGAGCGCGGCAGTGCCATCGGCCACCTGGGTGGATGGTGCGGGCTCGGAGTCCTCCCTGGGATCACAGGCCGCCCCCGACATGTCCCCGCCGACGCGGCTGGCGAATGCGCGGCCGATCGGTGTAGTGCGGAGTGGGCTCCGCGGTACAATGCCCCACTCAACACGGTGCATCACGTCTCGGGTAACTCAAACGGCAGCGAAGCTCGATCGAACCGATTCGATATCGATATGCCGACACATGATGGTGACGATGTACCTCACACCGTGGCATGACCCTACCTAGTGGTGGTAATGTTGGTGGTGCGTATGGGTGGTAGCCGATGTGGTAGTACACTGGTGGGTCTACATTCACACCCGACCAACCGTGTGGAACGATCGTGTAAGATGTGTTGGTACAGTGATGGTGTCACGTGGTATGTATTGTGGGGGTGGTGGTGGGACATACGTGCTGTCCATGCTTCTATACCATTCGTACCGAACTCATGCGGCATCTGGTCTATGCCCAGAGGGACCACGTTTTGCTGATGTCGCACAGCGCTCAGCGATAAACAGTCAGGCGTCCCGTGCAAGGTGCGCAGGATGCACGCCTACACCACGAGTGACCGAACTCATGAACTGAGTATAGAGAGGGATGGGGTGGGGACAGGGCGACCATGAGGAGGAGGATGCTGATGAGGCGGATGATGGTGATGAGGAGGAGTATGCGGAGGATGTCTCCACATAATAACATATAAGGTGATGGTGAGGAGCAGGAGCAAGGGCGGGAGAACTGTAACAGCGCGATGGTGCAGCTGTACTTGCGTGCCTGCCGTGTTGGCCCGCTCTCTAGTACGTTGAACTCCGTAACCGCCGACGTGCACACCCTTCGTGCATTGGCAAGTGTCCCTCAACCAAGACCCAAGACACCCCATCGCCCTGTCCAACGCAAACCCGCAACACATGCCAATACACGCACACACATCGCCTATACGCCCCTCTAGAGAGCAAGCTCGAGCCTTATGTGGCTCTATCAAAAGTCTGGAATCTCAGTGCATCTGGGGGCCCTGGGACGCTGCGGCTGCACAGGCTGACTATCGGACAACGGAGCTGGACCGACTGGCGTCGGCGCCGTCTGCGACGCGACGGGCTGCTGGGCCGCATCTGACGTGGGGGACTGGATCGGGTCCGCCGACGTCGGCTTCTTCGGCGTCTCCATCGCCTCGCCCGATCTGGGAGCCTTGGATGCATGCTCGTGGGCCGCATCCGATGCATCCGACGACGGCCGCTTCATGGCCGCACCTCCTGCCGCCGCTGGCCTCCTCCGCGTCGCCTCCTCGGCCTCATCCTCATCCTCGACCTCGGGCGGACATGTCTCCACCGTCACATCCTTGGTCAGGAAGGCTGCGATGACCGACTTCTCTTCGACTTCTGTGTCCGATATGGGCGACTCGTCCATGTCATTGGTGGCCGCACCTGCATGGCTGCCCCCGCCTGCTCCTTGAACTGCGCCGACCTCGGCGGCCACATCTGAACTGGCCGCATCGCCAGCCTCCTCCTCTTCCGCTGCATCCTCATCCTCCTCAGCCCCATGCTCCTCATCCCCTGCTTCATCTGCAGCTGTGTCGTCCTTGACAGGCTGCCCGCCCTCGGCGGCCGCGGCCTCCTTTGCAGCCGCAGGCTTTTTCGGGCAAGCTGCCGCTGGCCGCTTCCTGGCGCCGCGTGCGTCATGAGCCGCGTTCTCCATGAGCCACTGCCTCTTGGCGTTCTCGAGGTTCGCCTTCGGCTCCCCCTTTGCGTACCTGGCACCCAGGCTCGTCAGGAACTGCGTCGCGTTCGACTTGTCAGCATAACCGACGAGCTGCATAACCTGTGTCTTTTTCCCCCTGACGGCCAACTGCAACCACTCCTTGTCGTGCTTCTTGACCAGCTTGACCTGCAGGGCGGAGTCCTCGTACGGTATCTGCCACAACACTGCATCTGACACACCAGTTGCAGCCGCCAGTGTATCAGCTGCCGACGTACCAGGCACCTGATACGACGATCAGCCAAGACGAGCGTCATCGGTATTCATCGATATCTCACTGGTATCGGTGAATGTCGGTGAGGCGTCGGGTCGGCCGATCGTCGCGATTGGGGGACGTGGTGTGTATTGTGAGCTCGTGCGCCTTCCACGTCATGGGGTCGGACTCGTCGGAACCTGGCCACGTAGCCACGAGCCGTTTGCTGTCACTGTATACACATGCTGTCGCGTAGTCCGGCTGCGCACTGGGATTGTCCACTGGTACTCGCCACGCCGCCTGGGAGAGTCAGGATATGCTACCCCCGCCCCCTCCAACCAGCGCACCGTACACGGATGTATCCATATCATGGCTGCTGCGATCGACCGATGGGGTACCCCCGACGCTGACCGAAGCTAGTGAATGCC
Organism: Prorocentrum cordatum; assembly: GCA_963575745.1. Classification (NCBI taxonomy): domain Eukaryota; class Dinophyceae; order Prorocentrales; family Prorocentraceae; genus Prorocentrum; species Prorocentrum cordatum. Next base: position 88,866 of record CAUYUJ010000299.1, read on the forward strand.
GATGCGAGCACATGGCCCCCATAATCCCCCGACCAGTCGATCATCGCACCATGATTGGCACTCATTCATTCAGTTTGAACGTGGCGTGACTGAGCGAGTCGATACGGACGTAAGCCTACCCTCATCGTTCGAACCGATCGCGCGTGCTCACTACCCGTTGACATCTCAAGCGATTTGGGCAAGGACAGCGCGAGACGCTTCGAATAACACATGCGAACTCTAGGCTGATGGTGATGATGAGCACGACGAGACGAGCAAAACCTTGTGTGATATCGCACGCATGGCGAAACGGTCACGAGCGACGATATCATCTAGTCGATCGTGTCTGGGTTGTCGCACGTGTTCGAGTCAACCGATGTGGATGAGGGTGATGCTGACACTGATGATGATGAGGATGATGATGATGATGATGCTGATGCTGATGATGCTGATGATGATGATGATGATGATGATGATGATGAGGTTCGCGACTGACTTCGATGCGACTGCGGGACCCGATCGAATATTGGGGCAACCGACGGGGAATGGGACGGTGCATTGCGATGGTGTAGGTGTGGGGTGTGGAGCATGGTTATGTTGCATCTGGCCTGTAGCTCCTTATTGTAGCCCAGCTTGTAGCCGTTCTTCTCGTCAATGAAGTCGATCATCTGGCTCTTCGCATGCTTCGTCACCGTGCGGCTGTCGGGCCGCTCCTTCGGGGCAGCGTGATGCCCCCTAGTGGCGGATGTCCGCCCCTCGGTGGCATCACGCCATCTCTACCTGAAGAGTTGCACGGCTAGCGTCAACTCTCAGACAGCAAATTCAGCACCACCATCATAATCAGCATACCCCGAATCATCATCACCATCATCAGCATCATCAGCATCACCATCACCGTCAGCATCATCATCAGCAGCAGCACCACCATCACCATCAGCATCATCAGCATCATCATCATCACCACCGTCAACGTCGTCGTCACCCTCAGCATCAATACCACCATCATCATCGTCGCTTGTACAATCATATCATCGCCGCACCATCGGCAACATTACCACTATCATCACCATCATCTATACCACCCTCATCGTCATAGCCATTACCACACGCAGCGTCACCGCCGTCATCGGCACTGCCACCATGATTATCATCGCACCCGCCACCATCCCCAATCATCATGATCATACGGTTTAGTCTCGCCAGAATACCCGCCGCCCGTGCTCACACTCTTCACCACCCCCCATTCATATACCACAGTCATTGTTCCGCATCCTAACCCCTGACCCATCTTCGTTGTTCCAACACGTACCTTCACGAGCTGCGCATTGTTCATCACATCGATAAGCATCTGGATTTCAGCATCTGGGACGTCGGCATCAATTGCGTCCCTCAGCACGTGCACTTGGGACTCCATCATCGCGTCCCACAGACCCTCCACGGCCTCAACCCACGCCCACGCATCGTCACTCGCTTCCCTCATGGCGCTCAGCGCGAACTCAGCGATGTCCTCTGCTCGTCGGCCTCCTCATCCTCCGTCCTCTCCTCATCCTCCTCCTCGTCGTCCGCGTCCTGCTCCCCATCCCCCTCCTACAATCTCTCCCCCCATCACCCCCCCCGCCCTCATCGGCACCCTCCTCGTCCTCCTCCTCCGTATCATCCTCCTATCCGTCCTCCCCCATCCTTCTCCTCATCCTCGTCCGCGTCCGCCTCCTCATCCTTCTCTTCGTCTTCTTCAGTATCATCATCCTCATGATCCTCATCGTCATCCTCCGCATCATCATCATACTCATCAGTGTCACCAAGCTCAACATCCTCCTCATCCGCATCCTCCTCCTCGCCCACATCATCTTCTTATTCCTCAGCATCCTCCTCCGTATCATCCTCCGCCTCCCCCTCATCATCATCTAACTCGTCCCCATCAGCCTCGTCCTCCTCCGTGTCTCCGAACCCCATCCAAACATACGCGGGTCCTTGTCGGTTGTCTGTTCGTCGTCCAGGGCAAACTGCTTGACCCACTCGGGCGACTTGGGCTTCCTGGCGGATGCCCGCCCCCGCCTACCCCCCATTGGCCGCCCGTCGTTTCTCATTGTTCCACTTGTGCCATCTGCGGAGATGGGCACAGGCAGCAATGACGAGACAACTGGGGCTGAGGATGCATGGCGCGGCAGAGGATACGTAGAGTGAAGGGAGGGGGGAGGAGGAACTGGACAAGGGCTGAGGGACGCAGCATTAAGAACCAACGTGGAGGCGGGATGCATGCGCCCTCAGCCCCGTGCATTCCCCCGTTTCGCTCAAGCCCGATATCCTGTTGATGGCCTTATTCACGTGGCGCAACATCGCCCTCATCATATTAGCATTGTCCGTCGCCCACGCTCGAGTGGACTTGCTCAGCTTCCACCTGCTCTCATTCGCCAAGGCCACCTGCAGCAACGCAGCCTGCGCGAACGAACGAATGAACGCGAGCCGCGACGATCGGCCGACCTGGACGTCATCGACGCTCACCGCATATCACCGAAATCGGTGAGCGTCGGTGAGCTCAACATCGGCCGATCGTCGCGACTCGGGAGAAGAGATGTTTAGGTTCGTGACGGAATGGATGTGATGAATAGGAACGGTTACCATTGTGTTAATAACCGTTCCTACCCACCACACCCCAGGGCTATGGCCTCGGCCACCTTCTGACATACACCTCCGACGCGGCACACTGCTCTGGTAGCCCTCAGCAAGTCCAGTTGTTTCACCAGCTCCTCTACATTATGCTCATCCTCGAGATTTGTCGTGTAGTTCAACCTTATGCGGGGGGGCGCCATGAGATGGATAGGCACAGCATGATCAGTGACCATCTACGTATGAGGGGGAACGAGTCACCCAACGGACGATCAGCGTCATTGAGGGGGAGGACACGGGCAATCCCGCACAACAGGCTTAATCATAGCGAGGGGAAGCCCGACAGATACGGGCAATGATACATGCAGGGCGTACAACGCTGATAATGTCAAGGTGGGGGGCCAAGGGTAGGATGCCAGGAGCGAGTATGTGCACGACGGGTCTGTCCTCAGCTCCTCTCTCACATCGTCATCCTCATCCTCATCCTCATCCTCATCTTCCTCATCAGCACCGACCGCCGCAGGGTATAAGGACGCGGCTTGTCTGGCACTGTGATGTGCTCCGTCCACACTGCAGCTAGTTTCTCAGCGTCTGCATTACTGGCTGGCCGCGGGGGTGCCTTCGATCCTTTTGGGGGCATCCTTACAGACCACTCTTAGTCATGTGTGGGATCTCAGCCAAAACGGCTGCGCACCGTTCTCCTCCCCTTCCTCAGCACAAGCATTTCTTTTCTAATCCTCTCTTGTCTAATCCTCCTGCTCCACCCTCTCTCCGCCCCCCTCTTCCCCCGCTTTTTTTGTTTTTGTTTGAAGAAACACTGCGGACAAGGGAAAGGAACGCGTAACGCTGTGGACAAGACGGTCGAACGCTTGACGCGCACGGGCTATTAAGAACATGTCTGCAATTTATATGTAAAACAACACTTTTTCTGCACGCAGAACGCATCGGGACTATTTATAGTCCTGGGTATTATTTTTAGTCCCGATGTTTAGTTAGCACAGCAGGACTAAAAAACAGTCCGGTCAGACCTCAGGGTACTGTGGACAGCTTTCCTGGGGAGCTCTGGGGGGCTCTCCTGAACCGCTTCTGAAGCACTGCCAGCGACGCTTCCACGCGTGCCTGCACGCGTGCGGGCACGCCTGGACGCGTGCCGGAAGCGCTCCCGGACCCGCTGCCGGGACCGGCGAGTTGCTGCGAGGATCGTGGAACGGCGGAGGTGGGGTGCCCTCCTCGCCACCTACCTCCGGCTTCTTCTCTGAAGCCCTCAGCTCTCCAAGGAGCTATCTGGGAAACACCCGGAGGGCAAAGAGGCACTCACACTGGAAAGCTTTCCTGACGAGCTCTGGGACGCTCTCCTGAAGCGCTTCTGAAGCGCTGCCAGCGACGCTTCCGCGCGTGCCTGCAAGCGTGCAGGCACGCGTGGACGCTTGCTGGAAGCGCCCCCGGACCCGCTGCCGGTTCCGGCAACTCGCTGCGACGAGCGTGGAGCGCCAAGGAGGAGCTGCTGGCAGGCACCACCACCGTCCGGCTTCTAATCTAAAACCCTGTAGCTCTCAGAGAGCTCTCAGAGAGCTCTCCGGGGAAAACCCGGAGAGCAAAGAGGCACTCACACTGGGAAGCTTTCCTGACGAGCTCTTGGAAGCTCTCCTGCAGCGCTTCTGAAGCGCTGCCGGCGACGCGTCCACGCGTGCCTGCACGCGTGCAGGCACGCGCGAACGCATGCCGGAAGCGCTCCGGGACAAGCTCTGACCTTAAACAGGTCGCTGCGACGATTCTGGAGCGCCGTGGAGGAGGTGCTGGCAGGCACCACCACCGTCCGGCTTCTAATCTGAAGCCCTATAGCTCTCAGAAAGCTCTCCGGGAACTTTTTGGGAGCCGCTGGAAAACCGAGCAAATTGCTGCGAGGATGCCTGCCCGGGAGCCTTGGACAGGAGCTGGCATAGCCCTGCCTGCCAGCTTCTAATTCCCGGAGGGCCCCTTGTGGGGCTTGAAAGTCGTTAGAGAAGAAGCTGGCGGGTGCGCGTGCTCTGGCGCACTCCCGCCCTCGCCGCTCCACGATCCTGGCCGGGTGTTGCAGCGGGTCCGGGAGCGCTTCGAGCACGCCTCGCCGCGTGCCTGCACGCGGGGAAGCATGCGTAGATGCGTCGTTGCTGCGCTTCCATAGCGCGCCTGGAGAGCACCCCAAGCGCCATCGCGGGAGTTTTCCAGCGTCTCCACGCACGCGAAAACGCGTGCGTCAGGTCGCCAAACACGCGTAAACCGTGCGCGTGAGCGGCCCGGGGAAGGACTCGGGTTGCGGCCCTGGCGCTGGGAGCCAGGGTTGCGGCCCGGGGAAAGAGACCCCAAGTTGCGGCCCTTTACGAGCCGGCGGCAAACCGCCAACCAGGTTTGCGGGCTTTGCGGTGGGGTCCTCCAGCACATGCAAGCAGCGGTGCTCCCCGCGGCCACCAGGCGCAAGTGGCTCTACCGAGCGTGTGAGACGCTATCTATAACAGACGCAATCTGCGAGATTGCGTGAATTAGCTTCGAGGCGGCCGTTAACTCACAGACCGTCACGGTTGACTCCCTATCGAGGCCAAACGCCTCCTCGGCAATCACGTGACACTGTATAGCATTTTTATGTTCTACAAAAGCCTGCAGCCACCAGCCTCCCCCAGCCCCAATATCCGAGGTGCCTCCGTCGAAGTAACCTCTCAATCCTAACACTTTCGAAGTATATAAAGGGGCAAGATACTCGTTTCTCTTCGATGTGTGTGGGCAAGCTCTGCAAGCCCACGTGAGTTCATCAGCATAACTGTTACCCTCCCTATAAATATGTTTGATTGGGTCAGCCCCCGCGCACGCAGTTCTCAACAGGTTACCGCCAAGACCCTCGTAGAGCTCTTTACACGCGTAGCGCTGCTCGGTGCACAGGGAGGAAGCTTTCTTTAGTATCGGCTTGAAAATTGGAGAATATATTGGTTAAGCGAAGGCACGCGTGCACTAAACGGAGAAGGAGGAAGAGGAGGAGGAGGAAGGAGGACGAGGACGGAAGAAGGACAATGATGAACTCTTTCAATGGCAAAGCGGCCACGCGCACCACCCTGATGGCGCGGGTCCGGCGGGACGCCGCGCCGCCCGCGCACGCGCGCAGTGGCGCGCGCGCGTTCTGGCACGCCCTGCTGCCGCACGGCCCGAGAGCCGAGCGGAGCTGGGTGCACAGGGAGCAAAGCGGGGTGGGTGGGCCCCCGAGTCCTGGCTCGATCTCGAGCCCACGACTACGGACCCCAAATGGCTATGGCAAAGCCCCCACTTCCCTACGCTGAACCTGCAGTCTACCAACATAACAGACTATACAAGTTAAGCGAAGGCACGCGTGCACTAAACGGAGAAGGAGGAAGAGGAGGAGGAAGGAGGACGAGGACGGGAGAAGGACAATGATGAACTCTTTCAATGGCAAAGCGGCCACGCGCACCACCCTGATGGCGCGGGTCCGGCGGGGCGCCGCGCCGCCCGCGCACGCGCACAGTGGCGCGCGCGCGTTCTGGCACGCCCTGCTGCCGCACGGCCAAAACCAAAAGAACGCAGCCGCGCGCGGGCGAAAGGCGCCCGAGCGCGCGCGACCACTGGCCTGCAAGCCTGAGGCCTTCCTGGAGCGGGCGCCAGGCCGCCCCGGCTGGGCAGCGCCCTGCCGGCGGCGTGCAACGCGCGCCCGAGCCGGCCCCCACGGCCTCGCCCAGGCGGGGGGGCTAAACGCTCCCCAGGGCCGCGCGTCGCCGGCCCGCCGGCGCGGAATCGCGCACGCGAAAAGCGCTAGCCGCGCGCGTCGCGCAGGACGCGACTCAGTACACGCAAAGAACGAGCGCGCGCATGCGAAAGCGCACGCGCGAGCTGGAGGCGCAAGCTGGCTGCAGCCCAGTGGGCGCCACGAGGCCCGAGCAGCCCGTCGCTCCCCCCGGTCCTCCTCCTTCTAATCCTCGTCGTCGGGCGGCTCCTGTGTGGCGGACAGCGCGCGGCCCTCGATGCCAGTGCTGCCGGCGAACATGCCAACGTAGGTCGATCCGCTCGCCCCCGTCGTCGCGCCCTTCGTCGGCGCGCCAGTCGCCGCCGCAGTCAGCACCGTGGTCGCCGTGGCGGCCAGGGCCGCTGTCGACGCCGATGTCGGCGCGACCGTCGGCGCCGCTGTCGGAGTAGCCGTCGGTGTCGTGACCAGTTCAGCCATCGGCGAACCGAACCGTGCATCTGCAGGTGCAGCGGCTAGTGCAACCGTCGTCGACGCTGTCCAGGCGGTTGTCTGTGCCGCGGCCAGGGCAACAGACAGACGACCCATCGGCGCTGCCGTTGGTGCAGCAATCGGCGAAGCCGTAGGCGACGAAGCCGGCGCAGCCGCCGCCGCCGCTGTAAACGGGGCGGCCCGAGCCGCAGCCGGAGCAGCGGTCGGTGCCGTAGACGGCGCGGCCGGCGGCACAGCGGTCAGCGCCGCGGTCGGCACGGCGGCCAGAGCTGCCGTCGGCGACGCTATCGGCGCGGCCGTCGGCGCCGCCGCCAGCGCGGCTGTCGGAGTGGCTGTCGGCGCCGCGGTCGGTACACTCGTCGGCGCTGCTGTCGGCGACGTTGTCGGCGCGGCCACCGTAGCCGCAGTCGGTGAGGCGGTCGGGGCCACCGTCGGCTCAGCTGTCAGCACCGCAGCCGCTGCCGCCGTCGGTGCCGCAATTGGCGCCGTTGTCGGTGCCACAATTGGCGCGGCTGTCGATGCTGCAGCCGGCATGGCGGTCGGCGTAGCTGGCGGCGCCGCAGTCGGAGCCGGAGTCGGGAAACCCGTCGGGGAGCTAGTCGATGTCCCCGTTGTCGCCGAGGTCGCCGTGGCTGTCAGTGCCGCATCCCCCGGGGCCGCGGTAGCCACCGCCTCTGGCGCGAGACGCCCGTCCCACATGGGCGGGACCGCCGCTGACCCGGAGGCTGGTGCGCGCCGGGCGCCCCTGGCGGGCGAGGGCGGGCGGGCATCCCTCGGGGCCGCGGCCGCAGCCGCCGCTGGCGTGCGCCGTCCGTCGCACATGGGTGGGCCAACGCCCGCCCCTGAGGCTGGTGCGAGCCGTGCGCCCCCGGCCGGTGCGAGTACGGTGGCGCCCCCCGGGGCCGCGGTGGCAGCTGCCTCCGGCGTGCGCCGCCCGTGAGGTCTGGGCTGCCTGGAGGCCGCCAGCGCAGACGCCAGCGCCGCTGTCGGTGCCGCCGTTGGCGCCTCGGCTGGTACAGCGGTCGGCGCATCTGTCATTGCAGCTGTCGGTGCCGTGGTCGGCGCAGCTGTCAGCGAGGCCGTCGATGCAGCCGTCGGCGTACCAGCCGTCTTATGACCCGCCAGCGCAGCCTCGATCTCCTCGGCAGCCTTTGGGCCGCTGTCCAGAACGTGCCAGTCATCCGAGGAGCCCTCCACGAGCGCGCCCTTCAAGTTCACCGCGCCAGCGCCGCTGTCGGCGCCGCGGCCGGTACCGAAATCAGCGCTGCAGTAGGGGCCGCTGTCGGCGCCCCCGTCGAGGATGCTGTCGGCGTGCCTGCTGGTGCCGCAGTCTGCGCGGCGGTCGATGCCGCAGCCAGCGCAGCGGTTAACGCCGCTGGCGGGGTGGCCGTCAGTGCCACCGTAGGTGCCGCGGTCGGCGCGGCCGCGCCCGCCGCCCGAGACGCCCCCCACGGGCACGCCCTTGCGGGTTGCCTCGTAGGCGCCGCCGTCGGCGCCGCGGTCAGCGCCGAGGTCGGTGCAGCAGTCGGTGCCATTGTCGGCGTAACTGACGAGGCTGTCGTCGGCGTGGCTGTCGAGGTAGCCGTCGGCGCGGCCGCCGGTGCCGCAGACAGCGTGGCTGCAGCCATTGGCGCCGCTGTCGGTGCCGCAGCCGGTGAGCCTGTCGGCGGGCCATTCGATCAGCCCGCTGGTGCCCTCGTAGGGCTCGCAGTCGGCGCGGCAGTCGGCGCCGTGGTTGGCGCAGCCGTCGGCGCCGCAGTCGGCGCGGCTGTCCGCGCCGCAGGCTGCGCCACTGTCCCTGCCGATGCCGTCGCAACTGCCGACGTCGTCGCGGCTGCCCACTGTGCCGCGGTCAGCTCGGCCGTCAGCGCCGCAGGCATAGCCGTCGGCGTACCTGTAGGCAAGGCGGTCAGCGCCACGGTCGTCGCAGCTATCGGGGCCGCGGCCGGCGTAGCTGCAGTTGGTGCCGCTGCGTCTGTAGCTGCCAGCCCCGTCGCTCGGGCGCGTGCCATAGGCACCCCGGGCCTTGACCCGCTGCCTCACCTTCGTAACGTGAGCGACAAGGCCGCCCTCCACCGGAGCGTTCCCAACCGAGAGGCCGCAAGCCTTCGCGACGTCGAACGCCGTGTCACCGCTGCTGACCAGCTCGCACTCGGCGTCCGGCACGGGCTCGATCGCCAGTGGCCTCACGCTCGCATCGGCGCTGTCCACGACGGCTGCCCTGCCAATGCCGCGGTTGGCGGAGACGCCAGTGACGCCGTCGGCGCGGTTGTCGGTGCCGTAATCGGTGCCGCGATCGACGCCGCCGTCGGCGCCGCTATCGGCGCGGCGGCTGCCGGTGCCGCAGCAATCGCAGGCGTCGGTGCCGCCGTTGGCGGTGCTGGCGGTGAAGCCGTGGGCGCGGGTGTCGGTGCAGCTGTCAGCGACGCAGTCGGCGCAGCTGTCGGCGAGGCTGCCGGTGCTGCAGACGGCGCGGGTGTCGGTGCTGCAGTTGGCAGAGCCGCCGGCGGAGCTGTAGGTGCGGGCGTCGGTGCAGCTGTCGGCGATACCGCCAGCGCAGCTGTCGGCGATGCTGTCGGGGCAACGGTTGGCGCGGCTGTCCGCGCCGCAGCCGGCGGGGCTGCTGACGCCAGCGTCGGCGCAGCTGCTGGTGCGGCTGTCGACGAGGTGGTCGGTGAGGCCGTCGCACGTCGCCGCGGCCGTGACCATGGAGGCCGGTTGCTCCCCTATCGGACCGTACATCGCAAACATGAAGGCCGAGTGCTCGCCCATCGGACTGTACCAGATGCCCGTCTTGTCGCAGACGGCGCCGCTGCCGGAGCGGATTTCGGCAAGGCTGTCGGTCCCGCGGTGGGCGTACCTGTCGTTGCAACCGTCGCCGTCGGTAACGCCGTCGGCGCCGCTGTACGCGCGACAGTCGTCGCCACTGGCGGGTCTGCTGCCGGTGCCGCAGTTGTCGGAGCGGCTGTCGGTGCCGTCGGCGCCGCTGTCGGTGATGCCGTCGGCGCCCCTGCAGGTGTAGCTGCATGCGCCGCGGTCGGGGCGGCTGTCGGCGCCGCTGTCGGCGCAGCCGTCGGCTGGGCCGTCGGCGCAGCCGGCGGCAGCGCAGCTGTCGGCGAAACTGTCGACGCCGCAGTCGGGGCGGCAGCCGACGTCACTGGAGGCGCAGCCGCCGACGTGGCAGTCGCTACCCTCTACGGTCGCCGTCGGCCTCGCTGGGCAGTCGATGCCGCGGTTGACGCAGATCGCGGCGAAACTGGTGGTGCGGCCCTCAATGCGGCCGTCGGTGATGCTGTCGACGCTGCTGTGGGCGGGGCTGTCGGCGCCGTCGTCGACGCCGCCGCCGGCGCCGCTGTTGGCGCCACTATCGGCGAGGCTGTCGGCCGAAAGTCGCACTAAGCCGGGCAGGGTCGCCGCTGGCACTTCGCCCCTGAGGCTTGTCCCCACGCGGCTTGACCAAGCGGCGCCCTGGCCCTCAACCAGCAACGCCCCTCCCGCGTGAACCTCGCCCCTAAGGCTGGTCCCCCCGCGGAAAGGCCCGGCCGGGCCAGGGCCCGCAGCAGACGGTGGGTTGTCGTGGATGGCCCAATCAGAGAACGCCTCCTTCAAGCACGACCGCACTGGGAGTACCAGCGCACGGTGGGGCACGCCCAGCATGTCCAGGAACGCCAAGGCGCCGTGGGACACCGGTAAGCCCAGGAGCACCCGCATGCCGTCGAGCACCAGCATGATCTGCACCTCGGGCGAGCCGAGGAGTAGGAGCGTGCGCGTGGACGCGAGCGCGCCCCTGCGTCCCAGCGCGCCGGGGGGCACAGCCCCGCCACCAAGCACGCGTGCACCGTTGAGCACCGGCGCGCCTGCGAGCCCCCGCCCGCAGTGGATCAAGGGTAGACCCGCCGCTGGGGTTCCGCTCCTCGAGCTGATCCCCTCGCAACTGGGCCAAGTCGAGCCCCTTCCACCGCGATCCAGGCCAAAATCTCCAGAGCCGTCTCGGCCAGGTACGCACGCTGGCCAACGGCCGCCGAGGTTGGGCGTGCCAGGGGACGCGTGATCAGGTAGGTGTAGACGCGCTGCGACCGGCAGGCAGTCGAACATTCGCTTGCCCGTGAACTCGGTCGTCGGCGGGGATGACCTGGCCAAGGAGAAGTCGCGCTTGTCGCAATACATCAGCGTCGACGGGCCATCGAGCACGAGCATCGGGGCGCGCATGAACACCGGCGTGCTGTCAAGCGAGAGCGCCCGGGTGCAAAAGAGGGCCCGCACGTCGGGGAGCGCCCGGGCGCTCCAGGGTCCGTGCGTGTCCCTGAGCGCGACCACACCAGGCACCAGCCTGCCCAAGAAGAGCAAGGCCTTCGCGTCGACGCGTGTGCCAGAGCGGGTACCGGTGTCAGCGCCGCCGTCGATGTTGGCGATGATGCTGGCCGCTACGGCCTCGGGGACCACGCCGGGCACGCTTGGGGTCCTCACCCAGACATCGAGGGCGAGGCCAGTGCCGCGGTCGATGCCGCCGTCGACGCCGCGGTTGGCGCCGCCGTTGTCGAGGCCGACGGGGGGGTGTCGCGCCGCGCTGGGCGGGACCGCCGCGGTGGGCTTCCCGCCCCGCGTCGGCGCGATGCCGGGCACCAGGGCGCACGCGTGCGCCACGTCCTCGGAGGCGGGGTCGGTGCCCTGGGTGATGTAACTGACAGCGTCACTGACGGTGAAGCCGTGGGCACGGGTGTCGGCGCAGCTGTCGGTGATGCAGACGGCGCAGCTGTCGGCGGGGCTGACGATGCCGCAGACGGCGCGGGTGTCGGTGCTGCAGTTAGCGGGGCCGCCGGCGAAGCTGCAGGTGCGGACGTCGGCGCAGCTGTCGTCGATGCTGTCGTCGATGCTGTCGGTGCCCTCGGCGCTGCTGTCGGTGATGCCGCCGGCGCCCCTGCAGGCGTGGCCGCAAGCGCCGCGGTCGGGGCGGCTGTCGGCGCCGCCGTCGGCGCAGCCGTCGGCGGGGCCGTCGATGCGGCCGGCGGCAGCGCAGCTGTCGGCGAAACCGTCGACGCCGCAGTCGGGGTGGCAGCCGACGCAACTGGAGGCGCAGCCGCCAGCGCGGCTGTCGGGGCCGCAGCCGCCGGAACGGCAGTAGGTGCTGCCGTCGACGCCGCCAGGGCTAGTGGCGCAGCCGTCGGCCAGGCTGTCAGTGCCGCAGCCGTCGGGACGGCAGTCGGCGCCGCCGCCGGCCCAGCCGCCGGCGGGGCCGTCGGGGCCGCCGTTGTCGGAGCGGCGGCGGGTGCTGCCGCCGACGCCGCCGACGACGCAGCTGTCGGAGCGACTATTGGGGCCGTCGGCGCCGCTCTCGGTGATACCGTCGGCGCCGCTGCCTGCGGTGCTGTCGGCGCCGCGGTCGGGGCGCCAATCGGTGCCGCCCTCGACGCCGCTGACGGCGCAACGGCCGGTGCGGCAATGGACTCCGCAGCCGTCGGAGCGGCAGCCGGTGCCGCCTGAGTGGCTGTTGGGGCCGCAGCTGTCGGAGCGGCAGTCAGTGCCGCCGTCGACGCTGCCGAGGCTGTTGGGGCTGCTGTCGGCGAAGCTATCGGTGCCGCAGTTGTCGGAACGGCAAAGGGCGCCGCCGTCGGCGCTGCCGTGGGCGTGGCTGTCGGGGCGCCGATCAGTGCCGCCCTCGACGCCGCTGGCGGCGCAACGGCCGGTGCGGCTGTTGGCTCCGGCGGCGCCGCAGTCGGTGATGTCCTCGGCGCGGCCGTCCCCACTGTCGGTGATGTTATCGGCGCAGCCGTCAGTGCCACGGTTGGCGCGACTGGCGCCGTCGCCGCCGCTGTCGGTGAAGCCGTCGATGCGACCGGCGCCGCTGTCGGTGAAGCCGTCGACGCGCCCGTAGCCAGCGCGGCCGTCGGCGCCGCGGTAGGCGCCGCTGTAGGTGCCATTGCAGCCGCTGCCCGCCCGCCGTCGCCTCCCGATGCCGAGTCTTGGCGCGCATCGGGTCGAGGCGCCGCTGTAGGTGCCATTGCAGCCGCTGCCCGCCCGCCGTCGCCTCCCGATGCCGAATCTTGGCGCACATCGGGTCGCTTTTGAGCCACCCCGGCACGCCTCCTCCTTCGGGTCCGCCGAGGGTCCCGAAGAGGACGTGGTAGGGGGTGCCCCTCGGCCAATCCAATCACAACGCAGTCCATGGGGTCTGCCGTGGAGCCCGGCCATGCCCTCGAAGTTGGGCTGGGGCACGCTCTCGAATACCGGCGTGCTGCAAAGCCCAGGCGCGCTTCGGAATGCGAGCGCGCTGATGGGCGTCAGCGTGCCTGTCGGCACCCACGCGCTGCCGAGCACCTGCGTGCCCTTGACAGAGGGCCCGGCTCCACGCCTCGCCAGGGCGTGCGCGCAATCCTCCACGTGACCCGAAGGTATGCGAACGGTGAGGTCCTCCGCCACCAGTAACCCAGCCGCTGGAACGTCGCCCCTCAGGCTCGTACCCTCGCGGCTAAGCCCCGCCGGCATGACCAACGCCAGCTGGGCGGTACGTGCAGCCACGAAGCTGAACCGAGCGACGCCCGCCTCGTGGTGCGTGCCTCGGTGTGCGACTACGCCCACGGTCGCGCCGTCGGCGTCGGGGGCGCCGTCGCTGGCGCCGGGGCCGGCGGTGGCGCTGGCGGAGGCGCGGACGCCAGTGCCAGCGCGGGCGTTGTCGGCGGTGCGGGCGCCGGTTCCAGTGTAGACGGTCGTGCCGACGTCGGCGTCGGTGCTGGTCTCTGCACTGGTCTCGGCGTCGGCGCAGGCGCCTGCGTCAGCGTCGGCGCTGGCGTCGCCGCTGTCGGCATAGGCGGCGCCGTCGGCGTCGACGTCGGCGGTGGCGGAGGCGGGGTCGCCCTCGCGGCAGTCCTCGCAACTGGGCAGGCGCGGAGCGGCATGCAGCGGTGGCAGCGAGGGCCGCTGCGACGCCCAGGCTGGGCCAGCCCCGTCGGCAGCGCGCGGCACGCGCCTGAGCTGGCCTCCACGGCCTCGCTCAGGCAGGGGGCAAACGCGACCCAGCCGCGCGGCGCCGGCCCGCCGGCGCGAGCCGCGCCCGCGAAGGGCGCCAAACTCGCGTCGCGCGCTAAGCGTGACCGAAAATGGAACTGGCAGCGCGTGCGCGCAAGAACGCCCGCACGAGCTGCGCGGCCGATGCCCGTGCTGAGATCTCTGTCGGCGCCGGCGTTAGTCCCAGCCCCCGCGTTGGTATCGATGCTGGCGCCGGCTCTCGCGGCGGCGTCGGCGCCGGTGCTGGCATCGGGGCTGGCGTTGATTTCGGCGTAGGCGGCGTCGCCGACAGCGCCTGCAGCGGCATCGGAGGCGCCGGCTTCGGCGCGGGCGTCGGTGCGGGTGCGGATGTTGGCGCAGGCCGGGATGCTGGGGCCGACCTCAACGCTGGCGTCGGCACCGGTGCCGGATCCCACGACGGAAAAACCGGTGCCAAGCCTGGACCAACCCATGGCCCAAACCTCGCTGGCCCAGACCTCGGCGTGGGCGATAGCGCCGGGGCTGGCGCCTGCGCTGGCAGCCGAGTAGGCGACGGCGCCCGCGCGAGCCCTGGACCCGAGGGCGTTGATGCCGACATCGGCGGTGACGCTGGGAGCGGTGGCGCGGGCGTAGGCGTCGGCGCTGGCGCCGTCGCCGGCGTCGATGTCGGTGTAGGCGGGGACGTTGGGGGCGTCGACGCTGGCGTCGTAGGAGGCGCTGATGTTGGCGCAGGCGGTGACGACGGTGTCGACGACGGTGGCGGCGTCGGCGCTGGGAGCGGGGCCCCCGTCGGGGCCCGCGGCGCCGAGCCTGGCCCAGTCCATGTCCCAAACCTCGTCGGCCTCCACATCCGTCTCGGCCCCGTCCGTCCCCGCGGCCCTCCACGGGCCGTCGACGTCGGCGCTGGCGTCGGCGGTGGCGGAGGCGGAGTCGCCCTCGCGGCAGCCCTCGCAGCTCGGCAGGCGCGGAGCGGCCTGCAGCGGCGGCGGCGAGGGCAACTGCGACGCCCCGGCTGGGCAGGCCCTGCCGGCAGCGTGCGGCGCGCGCCTGAGCTGGCCTCCACGGCCTCGCTCAGGCGGGGGGCAAACGCGACCCAACCGCACGGCGCCGGCCCGCCGGCGCGAAGCCGCGCCCGCGATGGGCGCGAGACGCGCGCGCCGCGCTTGCCGCGACGGAAAGCAGAACTGGCAGCGCGCGCACGCGAGAACGCCCGCGCGAGCTGCACGGCGCCTGCGGGGCCAAGCCCGTGCGTGCGGAAGCGCGTAGCCGGTAGCGCAGTCGCCGACGTTGGGGCCAGCGTCAGCGCCAGCGACGGCGTGGGCGCCGGTGCCCGTGCCGACGTCCCTGTCGGCGTCGGCGTTGGTCCCAGCCCCTGCGCTGGCATCGGTGCTGACGCCGACTCTCGCGGCGGCGTCGGCGCTGGCGCTGGCGTCGGAGTCCGCAAGGTCGGCTTTCCGCGGCACGTCCTGCACGATGGAGTCGAGCTTGGCCGGAACAGCCGTCCCAGGTCCTACGGCCTGCTGGACATGGGCGGCGTCGGCCTTCGGCTGCACGTCCTGGCCGATTTCGACGAGCCTAGAATGGGCACCCGTGATGGACACCTCGCACGGCTGGACCCGGGCGGGGTCGAACCTCCACTGCGCGCCAGCTAAGAAGCGGAACTGAGCAGCGTGCACCCCATGGTGCGTGCCCTGGTGTGCGACCACGCCCGCGACCGCGACGTCGGCGCCGGTGGCGCTGTCGCTGGCGCTGGGGCTGGCGGCGGCGCCGGCGTGGGCACGGGCGCCAGTGCCAGCGCGGGCGCGGGCGCCGTCGGCAGCGCAGGCGCTGGTCCCAGTGCAGGCGGTCACGTCGATGCCGGCGTCGGCGTCGGTCTCCGTGCCGGTTTCAGCGTCGGCGTAGGCGCCCGCGTCAGCATCGGCGCTGCCGTCGCTATCGGAGCAGGCGGCGGCGTTGGCGTCGACGTCGGCGCTGGCGTCAGCAGTGGTGGAGGTGGAATCGCCCGCGCGGCAGTCCTCGCGATTCGGCAGGCGCGGAGCGGCCCACGGCGGTGGCGGCGAGGGCAGTTGCGGCACCCCGGCTGGGCAAGCCCCGCCGGCAGCGCGCGGCGCGCGCCCGAGCTGGCCCCCACGGCCTCGCTCAGGCAGGGGACCAACGAGCCCCGATCGCGCGGCGCCGGCCCGCCGGCGCGAAGCCGCGCCCGCGAAGAGCCCGAGACGCGCGCGTCGCGCTAAGCGCGACAGAAAGCCGAACGGGCAGCGCGCGCGCGCGAGGAAGCCCGCGTGAGCGGCACGGAGCCTGCGGAGCCAAGCGCGCGCGTGCGGAAGCGTAGTGCTGGTGACGCGGTCGCTGACGTTGGGGCCAGCGTCGACGCCGGCGGCGGCGCGGGCGCCGGTGCCCGTGCAGACGTCCCTGTCGGCGTCGGCGTCGGCCCCGATCCCTGCGATGGTATCGCTGCTGACGCCGACCGTCGCGGCGTCGTCGGGGCCGCCGCTGGGGTCGGCGGCGGCGTTGGTTTCGGCGTAGGCGGTGACGCCGCTGACGTCGTCTGCGTTGACGCCGATGCCGGTAGCGGGGCCCGCGTCAGCGCCGAGCCGGAGCCACTCTAAGTCCCAGACCTCGTCGTCCGTGCTGGCAAAGGCGCCGGTGTCGGAGCTGGCGGTGGTGCAAGCGTCGGCGCCGGTCGCGGCGTTGGCGGTCGCGGTGGCGGTAGCGCCTGCATCGGCATCGGAGGCGTCGGCGTTGGCGCGTACGTCGGTGCTGGCGCTGACGTTGGCGTAGGCCGTGGTGCTGGAGCCGACCTCGACGCTGGCGTCGGTGCGGGTGCCGAGTCCCACGTCGGAGCTCCTGGCGCCAGGTCTGGACCAACGCACGGCCCAGACCTCGCCGGCCTCCGAGCGGGTGAGGGCGATAGCGTCGGTGCTGGCGCCTGCGCTCGCGCCGGGTGCGCGGCGGCGCCCACGCGGGCCTCGCAACCGAGGGCGTTGACGCCGGCGTCGGCGGTGACGTTGGGAGCGTGGGCGCTGGCGCCTGCGCTGGCGGCCGCGGAAGCGGCAACGTCCTCATAGGCGTCGGAGCCGGGGGCGCGGTCGCCGGCGTCGGGCTCGGCGGCGGCCTCGGCGTAGGCGCCCGCGCTGGCGTCGTCGCTGGCGTTGTAGGCGGCGGAGGCGGAGACATTGGGGGCGTCGGCGCTAGCGTCGCAGGAGGCGGCCCCGGTGCCAGCCCGTGTTTCGGCGTCGATGTCAGCGTCGGCGTTGGCGTCGGCGCTGACGATGGCGCAGGCGGTGACGGCGGGGTCGACGACGGTGGTGGCGTCAATGCTGGGAACGGGGCCCTCTTCGGGGCCCGCGGCGCCGAGCCTGGCCCAGTCCAGGTCACAAACCTCGTCGGCCTCCACGACCGTCTCGGCCCCGTCCGACCCCGCGGCCCTCCTCAAGTCCTCGGTGACGCTCACGCCCGCGGCGCGGTGGCGGCGAGCCTCATCCAGCAGCGGCTGCCCCAACTCCAGGGCCCCCGGGGCTTCTCGGGGGGGCTCCTCGCGATCCATCGGCGCGACCTCCCAGGTCTCGGGCACAACCGTCAACCAGTACTGCTTGGCCTCCGGTAGCGCCCGCCCCGCCGCCTCCGCAGTTGCCCGCTCAGAGCGGTGCCCCGCGAGCGCGCCCCCGGCCCCCTCAAGGGGCAGGGCGCGCCGGCGCAGCCGCGCTTTCAGCTCGGGGCCAGCGCCGCGCCGAAGATCCGGAGCCGGCGGCGGAGGCGCCGCGTTGCGATATGCGCCAGCTCCGGCATCGGCGTCGCCGGTCGCGGCGGCGGCGGCGAAAGTGCTGGTGCCGGCGGAGGCGTCGAAGTCGCGGCCGCCGGCGTCAGCGGGCGCGTCGCAAATGGCGTCGGCGTCGGCGCGGGCGCGGGCGCAGGCGATGGGGCCAGCGCGGGCGACGGCGGAGGCGTAGGTGTCGGTGCGGTCGTCGGCGCCGGCGTCGCCCAGGTGCACAGCGCCGAGCTCCACGTCCGCGCCTGTCCACGACCCCATGCGCGCCCCCCCGTTGCGGTACTCCCTGGTGTCAGAGTCGGCGGGGGCACGGGCGCCGGCGCTGGCGCCGGCGCGGGCCTCGGCGACGGCGCGGGCGCTGGCACCAGCGGAGCCCCAGCAACCAGCCGGCAACCGGGCGCCGTGGACGTCCTCGTGGGCGCGGACCAGTTTGACCTCTGACCCTCCCGGCACCCCCGCATCGTCGTCGCCATCGTCGCCCGCTCCCGGCGCCAGGCCCGAGGCAGCCGCGGAGTCGCCCAGGGCGCGATGTTCCCCGAGGCTGGTCTCCTCGGGCTCCTCGGGAATGAGCTCCCCCTGGATAGTGGTCCTCCTCATCCTCCTCCGCCTCCTCATCCTCGCTCTCGGAAAGACCTCCTCCCTCGCCGCTCCTTCGCCTCCGCCGCCCACTCCTCTTCCTCCTCTGCCGCCGGCCCCTTCGGTCGGAGCGACCCCGCCGGGCTCGCGCGAGGGCGGCGGGGCCGCCCGCTCGGTCTCATCGTCCCCAGCGGCGCGTGGCTCCGTGACAAAGTCCGCGGTGCCTACTCCTGCCTCGCCCCCCGTCTCTGCGGCAGCCTCGAGCTCGTCGACGCGGGCCCGCAGGTTCTCGGCGATCATGGCCCCCAGCTCGAGGTTCGTCGCCAGGCGGTCGATCCATGCCAACAGGCCGTCGATCCACGCCCACAAGTTGTCGACGTCGACGTCCGCGCGGCTCCCCGCCAAGGCCTCCTCGGCACGGAATCTGCGCGCCCGCTCGTACTCGCACGCCTGGCTCTTCCCTTGGGCGAGCCTCTCGGCCATCCTCTGTCGCCGTGCCGTCTCCTGCCGGCGAGTCGCCTCCTCTTCGTAAGCCCGGCGCCACGCTTCGGCTCCCTCGGCGGCGCGAGACCGCTCAGCCTCCAGAGCAGTGCACCGCGACCGGGCCTCGGCCAGCTTCTCCCCGGCGTCGAGCGCCTCGGTCGCCCAAAGCTGCAGGTTGGTGCCTTTCTCGGCCAGCTCAGCCTCCATGCGGCGATGTCGGAACTCTGCGCCCAACGCGCAGCAGGCCAACCAGCCAGCAACCAGCCAGCTGAAGCGCAGCGGGTCGAAGCTCAGCGCTGCCTCGCCGGGCCCGTAGGTGCCCAGGGACCCCGTCGGCTGGCCTGATGCCTCGCCGGGTCTCCCAGGATGCGTGGGCGGGGTGCGTGGCTCTTCCCTACTGGGGCCGCCCTGGGCACCCGACCCGCCCGCTGGCTCGGCCGCGGCTGGGCTACCCGAAGGTCCGCTCCCGCGCGCGCGGCCAACGCCAGTCGTAATGGAAATGGGGCCTGCGGGCCAGGCCGCGGCTGGGCTAACTGCGGGTTCGCCCCCGCGCTCGCGGCTCGGGCCGGGCTGCGAAGATGTCGTCGTAGTCGTCGACGTCGTAGTCGTCGTCGTGGTTATGGTAATGGTGACCCCGGGAGGTTTGGCCGGCGGCCCTCGCCCCTTCCTTCCCGCAGGCGCGGGCTTGGCGGGCGGAGCTCGCCCCTTGCCATGCCCCCCGCCGCCCGCGGGCCGGAGTTTCGGCCCGGGCTGAGATGGCGGCGCCGGCGCTGGGGACATTGCGTCCCCCGCGCGGCCAAGAAGCCACCAACCCATCGCCCCTTGGGCCGAGAACGCCCCACCAACCGCCAAGATCACGGCATGCGCCCCGAGGAAGCCCACGGCCATGGCACCGCTGGCCCGCACACCCGCCACGAGGCTGGTAGCGCCGGCCACGTCCGCACACCCGCTCCCCAGAGCTGGCGGTGCAGGGCGCTGCGGTTTTGGCCGCCCCGCGGCCCCCCGGGACCCCCGAGTCCTGGCTCGATCTCGAGCCCACGACTACGGACCCCAAATGGCTATGGCAAAGCCCCCACTTCCCTACGCTGAACCTGCAGTCTACCAACATAACAGACTATACAATTTTGGTTTTAATGCAAAGTCGGTTCCCCCAATTGTCTCGATAGTAGTACTGCAGCTACAGACCTGAGAACTTCACAAGCACACGCGGCATAACCCACTACTGGTGCGAAAAGTACTGGTTCCCAAAACGAATTTTCAAATCGCTCACAATCTTCCAAAAACCGATCATCACATTTTCCGCCCAGGCCGGGCGGGCCAACTAGCTCCACCCCGCGCCGGAATCCCACCAGCCCTCTAGGCGTAGGTGGTTGTGGGAGTTTCCTCTTCCAACCTCCTTCATCCCCTTCGGGGAGGGGTTTACCCCTCCCCCTAACCCCCTCCCCTGGACTTGGACGGGGGGGGCCGCTGGTAGTGAGAGCGTCCAAAACGGCCTCGGCGAGGAAGCCAAAATCATCGGTTTTACTAAGGTTTTGGCCGATGATGGAGGCTCCCGAGGGGGGGCGCTAATTGGGGGACCCCCTTCCTTTGATCGATCACCTCCAAGATGGCCCCAAGAGCGCTCCCAAGGCTCCCAAGAGCGCCCCATGAGGGCCTCATGAGGCGCCCAGGAGGTCCCAAGAGGAGACCAGGAGGCCCCAAGAGGCCTCCAAGAGCCCCCCAAAATACCCCCAAAAGGCCCCCAAGTGGCCCCAAGAGGCTCCCACGAGGCACCCAAGACGGTCCAAGAAGCTCCCGGGATCGCCAAGAGGCCCCCAAGACGCCCCAAGAGACCTCAAAGAATGTCCCAAGAGACATCCCAAGAGACTCCGCGAGGCATTCAAGAGGCCTTTGACTCTTCTGATCGCCCTTATCCTCCTCCTCCTCACCCTCATCATCACCATCATCATCATCATCACCATCACCATCGTCAAGACCACCACCATCATCGTCATCATCAACATCATCAATATCAACATCAACATCATCATCCGCCTATTCCTCCTCCTCCTCATTCCTCCCTCCCCACCCTCATCATCCTCCTCCTCTTCCGCCTCCGACTCCTCCTCCATCCCCCCCCCCCCTTGGGGTGCGACGGCCTCCCCAGCCCCTTGTTCCTCTGTATGCTGCCCCGCTTCCATGATCACCTCTACTCGCCTGGGCGTCGTTTCTGGATGGGCTGGTGGGGATGCGCGAGGCGTCAAGAATTCCTCTAGCTCATCGATGCCAAAGAACTCTACGGGGTACTACAAGTCTGAAGCCCTTTTATCTTTCCCAGAAGCTATCCGGGAAATGCAAGGCGCCCGGAGGGCGTGGAACGGCTAATCGAAAGGCTCTGGAAGGACCTGGAGACAGCGTCGAAGGACTTTCTGGAGAGCTTGTGGGCACCCTTACTGGGGTTGGCTTAAGATAGGTCTCTCGGGACACGCTGCGGCGTCAAGCGGAGCGCAGCGGCGCTGGGAAGCGGAAGCAAAAATGATCTCCGGGGCTCCCCTGCGGCTCCGGCTTCTTAATCTTAACTTTCCTATAGTTTTCCGGGGATTCAGAAGCCGGAGCCGCAGGGTAGCCCCGGAAATCATGTTGGCTTCTGGCAAAGATCCTCGGCGCGCCTGAAGCGAAGCTGCAGCGTTGTCCGGCAAGCCTTTTCTAAGCGTGTCCCAGTAGGCGTGCTGGGGAACTCTGCAGAACGTCCTGTGGACATTCTCTCCAAGTTCTTCTGGAATTCTTCGACGGCCCTTTCCGCGGCCCTTTCGCGCCCTTCTATCGGGGTTTTAGACCCCGCAAATCTCTAACCACCTGAATTCTCAGAAAGCTATCTCGGAATTGCAACGGGTCCCGAAAGGCCTGTACTAGGCGTTTCCAAATGCGCGTGCCCGGAAGTTCTCCCGAAGGTCCTTCGGGAACTCGCTCGAATTTTTTCCAGAAGTATTCAGCAAACGTTCCACGGCCTTCGGGCGCCCTGCTCTCCAAGTTCTGGACCCCGCAAGGCTAAATTTCGAAAAGATATGACAGGTCATTTGCAGAAAGTGAATCGTCATTCCGTGTAGCGGGCTATGCAGCGTTCTCCTGCCTTAGTTTCAGGTCCTTAGGTACAACTACTTTCAAAACACTTCGAGCAACCTGCGTCGTGTGATATTATTTGTTTTGCACGCGCCCGGTTTGCACTTGATCTCGAAATTTAGAGCAGTTGCATCTGCAGAGCTCTCAGTCACACGAGTCGATTCAGCAGCTTTGGAAACCATGGATTACAGCCTCAAAAACTCTGAGCTCGGTCTCGTATCCGAGCTATGATCGCACAACTACTAGCACTCTGTTTTTATTTGGTACGCGTTCGGTGTACGGATTTCGTTTTAATATTGAAAGCAGCTGCAAAGCTCCCAGTTACCACAATCGATCCAGAAACATCGACAGCATTGGACTAGAGTATCAAAAGGCCTGAGATCGGTCTGGTACCCGAGTTATGACCGAACAACTATCCGTACTCTACGTTTTTTCGGGCACGTTCGGTTTAACGACTTGATCTAGAGATTTGGAGCGGCCACGAAGCTCTGAATCACACGAGTCGAGTCGGAACTATTGAGTGTATTGGTCTCGAGCATCGGGAGGCCTGTGCTCGGTCTTTTATCCGAGCTATGACAGAACAGCTGTTCGTACTCTGAAATATTATTAATACGCGTTTGGATTATAAACTGGGTCTCAATATTTGGAGCAGTTGCAAAGCCCCCACTCACAGCAATCGATTCAGCAACATCGAGAACGCAGCTGTGGAGCATCGAAATGCATGAGACAGGCGTGCTACCCAGCTATGACTGAAAACGAATAGCACTCTGCATCTTCTTTTGGGACGCGCTCGGTTTACGGACTTGATCTCGATCTAGACATGCTACAGAGCGCTTGTTCACGCGAGTCGATTCAGCAGGATCGAAAGCATTGGTCTGGAGCCTCGAGAGACCTGAACTCAGTCTCCTATCCGAACTATGACCGAAAAACTACTCGCACTCTGCAAGTTATTCTGGTGCGCGTTCGGCTTACGGACTTGGACCGACATTCAGAACAACTACAGACCCCTGTTTAATACGAGCCGATTCAGCAGCATCGAAATCATTGGTCTAAGGCCTTGAGAGACCTGAGCTTGGTGTCCGGCCCAGACACCCCGCCTGGAGAGACCAACCAACAAATTCAATATAATTTTGCCCGCAAGGGTGTTCCTGGACTGTCCTGGCCCAGACAACTCACCGATCAAAAACATCGGAAATTACGCGACCGGGGAACCCCACATACCTATTCTATTTCCCATGTGCACCATCGGTGCTTCTGCTGCTGCTCCTCCTTCTCCTCCTCGGTGTCCTTCTCCTGCTGCTGCTTCTGCTGCTGCTGCTGCTGCGTCTGCTGCTGCAGCTGCTGCTGCTGCTGCCGCTGCTGCTGCCCCACCTCCCCGTCCTCCTCCTCCTCCTCCTCCTCCTCCTCCTCCTCCTCCTCCTCCTCCTCCTCCTCCTCCTCCTCCTCCTCCTCTACCTCCTCCTCCAACCTCCCGGCGCACCCCCTGTGGCGTCGAGGACATGCCACGCCTGCCACGCCCTGGGGGCCTGCAGCGCATAGGGCCCCCACCCCCAACGCACCCCCTGTGGCGTCGAGGAAACGCCACGCGTGCCACGCCCTGGGAGCCTGCAGCGCATAGGGCCCCCACCCCCAGCGCCCCCTTTGTGGCGTCGAGGAAATGCCACGCCACGACTGCGAGCTGCAGCGCTTTAGGAAGGCCCCCAACCCCAGCGCACCCCCTTGTGGCGTCGAGGAAATGCCACGCCTGCCAAGCCCTGGGGCCTGCAGCGCATAGGGCCCCCACCCCCAGCGCACCCCTGTGGCGTCGAGGGAAATGCCACGCCTGCCACGCCCTGGGAGCCTGCAGCGCATAGGGCCCCACCCCCAGCGCACCCCTTGTGGCGTCGAGGAAATGCGCCACGCCCTGGGAGCCTGCAGCGCATAGGGCACCCACCCCCAGCGCACCCCCTGTGGCGACGAGGAAATGCCACGCCTGCCACGCCCTGGGAGCCTGAGCGCATAGGGGCCCCATCCCCAGCGCACCCCCTCTGGTGTCGAGGAAGGGCCACGCCTGCACGCTTGAAAAGGCCCGAAGCGCATAGGGCCCCCACCCCCAGCGCACCCCCCCTGGTGTCGAGGAAATGCCACGCCCTGCCACGCTGTTGCGAGCCCGCAACAGATAGGGCCCCCACCCCCAACGCACCCCCTCTGGTGGTCGAGGAAATTGCCACGCCTGCCACGCCGCTGGGAGCCTGCAGAGCAAAAAAAAAGGGCCCCCACCCCCAGCGCCCCCCCTGTGGCGTCGAGGAAATGCCACGGCTGCCACACTTTGCGAACCTGCAGCGCATAGGGCCCCCACCCCCAGCGCACCCCTTGTGGCGTCGAGGAAATGCCACGCCTGCTACGCTTTGCGAGCCTGCAGCGCATAGGGCCCCCACCCCCGCCCCCCTGTGGCGTCGTGGAAGTGCACGCCTTGACCACGCTTTGCGAGGGCCCGGAAAACGCATAGGGCCCCCACCCCCAGCGCACCCACTCTGGTGTAGAGGAATACCACCCGCCTCTGCCACGATTGCGGCTCCCGAAGGGATCGGGCCCCCACCCCAGGCGCACCCCTCTGGTGTCGAGGAAGTGCCACGCGCCACGCTTTGAGAGCCGAAGAGCCATAGGGCCCCCATCCAGCGCACCCCCCCCTGGTGTCGAGGAAGTGCCACGCCTGCCACGCTTTGCGAGCCCGAAGCGCATAGGCCCCCCCCCCAGCGCACCCCCTCTGGTGTCCAGGAAGTGCCACGCCTGCCACGCTTTCGAGGAAGTGCCACGCCTTCTATGCCTGGACGACCGTCGTGCATAGCGGCCATATCGGGACGTGTCTCATGTGGGTGCCCACTAGGTGGCGCACACGTCGTGGATGTGTGATGCAGTGAACACGCCAGGCGCGCACTAGCGTTGTATGGTGTGTGTGTGTGTGTGTTGTGTGCGAATGTGTGCATGCGTGTGGCTGTATGTAGACGCGTGTGTTATGTACTTGCCGTGCATGTGCTGAACGCGGGTGAGAAAAGGAAGAAGAGGGAGGAAGGGAGGTGTGAGGAGACGCGGGTGCGCCGTGGCAGGGAAGAAAATCATAACCCCACGAAACATGTGGGGAATTGATCACATCTTGCGCGCATTGCTGCTCCCAGACGGTCTTGGCCCAAACACCCCACTGGGAGGGACGGGCCCGGAAATTTCAAACACTCTTGCGAGCAATGCTGCTCCCGCACGGTCCCGGCCCAGACACCCCACCGGGAAGGACCAAACAAGAAATTTCACGAAATCGTGCGCGCAATGCTACTTCTGGATTGGACGGAACCAGCCTAGACACCCCAGCGGGAAATACTATATTCAGTAATAATCAGGAAATACTATATATATATATATATATAGAGATATAAACGCAATGCTGCTCCCGGACGGTTTGGTAGCCGTTGCATGCCGGTCTTTGAAACGACACTCGGTGAATTTTTGCATGTCCGAGGTTTCTTAAATTTCCGTGTCGCTCCTCCTGCTGGGGCGTCTCGGACGGGACCGTCGGTCACCAGCATTACGCAAAATTTCGTATAATTTCTGGCTCTGGGCCGGGACGTGTCCGGGAGCATGATGAAACGCAGAATTTCATTGCATTTCCGGGTTGGTCCATCCCGATGGGGTGTCTGGGCGGGGACCGTCAGGGAGCAAACTTTGGCGTAAGATTTCGTTAAATTTCCCGGTTGGTCTTTCTTGGTGGGATGCTGGGCTGGGACCGTCAAACCCAGTGAGATGTCTGGGCAGGCACCGTCTGGGAACAGAATTGCTGGGATTTTGTGTGTGTGTGTGTAACTTTTTTAAACTGTAGATCATGTCCTGCCGGAAGGTGGGCGGTTACCAGCTTGTGAAATTCCACGATGAGGTTTGGCGGTTTGTACTTGAGCCATGGAAATAGAAAGAGCTTTTACACAATTACCACTATTACGATTCCAATTAATACTATTTCCAACAATTCTACAACTACAACTACAGCAACAACAACAAACATTTTAAGACAGCTCGCCCTTATCTGCTCGAGTGTCCAATAACGCGTATTTTCCCAACCCTCGATGCCCGCCCTCTTCGACATCGATCGAACCCCTTTTGGGGGGTATACCTTTCTTCCCTGCAGGCTGGGCCCCGGCATGCGGCGGGGCCGCCGCGGACCGTCAGCCTGGCCAACGGCAGCGCTGATCTGCGGGGCGGCCGCGGACCGTCGACCCGACCCCAAGAGGGACGGACGGGACCACCCACGACGACGACGACGTCGACGACGACGGCGACGACGACGACGACGGCGACGACGATGACGAGCGAAAGCGAGAGAGAACGACAGCAAGGCCGCAAAGACACGAAGCAGGCCACGAAGGGCGACAGCGGGGACACGAACGGAATGCGTATGGGGCCACGAAGAGCGCGAACGAGCGGGGGCCACGAAGGGCAGATAATGCGGGGCCACAGAACACAACGATGGGGCCACTGAGGGTAGCAATTGGGCCACGTAGGACAATGAGGGGGCCAGAAACGGCGACAATGGGACCACGAAGGGCATGCGCATGGGGCCACACCGGGAGCGAACGAGCGCGGGCCACGAAAGGCATACGTATACTGGGCCGCGGCGGGCAAGGACGGGGCCAATGAGGCCAGCAACGGGGCCACGAAGGGCAGCGAGGGGGCCACGAAGGGCGACAGCGGGGCCACGAAGGGCATGCACATGGGGCCACCACGGACGCGAACGAGCGGGGGCCACGAAGGGCATACATATATGGAGCTACGAAGGGCAGCGAGTGGGCGACGAAGGGCTACAACGGGGCCACGAAGGGCAGCGAGGGGGCCATGAAGGGCTGCAACGGGGCCACGAAGGGCTGCGACGGGGCCACGAAGGCCAGCGAGGGGGCCACGAAGGGCTGCAACGGGGCCACGGAGGGCAACGAGGAGGCCACGAGGGGCTGCAACAGGGCCAGGGCAGCGAGGGGGCCACGAAGGGCTGCAACGGGGCCACGAAACAAAGCGAGGGGGCCACGAAGGGCTGCAACGGGGCCACGAAGGGCAGCGAGATCCCGATTCCTAGGTAATCTGTGAGGGAGTCCTAAGCGTGA
>CAUYUJ010000300.1:0-45000 GCA_963575745.1 Prorocentrum cordatum
TCCTCCTCCTTCTCCCCCTCCTGCTCTTGCTCCTCCTCCTGCTTCTACTCCTGCATCTCCTCCTTTGATGCTGCTCCTCTTCCCCTGCCCCTCCTCCTCCTCCTCCTCCTCCTCCTCCTCCTCCTCCTCCTCCTCCGTGGCGGGCCAGGTGGCGCGTGCCCGCCCCCCCGGCCGCAGGGGGCGCGCGCTGTGGCGCGCCTCCGCCGCGGGGGGCGGGGCGGGGGGATGAATTCTCGGGGCGGGGCCCCAGAGAGGGGGGCTCCTCCTCCTCCTCCTCCTCCTCCTCCTCCTCCTCCTCCTCCTCCTCCTCCTCCTCCACCCCTTCTCTTGGGGGGGGGGGGGGGGGCGAATTCTCGAGGCGGGGCCCCAGGGGTCCGGGCCTCGTGAGGGAGCTTGCGGCGGGCGCGGCGGGCGCGGCGGGAGTGGCGAACAGCGACGGGCCTTGAGCGGCTCTGCCCTTGCTCCTGCTGCTCCGCCCGGTGCGGGATTTTCCACGCTCTCCTCGTCGTCCTCCTCCGCCACCTCCCTCGTCACCCACTCAGCCTTGCTTCGAGCCATGCCACTTATCCTCGTGCTCCTCTTGTGCTGCACCCCTCCCAGACCCCACCTGCATCATCACAAGCCCTGTTTCCTTCTGCTCCTTCCTCCATGCCCCTTTCTTGCTCCTCGCTCCTCGCTCTTCCCTCCTCCCCACCCCTACCCTGCTGACCTCATTTCATTGTTTCGGTTCTTCCAGATCGAACCGCGTTCTCGACGCGACGATGTCGGCTGTGGCCGTGCTTTTCTATGCCATGCTTTGCCGTACTATACCATGCATCGCGCACTCTTTCGGGATCATTGCCCAGCTCGACATCCGACTGTGCGAATCGAGAGGAGGTCTGCGCAATGGCAGCTACGGGATTGGAGGGAGGGGTAGGACGTCAGACATGACGCTTGCGCACCTAGATTGCCCTACCTCCTCTATCTATCCCTCCTCCTCCTCCTCCTCCTCCTGCTCCTCCTCTTCCCTCGCCTGTCCACCCCCCTCCCTCCTCGCCGCAGCCGCGCCGCGCCCGAGCGGCCCCTCCGTGCGTGGGCCTGCCCGAGCCTTCCCGAAGCAGCCTTCGGAACGGCGATGCTATGGGGCCCCGCCCGCCACCGAGCAGCCACGGTGCCGTCGAGAGACGGCTGCGCCAATCATGGCGCAGCCGTGGGAGAGGCGCACGCAGAGGGGCCAGGACGTCTTCCCTTCCTGCCGTGCTCTCTTTCTCCGCGTCCCCCTCTCCCTCCTCCTTCCGGCAAGCGCCGGTGATGCCTCCCAGCACGCCGGCATCGAAGCGCAGGGGCCCGGCGCCTTCATCAGCTGCAGCGCTGGGACCGGCGTGTGCGAGGAGAGCGAGGAGTGGCAGCAGACTCTGGCCCGACTCCGCGAGCGGGCGATAGTAGGGATACAGGAGGAGGAGGAGGAGGAGGAGGAGGAGGAGGAGGAGGAGGAGGAGGAGGAGCAGGGGGAGGAGGAGGAGGAGGAGGAGGAGGAGGAGAAAGGAGGAGGAGGAGGAGGGGGGAGGCGGAGGAGGAGGGGAGGAGGAGGAGGAGGAGGAGGAGGAGGAGGAGGAGGAGGAGGAGGAGGAGGAGGAAGAGGAGGTCTTCAGCTACAGCAGCCACAGCGCCGAAGGCAGCGCGTGTGAGAAGGGCGGGCAGTGGCAGCAGGCTCTGGCTGGGCTCCAGGACACGGAGGTGAAGCTGGAGCCCGACGTCCTCAGCTACAGCGTTGAAATCAGCGCGTCCGGGAAGGGCGAGCAGCGGCAGCAGGTAGCGGCAGCAGACGCTGACGCTGCGAGGAAAGTGCGGAAGGGCCACGATCAGCAACGCTGGGAGCAGCCCATGCGCGAAGGGTGCGCGCAGTGGCAGCCGAAGCTGGCGCTGCGAGGAAAGTGTGGGCGTGCCACGATCAGCAACGCTGGGAGCAGCCCGTGCGAAAAAGGGGACCCGCAGTGGCTGCCGACGCTGGCGATGAGCGAAACGTGCGGGTGGGCCACTATCAGCTACAATGCTGGGAGCAGTCGGTGCGAGAAATGGGGCGCGCAGTGGCAGCACACGCTGGCGCCGCGGGGAGAGTCTAAAACCCGACAGGCGAAGGACGAGCCTGACGACATCAACTACAGTGCTGGGGTGAGGGCATGCGAGTCGAAGGCCGAGCTCGATGCCATCAGCTACACCCGACGAGTCGCGGGAGGCTGGAGGCGGAATCGGCGCCCGACGTGGGTAGGCAAGTCGAAGAACGAGCCCGATGCCGTCAGCTACATCCGACGAGTGTGGAGAAGCTGGAAGCGAAGACGGAACCCGAAAGTGCGGGCGGGCGCCCGTGAGAGAAAGGGGGCATGCAGTGGCAGCAGACGCTGACGCTGCGAGAACGCGAAAAGCGGGGGGTGAGGATATAGCCTGATGGCTTTCCTCCCCCTCGTCGCTGTGGCTGGGCGCGGACGAAAGCTGGACGGCTCCGATACCACTGTGTGAAAGTGGAAGGAAGCTGGATCCAGAGTCTCGAGCGAGCCACCTGCTACAACTCTGAAATCAACTCGTGCGAGAAGGGGAGAACAGGCAATGGCAACAAAAACTGTCAGGCGTGTCACCCGTATTTTAGGCCAAGCGTTTCTGACGGTCAGTGCAAATGGGCAATATTGTGAAGGAGGTATGCACCACCCCGAGCGAGAACGGCCAAGGGTATTGATTCGTTATGGGAGAGAGGCCATTGACCAGGAGCGCCTATGTAAGTACGGCTTGCAAAATGCGAGCAGCCTCGTGTTGTGTGTTCTCATCGGCACGTGAGCGCAAGAGAGCAGTCCCACATCAATCCCTCCTCACCGCGAGCCCTCGGCCCCGACCTCGTCTCCGCCCACCCCGAGAAGCCTTCCGACAGGTCGTGGCCCCTCAGCAGGAGGCAGGAAAATTGAGGCCTGGAAATCTCGTAGAATGACCCTGGCCGAAATTGCCCCCGGGTTGTCGCTACTTTTTGGTGTTCCCGGAGCCCTGTGCCTCCCTTCTTCCATCTTTCCCCCAGCCCCCCACGCGGCCGCCTTCCGCCTTCCTCTCCCTCTTGTGCCGCTGGACAATTCGTGTTCTGTGCCCTGGACTAGTTGAGCGCGTGCGGATTGCCTCTGCCGCGCTGCGACGGAGCCCTCTGGGCCTCGTGAGGGGTGCCCTGGAGGTCCTCTGGGCCTTCTTGGGGTCATCTCGGGCCGGGGTCCCGTAGGATGTCTTCGTGAGAACAATCGGGGACGAATGCAGCCGTATCGGGAAGCTACTGAGCCCGATTTCGCCCAGGATCGAGCCAGATGAAGCGGGATTGCACTAACCTGAGCCTGATGATAGGACGGGTTCGCATGGGTGACATCCCAGCGCCGACGCTGAACTCAACCTAGCAGGAGCTGCAACCCACAAAAGTGGCGCTGGAAACTGCAGGACCCACGGTCGCACGGGATCGCCGATGCAGGAAGAGGAGGAGGAGGCGGCGGAGGAGGCGGAGGAGGGGGAGGAGGAGGCGGAGGAGGAGGAGGGGAACGAGGAGGAGGAGGATGAGGAGGAGGAGGCGGAGGAGGAGGAGGAGGAGGCGGAGGAGGACCATCGGAGGGGAGGAGGAGGCGGCGGAGGAGGAGGCGGAGGCGGAGGGGGAGGAGGAGGAGGAGGAGGAGGAGGAGGAGGAGGAGGAGGAGGAGGAGGCGGAGGAGGAGGAGGAGGAGGAGGGCCATCGGACCCACGGTGGCACGGGATCGCCGATGCACCGCCGAGGCGTCGGCCTCCGCCGGGATATGGAGAACAGCCGACTGCACGTCGCGCCTCGGTGCCCCCAGCGAGGCGGTGCGCGCTCCGGAGGCCCCGCTCGCCTGCCTCGGGTCGCACGGAGGAGGGAGACAGCATAAGTGAAGGGGCCCTGGGACACAAAAATAAATACACACAAATAAAAATATTCCTCATATTTTCCCATATTTTATGAGGTTCTGTCTTCCCCCCACTTCCCATATTTTCCTGTATTTTCTGAGGAATCGACGATTAATTGTGTCTGTGTGTTTTTTCCCTCCTGAATAAGGGAGGCCGGCGAATCGGCTTCGGGGATCCACTAACTGAGCATTTTCTTGGGGTGGAGGGCATTTCAAGTTTCACCATTTGCCCTCCACCCACAGAAGATGCTCCGACTAACCCGGGTCAATCAGACCCGGGTCAGCAGGAAACGACAAACATTGCAGAGCAAGGACAAAAGGCGACGCAGGGCTTCGCAAACCCGGGCCAGCCAACATGCGCGGCCGCCTCGCGGCCACGAGCGGCTCGCCAACCCGGGTCAGCCAAAGGTGGTCTTCGCAGAATCCTGCAGGATCCGGTGCCCTGGCTGACCTCCGTTTGCATTGGCCATTGGCCCCCGTCTCCGAACCCCGACGGCTCACGCAGCGGACTTCCCCGGCGCCTCCTGGCGCCAGAGGCGCCGATGCGTATCGAGGAATGCGCCTGGCGGTGAGGCCGAGACCAGCTGCACGTGGCAGATTTCGTCCCCCCCCCTTTCCCTACTCCAGATTTCGTAGTGAAAGGGAGGGGGTCTGGACCCTCCAAGACAAGCCATTTCAGACCTCCCCCGTGGGAGAACCCTCCAAAAACATCGTCCCCAGAACCCCCCAGGCCCTCCAAGATAGCCTGGAAGAGACCCCCCTCCCGAAATGAGACCCCCCTCCCTTTATTACGAAATCTGGAGTATCCCCCCCTCTTTCGTCCGACCCGGTTGCCCTGTCAGGAGGCCTGGGGGAGAGGGCACAGTCGTGCATGACAGCGGGGTGAAACCAGGGCGCGCCGATCGGCTGCGGGAGACCGCGCTGTGTGGCGGCGGCGCGCGCTGTGCTGGGGTGCATGCAGAGCGGGGGCGGGCTCGACCAGGGGCGGCCACGGCACAGCACGGGGTGAGACAGGGCAGGGCCTGCTGGCGGAGGCCCAGGAGCAGCAGAACGGCATGAGCACGACTCCTTGGCTCGGCGCTGGACCGAGAAGAGATGTCCAACCCATGGGCGTGTCTGAAGGCGATGTCCCACCCATGGGCGGGTCTGAAGGAGGTGTCCAACCCGTGGGCGGGCCTGGAGATGGCGCCAGGTTTGGCCGTCTCTCTACTTAGAGGAGCCAAATAAACATGAACATAAATTTTGGAAGGTCCGCACGGATTTCTTGGATCCACGCCGGACCCCCCTCCCCGGAGCGCGGACGGCGCCAGGGGCGGCGCCAGAGGCGCCGCTGGGGGGGCCCAGCGCGGGTCCAAGAAAGCCGCGCGGAGCGCCAACTGTCTATGTGTAGTTCTTCTCCGACGAATGGCAATTGCTCTTCGTGCCCGTTCTCGCCCTCGTCTCGGGAGAGCGATGGGCCTCGTCATACAGTCGACCAGTATAGTGAGGATGCGCGATGAGGACGCAAGGGCCTTGGACGCCCATTTCGTAGCTTTCCGAGCGGGGCGCGGCCAGCGAGAGCGGCGAAGGATGGACCGAGGAGGCAAGGATGCAAGGGTACCCTTGGGAAGGTTGCCCATCCTTACTATGCGGGTTGACTGTATGGCGTGCGCAACGCGCGCCAGGGGCGGCGCCGGAGGCGCCGCCAGCGGGGTCGCCGTCGTCGTCCTCCTCCTCATCATCACCATCATCATGATCCACCCCCTCCTCCTCCTCCACCTCCTCCTGATCCTCCTCCTCACCAGAACTCCATAGAACTCCGTTCCCGAGGCCGCACCCCCGAGCTGGTGGCACTCCGTTCCGGGCACTCTCTGGGAACTCGTCCGGAGCTGGATGTTTTATCAGCTCGGGGGGCGGGGAGCGGCCAGCCCTCATGGCTTGTGGTGGTGGTTTTCTCTTCTCTGGTGACTTCAGCTGGCTCTTGCCATCGCTCGGGCGTCCACTCCCCGTGCACTGTCTGGCTTCGTGCGTGCTTGTGGCTTCAAGGCGGTCCAAGTTGCCCTAAGCTGGTGCAGCTCTTCTGACGCTGGCCTCGCCGCGAAATGCATGCCCGAGCGACAACAGGGGCCTGTGGTCTTCGACGAGGGACAGCTGCTCGTCTGGCGCGCGCGCGCGCTGCCAGGTGAGCGACGGACTAAGCACGGGCCCCGCGCGAGAAGACGCAGCGACCTCACGCCGCGGCCTACGCGGGCCGCCCGCGCCGCACACCGCGTGGAGCCGCGGGCGCTGGCGCACGGCCTCACGCGGGCAGCCTTGCAGACCCCGACGTCGTGACTTTTTCCACAGCGTCGACCCCCAGAGGTCCAGGCCCTCCTCCTCCTCCTCCTCCTCCTCCTCCTCCTCCTCCCCTTTCCCGGGACCTGCTTTTCGTCCTGAGTCGTTCCTCGACGGTCCCGCGCAAGGGCCCCTGGAGGCCGGAAACCCAGCGAGAAAGCTCCCGTCGTGATTCCTTCACATCGCGAGGGGGTCTGGGCTACCGCGCGAATGTCGACGCCATCGGCACCGTTTTTTGCTGCGTGGCTCGGGTGCGTTGAGCAGGGACCGACCGTCCCGGTATGTCTATAGGCCCACCACGACATGTTCTCAGAACCCAACAGTGCTCCGAACACAAGCACCATGTTCTTAGAACGCAAGCCCGATATGTTTAAACACGTCAGTCCCAGCCAGACATGCTCTAAGCACATGTCGTGGAAGCCACCAACGGCTCGCAAAACACTCCTTGGTAGGCCTATAGGCACGCCAGGACGCTTCGCCACTGCCTGAGTGCACCCCGACGCGTGCCGCGGCGAAGGCCCCGAGGCGCCCCGGCCCTCTCAGAGCTTCAGCCCCGAAGGGGCGCCCCGCGGCTCCGCGGTCGGTCCGCGGCGGCGCCCCTCGCCGCGGGGCCGTCCGCCAGCTCCATGGACACCTCCCGCAGCGTCGAGATGCTGCCCCTGATGAGAGGCTGCAGTCAGCCAGGATACTGAAGGGTCCCTGGGACACACAAATAAATACACACACATAAAAAGATTCCCCCTATTTTTCCCATATGTTCTGTTTTTTTGTCTTCCCCCCCACTTCCCATATTGTCGCATATTTTCTGGGGAATCGACGATTAATTGGGTCTGTGTGTTTTTTCCCCTCCTGAGGATACAGTCGACCAGGATACAGTCGGGGCGCTGACTTAAGGAAGCGCGCGCAAAGGTTCTTGACACCGCCTCGATCGTTCAACCTTGAACCGATCGCGGCACCGATCGTTCAAGGTTGAATTCCGTTGGGCCCTGTGGCGTCAACGTGCCCCTCGGTGCTTCCTCGTCGTTCCATCGTGCGGAGTTCAACCTTGAAAGTCTTCGCCGGCGTCGCCAGCGCGCCATCGACGCGCCGCGGAACTGCACTGAAGCCACGCACCCAGGGACAGTGAATGACCGTTCGGCCCCCTCACTCTGATTCATCCTTGTCCTTGTTCCATCGGGGAAACCGAAGGCTTGGGTTCGGAGAACTTGGGTTGGCCTGGCGAAGCCGTCAGGAAAATGACGAGACCCGGTCTGACATTTGACGCGAGCTCCCGCTGCGCACATCCCACGAAAACTGGATCGCCCAAATCCAGGACGGGCTGGGCTCGTCGAAAAGCGGCGGCGAACCAGAGTCCCTGCGAACTCGAGCCTTGCGTCATGCTGTTCCCAGCGCACTTCAGGACCACATCCCAGACAAAATTTCAAGCACCCAGAGAAATATCGAAACGGTGTCGAACGAGTATCGCCTCCCAGGGACCGATACGTGACCCCCCCCCCAAGTTTTCGGAACTTTCTTGGTGCTCGGAACTACATCTGGTGATCAAGGCTAAAGTGGGTTGGAACATCATAAGCCTTACGTTTCACCGACCCCAGCCCCCCGAGGCCGTAGGCGACCCGAGGAGGGGGATGAGGACGAGGAGGAGGAAGAGGAGGAGGAGGAGGAGGAGGAGGAGGAGGAGGAGGAAGACGAGGAGGAGAAGGAGGAGGAGGAGGAGGAGGAGGAGGAGGAGGAGGAGGAGGGGGAGAAGGAGGAGGGGAGAAGGAGGAGGTGGAGGAGGAGGAGAGGAGGAGGAGGAGGAGGAGGAAGGAGGAGGAAGAGGGGCGGAGGAGGAGAGGAGGGAGGAGGAGGAGGAGGAGGGGGAGGAGGAGGAGGAGGAGTTTTAAACTCGCGTGCTCTCGCCCGTGAGTGAATGCCCCTGGTCTCGGCACCCCGCGCAGGCGACGCGCCCGAGGCAGGGTGGGCCAGCGGCCTCAGCTCACGGCGCTTCTACTAGCCGTTCTCCAGCGCTGGCTGACGGAGATTCTGCAGCACCATCTTGCGAGCACGCCTGATGTGCTCGTCGACCCGCTCCTCGCGGCAGGGCTGCGCCGTGCCGAGCTGCGCCGAGCCAGCACCGCCGCCGTCGGCCACCGCCAGGGCCTCCTGGCCTGCCGAGGAGGCGTGGGCCGCCGCCGCCACCGCGGCCCCGCCGCGGGGCGCGGCCGCTCCTCCACCGTCGCCGAGGGGCTGGGTGGCGCTCATGCCCTTGTCCTTGCCCACCGACGCGGGCGCGCCCGCGCGGCTCGTGCGCCGCCCCGCGCTGGACGGCGGGCGGCTCGGCTGCGCAGGCACAGCTCGTCCGCCCAGCTGTCGTCCTCCATCATGGCCTCGGCGACCTCCTCGCCCTCCACGTCCATTTCCTTCGTCTCTGCAGCAGTGGCTCCTCGCCGACGTCGACCGCGCCGTCGCCTCCGCCGCGGCGCCGCGGCGCCAGGCGGCAGGCCACCCGCGGGATCATCAGGGGCTCGATCATGCTCGGCGTCAGGGGGACGATGAGGAGCAGCAGCACGGCGTCGCGAAGCCTCCAGCTCCGCCGCCGCCGCCCTGCACAGGCCCTCGGCGGCGCGCAACATGCGGCAAGCCGCAGGCGCTCCGGGGGCCAGCCCCGCCGCCGAATGGGCCGCCGACGTGGCACCTCGGGCGGCCGCGATTGCAGCGCGGGGATCAGCAGCCGGCATCACCCGAACCGAGGCGGGCGGCGCGGCCCGGCGACACCAGGTTCGAGCGAAATGGTTACTAGGAGGAGAGGAGGGGAGGAGGGGAGGAGGAGGGGAGGAGGGGAGGAGGAGGAGGGGAGGAGGAGGAGGAGAGGAGGAGGAGGAGGAGGACCCGCCCGACCTGCCGCTGGGGTCGTCGCTGCGCGACTCCACGCCGGAGGGCCGAGAGACCTCCGGGCCGCGCGCGGGGAGGCGGCGCGTCGGGAAGGGGTGGCCTCGAGGCGCGCGCCTGGCCAGCCGCCGCTTGCTACGGTAGTGAGGGGCAACGATCGGGGGGGACTGGCACAGGGGGGATGTCTCTCCTCCTCCTCTCCTCCTCCTCCTCCTCCTCCCCTCCTCTCTTCCTCCTTCCTCCTCCTCCTCCTCCTCCTCCTCCTCCTCCTCCTCCTCCTCCTCCTCCTCCTCTCCTATCTTCATCCTCCTCCTCCCCTCCTCCTCCCTCCCCCCTCCCCCTCCCCATCCTCATCTCCTCCTCCTCCCCTCTCCTCCTCCTCCTCCTCACCTCCTCCTCCTCCTCCTCCTCCTCCTGCTCGCCCTGCGCCTCCTCCCCCCTCCTCCTCCCATGCGGGGCAACGATAGAGGGGGACTGGCCTAGGGGTGGACACATCGACCTGGAATCGGCGATACATCGCCGATAGATCGGCGATAGGCCTCCGATAGCGAATCCGCACCTTCCTGGGCAGGTTGGGGCTGTCGGGCCCCTATCGGCGATCAATGGGCGCTATGGGGTCGATGCATCCCACCCTATGCCTGTCCCCCCCTATCGTTGCCCCCGAAGTCGGGGCCCGACCACAAGGAACCTTGCGCAAGAAACCCAACCCAGAGACTCCGGAGACCCCAGGACGTCCATAGAGATGTTTGGTGTGGGAACACGTCGCGCTGTCCATCGCACAGCCATCGAAGCCTAGGAAGCCCAGGGCACCCTGGAGGCAAGCAGGGTGCTTCTTGGCATGGATCCCCGCTGTATGCCCGGGCCTGCCCCTGGGGAGGCAGGGCTTCCGCCGGCGGAGGCAGCCCTCGTTTGGCTTCCGCCGCCCTTCTGCCAAGGAAGAGACGACAAAATTCCTTCGGCCCTTGATAGCGAGGCTTTTCCTTGAGTGCCTCACGTGTTGCTCCCCCCTTGGGGAAAACAAGAAGGTACCGATGCCGCTGCTCCCGTGACGTCTGCCGGGGTGCGCTCCGACCATAAATCTCGAGGCGACCTCAGCCGTGGCGACGAGAGGCAGCAGCACGTGGACCCTGCCCCTTCGTACCAGATTTCTGCAGAAGCGGCTGGGGCGCAGAGAGGTCTGCGGAGGCCTGCAGCCAGGTGAGCCCCGGCGGGGGTGTCCGATACCCCAGGAGCCAAATGGATCCGCAGGGGCAGCCTTCGCCACCGGTCGCAGAGACGAGGGCCTCGGAAGACCAGAAATGCGAAACCGAGTAGATGGGGTCGAAGGATCGCGCCGCATCGCCAATACATCGCCGATGCATCGTCGATGCATCGGCGACCTCGGCGATGCATCGGTGCCGTCGGCGTGGTGAACCACGGCCTCGGCATCGGCGATGCGTCGCCGATGCGGCGATGCGGCGCGATCCTCCGACCCCAGCTGCTCGGACCCCATCTGGGAGGCCCAGAGTTAAGCAGGGACCGACCGTCCCGGCATTCCTATAGTCCTACCACGAAGTGTACTTAGAACCCCAAACTGTTCTAACAGCAAAAACCATATTCTTAGAACATAAGCCCGATGTGAGAAAACAAAACAATCTCCGCCAGGTGGAAGCCACGAGAGGTTCTCAGAACATTTCGTGGGAACCACGACAGGTTCTTAGGACATTGCTTGGCAGGGCTATAGGCGAGCCAGGATGCTTCGCCACCGCTTGACAGAAGGCAGCGGCACCCGTGCCTCTGAGCCTGCCCCAGGGTCTGCCCCCCCTTGGGGGCCACATGCGAGCCCTACCCCTACCCCCCGCGATTTCGGAGGGGGAGGGTGGGGTTTCCTTCGCTCGGGAGCTCCCGGGCGAAGCGAGCCCCATCTAAGGAACCCTAAATAAGGAACGAGGCCCCTGTTCCCATACATTAAACTTCGGTATCCCTTGGAAAAAATACGGAAAACCTCAGGCACAGCGTAAAGCAACCAAGGAACACGGAGCCCCTCCCCAACGAAAAGGGCTCCTTCTTCAGGGCCCCGCCTGCACCTCCCCCGATTTCGGAGGGGGAGGGTGGGGTTCCCTTCGCTCGGGAGCTCCCGGGCGAAGTGAACCCCACCCACCCCCTCCGAAATCGTGGGGGGGTAGGGGTAGGGCTCGCATGTGGCCCCCTTCATACGGATGCAAGGGCCTTGGACGCCCAGTTCGAAGCTTCTCGAGCGGGGCGCGGCCCGCGAGAGCGGCGAAGGGTGGACCGAGGAGGCAAGGATGCAAGGGTACCCTTGGGAAGGCTGCCCATCCTTACTATGCGGGTTGACTGTACTAGAGACGTTGCTGGCTACACGCAAGCTTTTTTTGGCAAACGAAGCCACAAACCACGGAGCGCAGATCCCCCTCCCCTCGCGGGGGCTGCAGGCGACCCCTTGATACAGGCACGCTGCAACGCCAAAGCAGGCATGCGCAGTATCGGCCGGCCGGGTAAACGTCGCCGGGCTCCAAGGGGAGGAGGGAGAAACGGGAGGGGTCTTTCTTTGAAGAGGCCCTGGGACACACAAATAAATACACACAAATGTGTGCAGGCGGGGGTCAGAGCGGTAGCTCATAGGGAATAGAGGGGAGCCGCAACATGCAATGATCACTC
The DNA here is from genome assembly GCA_963575745.1 of Prorocentrum cordatum. Lineage (NCBI taxonomy): Eukaryota > Dinophyceae > Prorocentrales > Prorocentraceae > Prorocentrum > Prorocentrum cordatum. Next base: position 11,757 of record CAUYUJ010000300.1, read on the forward strand.
ACACTGGGCGTTGCCCCTTCTTACTCCCTCTACTCGTTGGCCAAAGCTGTTGACAGAGCTTCGAGTGCCTCGAGACAACGGCACCAGCATGTGCGAGCCACAGGGCCCGCCCCGAGGCAACGGCAGAATTCGCACCTCGAGTGCACCACCGTCGTGCAACGACCGGGGTCAGAACGCCGCCCCAAGCGGGCCTCGAGGGGGAGCAGACTCGCACCACGCTCTGCCCAGAAGCCCGAGAAGAAGAAGCGAAGCTCTCGCGAGACGTTGAACGGGCAAGAGCGGCCAGGCAGAGAAGGAGCCTGGACGGCATGGCACAGGGCGGACTGCGGGCGGGCCACAAAGGCTGCCATGCATTCTGATGCGGCCAACGTTCGCTCATTACCCCTCCGCCCACACATTGACCGTAAACGTGTTCATGTGTGTGCAGGCGGGGGTCAGAGCGGTAGCTCATAGGGAATAAAGGGGAGCCACAACATGCAATGATCACTCACACTGGGCGTTGCCCCTTCTTACTCCCTCTATTCGTTGGCCAAAGCTGTTGACAGAGCTTCGAGTGCCTCGAGACAACGGCACCAGCATGTGCGAGCCACAGGGCTCGCCCCGAGGCCACGGCAGAATTCGCACCTCGAGCGCACCACCGTCGTGCAACGACCGGGGTCAGAACGCCGTCCCAAGAGGGCCTCGAGGGGGAGCAGACTCGCACCACGCTGTGCCCAGAAGCCCGAGAAGAAGAAGCTCTCCACTCCAAGAACACCCAAAAGCTCTCCAATGTGTTCCGACATGTGGCCGAAGGCCGCCCATAACATTCTTCAGAGTCGCACCTGGCCTGGATTTGAGGCCCCTTGCAACAGTATGCCCGAGCGCGGGCAATCAAGGTCCTGAGAAAGACTGGAGCGAGGAACGGGTGGCGGCAGAAAACGCAAGTCGGCCAAAAATCGCGGCCCCACCTGAATGTAAATCTTGCTGTCTTTATGAGCTCCAATGACCTCGGAGCACACTTTAGGCAAGTCGCCTGTCAGCAAGTATTCATGCGTAGCACCGCCTCTGCGCATGCACAGACTAGGCCGAGATGCGCGCGCCCGAATCTCGCAGGCCAGTGCGAACAAGCAAATGAAAGGCGCGAGGAGACGAGGGCCATGAACGCCCGTCACGATGCAGCTGCATACGGATGACCGCTCCCTCAAGTGGGTCACCTAGTGTCATCGTCTCTCGTGCCCCCTTTTTGACAGGCTGTCCTTGTCTATGTCAACGACATTGTGTTCTGCCGCAAGGCTAGAGCTGAAATCGCGCGCGCCAGAGTACTGCTGGCGCGTCCTCAACAGGTGCTGCACCAAACCCAGTGTAACGTTAGCGTGGCTCCTGGTGGCACCCTTGGCCCACAGCAAGGTAAACTTGTAATGCGACATCCGTGTCTCCCCGTTGAACGGCAACGGCAGATTCATGGCGTTAAGATGGCCGACGAACTGCTGGCTGCTCGACGGAATCTAGCAAGAGCGGCAGCGCCGATCTGGGCATCTTGCAGCTTCCCCAGGCCAGCTCTGGCCGTGCGCCTGTCGGCGGGGCTAGACCGCTTCCCCTTCCTTCAGGCGCGACGGCGCGTCCGCGGGGTTCCGAGCAGATGAGGTGAACCCGAATGCTGCCCGCGCGCCCATCGCCAGCTCCCAGGCCGAGAAGCTGCGCACAACCTTGTTGAGCTGACTGCTGCTTGAGCGGCGCTTTGAGAGCGCACCGATGTTGACCATGCTGTCGAGGAGGTGCAAGAAGACTCGCTGCTGTCGGCCCAACGATCGAGCACGCCATCGAATCATCATCAGCGCGCCCTGGCACTCCAGTACATTGATATGTTCAGGAACATCCCACGCCAGCTGTCCTGCCTCACGCCATTGCCAAAGACCTGCATCAATCTCTTGCCGAGGGAAAACTTTGCTGAGCTCCGCAGAGCTCCCGTCGCCACGGAGGTCCGCACCATTGCTGTGGCACGCCATCACAAGGCCCATCACCAGCCTACGCGAGACATCCGCATCACGCCAGGACGTAGCATCGCGTTTGGCCAGCTCTGCAAGCAGCACATCTGCATGACATGCTGCGGACTGACAGTGGCAGACCAGCTTGGCACCGCGCAGGTCCTCCAGGCGGCGAAGCAGCTCGGGCTGCTTGCGCAGCCATCCAGCAAACAGCGCCACCGGGTCCTCGCAGGAGCAGCTCGGGCCCACTGCGAACGGGTTGCCGAAACACGACGGGGTGAGGCCCCAGCGCCATGAGCCGCGGCCGACGTAGACGAGCCTGTTGGCCGCCGCCGGCGCCGCTGCGGCGGGTTCCTCGCCCGCCTGCTGCCGCTCGGCCGGTGCGGCTGCGCTGCAGGCCACCAGCTCGTCGCGGACCTCCGCGTCGACCTCCACGCGGCTGCGTCGCAGCGAGGTGGCGTCGCCAGCCCGCAGCTTCCGCCCGCCAGCCCAGGCCCGAGCGCTCTCGCGCAGCTCGGAGAAGGGCGGCGCCGCCACCAGCAGCCCAGCCGCAACAGCCCAGTGCGCCAGCAGCCACGCCACCACCTCGCACTGGAACGAGTTGCCGATCAGCGAACGCCTCAGCCCCTCGTACTTGCTGGGCTCGGCATTCGCCGCACTGCTGGTCATGCAGGGCACGGTGTGGCCTTCGGCGAAGCCCATCAGCTTCTCCCTCATCGCCGCGTCAGGAGGCGCGATCCGTCCGTCAGGCCAGTGAATGCACCACCTGTCACGGAACTGGCATGGCGGCGCCGCAAAGGCCGCCTCCTCCCAGCGCGTCAGCTCAGCAGCCGTGCACTCCCCGATGCCCGCGGGCCTGGGGCGCGGCTGCGTGCGCGGCGTCCAGCGAACGAACGTAGGGAGGGGCTCGCCACCCTCCGCTCCAGGGCCGCGCGCGCCAGCCGGCAGCCACTCCTCGAGCGGCGGGCGCTCCACCTCCAGCGACACGCGGCGCAGGCGGCGAGAGGCGCCGTCCTTGGTCAGTACCATCACCGTCTTAGCTTCGTACGACGGCAGCAGGTCCCAGGACGGCCAGTAGAGACGAGGACGCCTCACCCAGCCAATGTCCCCAGCCTCAACCTCCAAAGGGATCCGCTCGAACAACCCGCTGAGGAGGTGAAGGGCGTCGGACTCTGCCATTGATGCCACATTTTCCCCAAGGAAGTCAACGCTCACCTCGGGCATGGCCGCCCGCAGGCCTCGGATGACCCTCACCATGTGATCGACAAGCGAGGCGCGCGAGTCCGACGAGCCCTTGCGGTCGACGTTCAAGCTCGTGTAGATCTGGCATGGGAAGCCGCCGATGACCACCACGCGGGTGATGCGGCCACGGGCCCGCAGCAGACCAGCCAGGGCAGCAGGGTCAGCAAATGTAACATCTCCGAGGTGCTGCGTGCCAGGGTAAGCGCGCCGCGCGACGCGAACCGCCTGCGGGTCCACCTCGAACGACAGGTGCGCCGCTGGTACCAGGCCCAGTATCTCGAAGGCTCGGCGTCCGCCACCGATACCATCAAAGACGGTGATCAGGGCGGTCTCCTCCTCGCAGGCGGCGTTGGCGGGCCGCTGGCGCCTGCCCGCAACGACGCGGCCGCGCTCGGTAAGCGCCGTGCTGTGCACCGCGGCCCCAGCGGCCTCCGACGCGTCCGACGCCGTCACCAGGTGATCGACATCAAGCGTCATGTCGGCCACGCAGAGCCCCGACAGGGCTAGGCGCATCAGCAAGTCCTCGATCACGCTCACGCTGAAGCGGCCTCCACAGCGCGGGTCGTTGAGCCACTTCCAGGTGTAAGCGAAGCTCGCGGCCAGCGGGCGGCGGGAGCAGTGCACGCGAGCCCAGCGCCCAAGAAGAATACGTATCAATTGCATGCTGGCTCGCCTCTTGCCCAGAACCCAGAGCGTGAGGCTGGCCATCTCATTGATGTATCCTGCAGGCGGCCGACGGACACCCTCAACAAGCTCGCCCAGAGTGGTGGCGCGCACCACGCGGTGCAGGTCCTTGCCCGGGGGGCCAGGGGACCCTGCTGCCTCGTAGCAGACTCGAGCGTCAGTCAGCAGCTCGGGGACCGTCCCGCGTAACTTGTCGGCCTCAGATTTGTCGACGATCTCGGCGATCTCTAAGTTATCGATGTACGCCATCCAAGCAGGCGGGCAGGGCTTCTCCGCGCCAAGCGGCAGGCGGCGGCGCCGGGTAATCTCGCAGCTGGGGCTCAGGCCGCGAGGCACCGCGCCGCTGCGGCGCGGCATGTTGCGATGCAGGTGAGTCGTGACCCCCGCCGCGCTGATCCAGCCCATGCCGATTACCCGCAGGCAGATGTGGGTAGCGCCGCCGTCCTTGAGGCCCAGTAGGCGCGACGGCACGGGCGGCCCGATCACCATGTGCGGCCACCGCGGCGGCGGTGCACGGAAGACGTAGAAGAAGGCCTTCCTGTCGGCACCGCTCCACAGCAAGTCCTCGGACTCCGTCAAGACCAGGCCGTTCAGCTGGCTCATCGTCGGCATCTCGGGCGTGTCGCCAACGATGCACTCCTGGCAGGCGTTCGACGGGATCAGATTGGTGATGAGCCTGAGCACGGGCATCACCATCCCGTCCTGGCACTAGACAGGGGCGTCGTGGGCCTTCGGAACGCCGAAGGCTCCGATCAGCAGCGGCGACCCATCCCGGCACGCGATGTCAGACGCGGAGATCGGGCCGACCATCCCGCGCTCATGAAGGGCCCCAGCATTGCGATGCCACTCGTCTTCCGGGGCCCAAACCCGCGCCGAAGTCGGCGCCGCGCGGCGCAGCGCAGGCGGCAGCAGCACCAGCCCAGGGTCCAGCAATGCGTCCCGCACGAAGCCCGTCGCGACGTCGGCCGCCTCAATCGAGGCCGCAACACCAGGCGGCGGTAAGCCGTCCAGCACCTGCTCCAGGGTCAGCTTGTGAGGCGCGGTGATCTCGGCGCCACCGTAGCCGATCTTGCGGTCCTTCAGGCGGTCCTCCCAGTTGAGCTCCGCAGGCAGGCTGGTCTCGATGCGCGTCGCCAGGTACAGGCGGCGCCCAGGGCCGCCAAGGCTGCCCGCTGAGCAGCGTTCGGGCGCCTGCGGCAATGGCGCGCGAACTCCAGCGAGCGAAAGCCTGCGTCCCAGTTGAGCGCCAGCACCGTGACAACCAGCCTGCAGTGGAATGCCTCCCAGTTCAGGTCGCTAAGGTCGTCGCCGTCGCGCACGACGTCGGTCTTCACGATGGTAGGGTACGGTAACGGCAGCAAGTCACGTTGCAGCCGACCTCCCATGGTGGCCATATGCTCGCGCAGCTGAGGTTTGAGGGGGTCGCGGACGTAGCGACCGAACGAACCGGGGAAGTCCCTGACGAGGTTGAGCAAGATCGGGCCCACCCCATAGGGCTCATGGAGCAAATCACCAGCAGCGCCAGCAAGTTCTCTCCAGTCCTCCAGAGGATCGTGTCGAGGAAAATCATCATCAGCGGTGGGAGATGGCGATCCCAGAGGGGCAGCAGCGCAGTGGTCAGGTAGCGAACGAGACGGCGAGGCCCCAGGCGGTCCGCGCGGCGCAGCAGCCTGCAGAGGAGCGGCCGCTGCAGCCCGGGCGTCAGCAGCAGGGGCATCGTCACCATGCGCTCTCACCGCGCCGCCGCCGGGGGGCCAGCCCTGCGGCCGCCAGGCGGGCGGGGCCGCGAGCCGTTGGCTCTCCCTGCGTTGCGTCCCCTGCCGCCGCGGCGTCTCGGGCGACCGCGCCCTGCTCCCTGGGGCGCCGCCGCCGCCGCTGCTGGCTCGTCCTGCCTGAAGGTGTGGCGCTCGGGGCTCCCCGCCAGCACAACTCGGCGCGGGTGAGGGCTGTCCCCTCGGGGGGTCCGCTCCGCCTGAGGGGGCGGCGCCCGCGCGCGGGGGCCTCGGGGCGCTGCGGCGGGCCCCTCCTCGGCCCGAGGCGCTGCGGCTGGCGACCCTGGAGCGCGAGCGGGGCTGCCCCCTCGGAGCGGGAAGTAGCGGAACCGTCCGCGGCCTCGACCCTTGCCCTTCCCGCGCGAGAGTTCCCGCGCTGGCTGAGGCGCGGGTCGAGAGGGGGAGCGCGGCCGTTGGCCCTCCCGCGCCCCCCCCTCGGGTCACCCGCGCCCCTGGCCGCGGCCGAACGCCCCGAAGGCTCCGCGGCTCTTGGCATCCTCCAAGCGCCTCCGCAGCAGCGCCGAGCGCCGCGCCAGATCCTGCCCGTCCATCGACGCCTGCGACGGCCTCACGTCTGGGACAATCTCGAACTCGCTCGCAACCTGCCAGCCCGCGTCCGACAGAGAGAGCTCTAGCGCCTTGAACCTCTGCGTCAACACGTCGCTCAACTGCGGCAGAGCGCCGCTCTCCAACTGGTCCAGCGCTGTCGCCAAGGTCTGGGGCTCGCGCACCGTGTTGATCCGCAGCTGGGACACGGGGTGGTGGCCGAACACGATGGCCTGCAAGTAGCCGACCACCTTCGGCGTCGTCTCGGAACCGTCCGCCCCCTCCCGCAGGCCCATGACGCAGGCGATGTTCTGCATCGCCTCGTCGTAGAGCGCGCCAGGCTGTCTCTCCGCCAGCAGCCGTGCGCTGCCGCCGCGGGAGGGGGCATCTCGAAAACGCGGCTCGCCTTCGCCGTCGCTGCGGCTGCCGGACTCGCTGCGAGCCCGTCGCCTGCCGCGGCCAGCCACGCCGCGGCCGCCGCCGCCTCCGACCGCAAGCGCGCGGGCAGCTGCTGCGGCTGCCGGGCGGTCGGCGGCGGGCCCGCCAGGGATGGGAGCGGGGCCGCCTCGACCAGCTCCACCACCACGGCCGCCGAAGGCGCTCGGCCGCACCCAAGGCTCCACCAGGCCGCGCGTCGAGCGCAGCCGAAGCCACTCCACGTGCAGGACGGCCCGCCCTGCCTGCGCAGGCTCGCCACACCGCGCGGGCCCCTGCGCGCAGAGGTGCAGCAGCCCAGCAGGACCGCCGCCGCGCGGATGGAAGGCGCCGTCAAAGCGCATCGCCTCAGCAGGCAGGGGCGCGCCTCTGAACTGCGCGCTCAGGTACTGGCCTCCAGCACCGGGCGCGCCGACCTCGTCGATCTCGAACAGTGCGGTCCCACTGATCGCCCCCGCCACGTCGTGGGTCGGCAGCTCGACGGCCAGGCCCTGGCGCCAGTTGGCCCCGACGAGGGCGGCTGCCTGCGTCCAGGCCCCGTCGACGAGCCCGCCAAGCTGCACTCCTGCAGCTGGGGCGACCGCGCCTCCCAACACGCCGAGGGCAGCGCCCGGTCCTGCGGGCCCCGCGCCAGGCGGCGCGCCCGCGCCTCCAGCTCCGCCAGCGCTAGCAGCGGCCAGCGCGCCAAGCAGCGCCACTCCGACGCCGCCCCCGCCGCCGCCGCCAGCGCCGTCGCCAGGCGCCCCGAGGGCAGGGGGGGGCGCGCCTGCGGCGCCCGCGCCAAGGGCTCCAGGCAAGCCAGGGAAGCCGCCGAGCCCGGGCACCACTGGCGCACCAGCCGCGCCGCCTCCAGCGCCTCCGCCAGCCGCACCTCCAGCCGCGGGCGCGAGGCCGCTTCCGAGGCCGGCGGGCGCACCTGCCGCTCCAGCTGCCGCGCCTGCGCGCCCGCGACCGCGCCGTCCTCCGCCATGTCCAGCGCCTCGGCCGCGGGCGGCAGCGGGAAGCACAGGAAGAGCCTTCGCCTTCGCCTTGGCCTTGGCCTTAGGCGGCATCGGGCGACAAGGTCGACAGAGCCGTGATCTGCGCCGCCAACAGCCGCGCCTGCTCAGCGAGCAGCGCCCGCTCCTGCGGTGCCAGCCGCGCCTCGCGCGCCCCCTGCCGCGCCAGCGCGAGGAGGTAGCACAACTCGCACACCTCCAGGAGCGCGCCGCCCTCCGCGAGGGCCAGACTCTCGCCCTCGGCGAGCCGCCCGGTGCACCAGCCGCAGATCCGAGGCTGCTGGGCACGCGGGGCAGCAAAGCGCGCGGTGGCGCAAGCAGGGAGCATCCCAGGCCCTCAAGGCCCTGATCCACAAAGGCTGCCATGCATTCTGATGCGGCCAACGTTCGCTCATTACCCCTCCGCCCACACATTGACCGTAAACGTGTTCATAACAGGATTCCCCATATTTTCCCATATTTGTATGTTTTTTGTCTTCCCCCCCACTTCCTATATTTTTCCACATTTCTTTGGGAATCGACGATTCATTGTGTCTGTGTGTTTCTTTCTCTCCTTATTCTTACGCGGCTGCATGTATCGGGAGCGGCCAAGAGGGGGGTGTCCAGGGGGGGGGTGCAAATCGTGACCGGCGGGATGTGCGCGGCCCAGCGGGGGGGCCAGGGACGTGATGAAATAAGAAGAGGCGCCATGAAATCTGGGGAGATATCATGGCCCCCGCCATGATATCCCCCCCCCTAGTCATCACCCCCCTCTTTAGGGGGGAAACAAGCCTACCTCGCTTTTGACCACCCTCGCTTCCAAGAGATACCAAACGATGCCAAACTGCAGCCTGGACTGGTCAGGCCGCTTGACGAGGAGGCGCGTGGTATGGCTTGGTTTTTCCTGGAAGCGAAAGCGGGGTAGGTAATTCACGCTCTGACTCTTTTCCGCCCCCGAACGTAAGAACGACCCTGGACAGGCGGGATCTGTCGTGCGCGACTTTCGCGGGGGCCGCGGGGAGGCCGACTCCGAAGCGCGCAGGCCGCCGCCGCCGCGTCGCATCCGGGCCACAGGGGGGGGCCCGTGTGCCCGCAGAGGAGGAGGAGGAAGAGGAGAAGAAGCAGATGGAGGAAGAGGAGGAGGAGGAGGAGGAGGCGGAGGAGGAGGAGAAAGACGAGGCAGAGGAGGAGAGGGAGGAGACGAACGATGAGGAGGAGGAGAACGAGGAGCACCAGGGGTCACTCCAGCGAAAGGTCGCTCTTACGTATACAATTGAAGTAGGAAGGCGCTTGAAGTAGATCGGGATCGCAGAATTCTCACCACGAATTCCCTATTCGGCCACATTCCCTATTCAGCCACGCGCCCATGGACAATGAATGACCGTTCGGCCCCCTCACTCCGACTAATACTTTCAACGACCAGCGTGTACGTATAGCCGGCAATGGACCACTTCACTAGGGCCGGTTTTGCGCCCTGAGCTGTTTACGGCCCCGAAGCCCGGAGAGGGCCCCCAGAGGCCCAAAACGGCCAAACACACTTCAAAACAAACTGCGAAAAACGGCCGAAAGCGGCCCAAAATGCTCCAATTTTGTTCGGAGCGTCCCCCTCCCCCCCCGCGAAGGGCAGCGCTGGTTGCAAATCCACGCGCCTTGATCCATGTTTGCGATTCCTTGCAATCCTTGCTCCTCCCCCCAACCCCCCACCCCCCACCCCGGAGGAGGAAGAGGAGGAGGAGGAGGCGGAGGAGGAGGAGGAGGACGAGGAGGAGGAGGAGGAGGAGGAGGAGGAGGAGGGGAGGGGAGGAGGAGGAGGAGGGGGAGGAGGGGGAGGAGGAGGAGGGGAGGAGGAGGAGGCGGAGGAGGAGGAGGAGGAGGAGGAGGAGGAGGAGGAGGAGGAGGAGGAGGAGGGAGGAGGAGGAGGAGGAGGAGGACCCCTCCATCAGCGCCTGCCCTCCCGAGGGCCAGAGCGAACGGCGGCGGCGGCCGAGGGCCTGCGACGCCCGCGCGCGGCCGAGCTGCGGCTGCGAGGCCGGGCGGCCAAGGGACGGCCGCCCGGGCGCCAACGGCCAGGTGGAGCACCCGTCCGCCGCGCCGGCGGCGGCGGGCGGGGCCGCCAGCGAGGCCCGCGAGGACTCGCGGCTCGGGGCGGCCCGGGAGCTGCCCGCCGCGTCCTCTGGAGGGGCAGGCCTCAGGGCCCAGGTCCTCCTCCGCCTCCTGCTCCTCCTCCTGCTCCTCCTCCTTCTCCTCCTCAACCTTCTTCTCCTCCTCCTCCTCCTCCTCCTCCTCCTCCTCCTCCTCCTTCTCCTTCCTGTGGGCCTGCAGCTGTCCGAATGCTGCTGTACGCCCTCAGCTGTGGCTCCCTGGTGAGGCCCTTGCGCGGACTCTTGATCCGATCCGATCCGATCCTCCTCCTCCTCCTCGTCCTCCTCCTCGTCCTCCTCCTCGTCCTCCTCCTCGTCGTCCTCCTCCTCCTCCTCCTCCTCCTCCTCCTCCTCCTCCCTCTCCTCCTCCCCCAAACGGGGAGGCGTACGATGCGCGACAAGGATGCAGGCCCCTTGGACTCCCGTGCTGAAGCTTTTTCGAAAGCGACGGGCCATCGAAAGTAGTCTAGGATGGACCAAGGAGGCACGGATGCACGGATGCAAGGGTACCCTCGGGAAGGTTACCCATTCTTACCATCGCTTTCGACTGTACGGCAATCGTGCTACCATAGGGAGCGCAAAACAGGGAACGAAGGGGCGTCTCTGCCCACGGCGTGCCCAGGACACAACAGGTTCCGCGACAGACATCTAAGGAACGGTCCGAAAACCAAAGCCCGTGCCAAACCCAAAGCGGTCCTTAATTTCAGCGTCTTGACTGCACGGCAGGTTCGCGTCGTGCCGACACCAGCGATGGCTCCTGACACCGCGGGGATCGTTCAAGCTTGAACGGTCGGCGGATCGCCAGATCGAGGAGGAGGAGGAGGAGGAAGGAGGAGGAGGAGGAGGAAGGAGGAGGACGAGGAGGAGGAAGGAGGAGGAGGAGGACGAGGAGGACGAGGAGGACGAGGAGGAAAAAGGAGGAGGAGGAGGAGGAGGGAGGAGGAGGAGAAGGAGGAGGAAGGAGGAGGACGAGGAGGTTCCACATCGACCGATTCTGGGCCACTGGCGGCGTTCTGCCTCGAGCGCCCGCAGCGGTGGTCGCCGCCGCGATGGCACGGCACGACCTTCCTCCAGCACGGTCGGGGCAAGGCCTCAACGAGCGCGTGGTTCTGTTGGCGCGGCACTGCTGCTGTGTCGAGCTCGCCGGGAGACGCAGACGTGTCAAGCTGCAGCCGACGGTCAAAGGACCATGGCAGGGAATAGCAGCCGCCACAAAAGAAGAGTTCGGCGCATTCCGAGATCATGCGAATGAGCTCGAGCGCGCGCAAGCGTACACCCTGCGAAATGCTTAAGAAATCATGGGTTAAGAAATTCATAGTCTCAGAAATTGAATAAAACCCAGAACTTCTATCAACATCTGGGGATTTACATTGAAAAGTTAAGAATAATCGAGATTCTGGACGAAAACTTAGGTTTTCTTAAGCATCGCCTAAGGTGTAGAGTAGTTTTGTCCAGCTGTGCAACGTTACGGTTGGGCGACGCTGCGGCATCGTAGCCGCGGCCAGAGCGCAAACCGACAGCCCAGGCCCTTTCTCCGGAGGCCTCTGGCCGCAGACAAGGCACCCCTGACGAGGAGCACTCCGAGGTGGAGATTCCAAGCACGAAGTGCATGAGTGCACCCCTCGAAGGCTCGGGCTGCTCTTAACCCTCGCGCCAACTATACCAGTGCAGTCACCGTGCCACCATAAGGAATTCTCAATAGGGAACGTGGAGGAAGATGAGACGGAGGAGGAAAAGGCGGAGGAGGAGGCTAGGACGAGCATGGGCATCGGTACCCTTTGGAGGCGCGGTCATGGGAACCAGCAGCACCAAAGGGGGGTGCGTCCACGAGGGAAAGACGATGTTAGATTTTGCGGGGCTGGTGGTAATCATTCGGCCATCTAGGAAGCCCGAGCGTTTTTACCCTCACCGAGAGCGGGGTCATCTGCTCGGGGGCGTCCACGAGGCACGTGCGCGGACAGGGGTGGCCCAGGGGACGCGTTGAAAGAAGAAGAGGGGGCCATACAGTTCTCAAGATATCATGCCCCCCGCTATGATGCCCACCCCCTCCCAGTCACCACGACCCAATCGGCCGCCCCCCATCTTCCCCTGGCGGAGGCAACCGCCGACATTGGTGTTTGTGTCAACCTCTAGGCCTTCGACTCTCCTTGTCCCCCCCCTGGTCCTCGCCGTCCGCCGCAGATGCCCTCGGCGCGAGCGCGTCCACCTTGGCACGAAGGGAAAGGGTCCCGAAGGACGAGGAGGGAGGGAGGGAGAAAGGCGGACGGCGGACGACGACGATATAGGATAGCAGCAAATAGTACGAGGAGGAGGAGGAGGAGACCTACAGACAGGACCACATGCCGTGAGCGAGCGAGCGAGCGAGGAGGAGAAAGAGGATGAGGATGAGGATTTCCAGGATTTCCGCCATCACGTAGTGATAACAAGGCTTAACGCTCAGCTCTTCGGAAACAGGCCGCGTTCTATCCTGTCAAGATATGCGTGGCCTTCGAGATGGGCACTTTGCACGATTCCGCTAGCCCCCTGAGCTGGGCTTGACCGTAGAACCCGCATGTGCCACAACACCACATCTGAAGGTCTTTCTGATACATCAAAGCATGCGTGGGATGGGTCCAACCCCCAGCCAAGTGTAAACGCCGTCCTCTTGGAACGCGGGCAATCTGGCTATTCACATGGAGGAGTTGGACGCACTCACTTTTTAACCACTCCGACAACACAGCTTTGGTCGACGAGCCCCTACACACACTACACGCCCTACCACTTTCGGTCAGGGAGTGGGATGGCGCGAAGCGTGCAACAGCAATAAGGGGAGGAGGAGGCGGCGGAGGAGGACCAGCCCTCGCTGGGGCCCCAGCATCCCCAGACATCTGAGAGGCCCGAATTGAGTCGAGTCCCGCTCTTAGCAGCCGCCTCCGGACTAACATGGCTTTGTATTCGATGGTCATAACTTGTTGACGACTGGCCTGGGAAACGCGCGCGTGCGCGGCTGATTCTCCAGCAAGGACGTCAACACAAGCATTGCCAAACACGAGCCAACTCGGGATCCCGCGAGCACGGTATTCTCGCGGGCTGAGGTGCGAAGGAACCTGCACAATCACTATGCTGGTCGGGTGTCGAGCCTGCCGCTGAAGGAGATTGCCAACCTCTCTCCAGAGGTCGGCCTGTGGCCCCTCTGGCCTGCGGAAAAGCTCTGAGTACCACCCCCTCGAAACCTCGGCACAGTCAGTCACGTAAACAAGCACCCCCTCAGTGTATCGGAGGGCCCCAAAAAACGTTAAAAATTCGCCCCTCGGGGCGCTCTGGGAGGCTCCTGGGAGCGGCCCCACCATGAAAGGCCCCAAAGTAGGCGGGTCATACGAGTCCATCTTGGCGATAGCCAGCCCTACCCTACGAAGCCTAGAATCGTGAGTGTCGTTCCCCCCCGGCGCGTCCCCAAACAGGACCAGGGGCTCCTGAGAAGTGCCAGCACCTAGACAACCTACCTCCAGAGAGCCTCCGAGCCAGTTGCCCCCGAGAATGGCCTCTTCGGAGGGAGGAGGAGGGACCCCCGTCCAGGAGGAAGGGATGAGGCCCCTCATCCAAAAACATGGGGAAGGTTCAGACTCAGAAATAGCCTGGGTGATTAGATCATTCGAATCTGCATATGATTGGACACGGAGCTGGCGTTAGCCTCGCATGTCCAACGTCTGTGCAAGGGTGTCTGTGGACCACTTCCGCACCGCAGGCAATCTGTCGTGCTGCACAGGTTGGCCTGGGAACTCCTCTCGCGCGTCCAGTAGCCACCTGTGGCGATGGACACGAGCAGCTCCGCGAGCTGCCTGCCTTTCTTGATGTCCTGCAGGTCATGAATCATGGACTGCAGCGATGCGACGTCGACGCCCTCGGCGACTCCCTCGCCACAAAACTGAGCAGCCGCTGCTCGCCACTGCTGGAGCTCTCGTGTCCGCTGGAACTTATCCAGCAGGGGTCTTGCTTGATCCAGCGCCTCGAAATCACTGCCGTGGAACAGCCAAGTGTGTGACGTCGAGGAGCCATCACGCGGCACTTCCCATTCAGTCGGCGAGGTCGGCATCCACCCTGCCTCCATGAAATACATAATAACCGTCGTCATCGGCCCTCGTATGCGACGCGCTCGTTTGCGGACTGGTAAGCTGGAAAGATGGGCCACCGCTCATGGCCATGCTCGCGCAATGGCTGGCCGAATCTGAGGATCAGACAACCGCGCGCTCAGCCACTGAGAGGAGGAGGAGGAGGAGGAGGAGAAGGAGAAGGAGGAGGAGGAGGAGGAGGAGGAGTTCCCCCCCCCCCCCCCCTCCCACACACCGAGAGCAGGGTCGCGCCCCCGCCCGCGCTGCTGAAGTCCCAGTACCTGTGAGTGGCCCGAGCACCACCCCATAAGCAAGAGACTCCATTAGAAACGTGGTGTCCCAGTCCATGTGAGTGGCCCGAACACCACCCCATAAGCAAGAGACTCCATTATAGAGAAAGTGAGGACCCAGTCCATGTGAGTGGCCCTGACACCACCCTGTAAGCAGAGAGACTCCAGTTCAAATGAAGACCCAGTCCATGTGAGTGGCCCAGACACCACCCCATACGCACAGAGAGTCCATATCAGATGACGTCCCAGTCCTTGTGAGTGGCCCGAACACCACCCCGTAAGCAGAGAGGCTCCAATTCAAGTGAAGACCCAGTCCATGCCAGTGGCCCGAGCACCACCCCATAAGCAAAGAAACTCCATTCGAGAAACGAAGTCCCAGCCCCTGTGAGTGGCCCGACAACCACCCCATGAGCAGAGAGACTCCATTCGAGAGAAGACCCAGCCCGTGTGAGTTGCTCAAAGCAGCCGCCATGCCGCTCAAGCGTGACTGCGCTACTCCTCAGAGTCGACGCCATACCTCCCAAGAGACACTGCACTCCCCGACAGTGAAGACGCCATACAAACCAAGAGAAGCTGCACTCCACCTCAAAGAGGACGCGGAACCGAGCTTCCCAAAGATATCGACTATAGCGCAAGAGCCCACTACACATAGTGAACTGATTCGTCGAATGGGTCGCCGTCGAGAACCGCCGAACCACCTCGTACACCTTCATAGAACTGAAAATCCATGATCTCGTCCAGAGGCAGGGCATGAGGATCACGAAGAAGAGACTCGATGCGTCCATCGGCAACCCGAGCGAGCCCTTCGAATTCAAGCAGAAGCACCCTGACGAACGCCTGCACCTCATCTAAGAACTGCTCGAAACATCTAATTGGGTCCCCCATCTGCAGCTCACAAGAGAAGGAGTCCGCAAGCGAAACGTGCTCGACAGAAGGCCGCGGGCCAGGAGGAAGGGTAGGTAGCTCGGCAATGGCTTGGCCCAATGCATCCAAACGGGCGCCAACATCTTCGGCAACGCGCTGAAATCCAATGCCCACGACATCAAGAGCACCGCCACAGATCACTACGGAGCTGGCAGAGGGCACAATTGAGCCCATCGTCTGCGTGCCAACGCACTTGGAGCCATCGGAGATGTCGGAAAACTCCGTCACAATGTGGTCCGCGCACTCCGAGGCGCCGGAAGAGGACGTAGCAGACGACCCAATCGGAGAACAGGCAGTCGAACACGACAACGATGGCAACAGCACCCGCGTGCGAGGGGCTTTACGCGGCGGGGTGACAGAGTCCTCACCAGAAGCTGGGCGCGACTGCCCAGCAGATGAGGAAGAGGCCCGAGCCCCAGCATGTCCACCGTCGGGCCCTCTATGGTCATCGCCATTGGCGCCAAACCCGCGTCGAGGAGGCGCATCATCCTCGGGGTCCTTGTCGCCGTCACCGTCGTCGCTGTCGTCTCCTCCGCCTCCGAACTCATCAGCAGCAGCAGGTGGCCCAGGACTCAGTGGCCGCAGCACGAAGGACACGTCCGAACGCCCTCCAGAGTGCTGGTGACCATGGTCCACGACTACGTACTGCGCCTCGATGGCAAGCACATGTTGCAGCAGGGCTTGCACCAAGCGGCATCACCACGACGTGGATGCGGAGGTCAGCAGCATTCATGCTGATCCGCGCCTTCACGGGCCGCCCGATCGCCACCTGCTCCAGGAGCCACGCGAGCCGCGCACGGATGGCCATGGCCGCAGAGCCGAAAAGGGGAGGAGGGGAGAGGAGGGGATTGGGGGCGCACGTGCGTCCGCGCGGCCGCCGAGGCGCAAAAACACCTGAAACGGCTAGGAGGAGGAGGAGGAGGAGGAGGAGGAGGAGGAGGAGGAGGAGAAAAAGGAGGAGGAGGAGGATGAGGATGAGGAGGAGGGGGATGAGGAGGAAGAGGAGGAGGAGGAGGAGGAGGAGGAGGAGGGAGGGGAGGAGGGGGAGGGGGAGGAGGATTTTTCTTATCCAGGGGGCTTCAACCGCTAAGGTAAAAGGCGCACCGACGGCAGAGGGCGGCGAATCCACTACCGACGACGAGGACCGCTACAGTGCACCACGACGAAAGCGACGGGGCGCAACTATAGCGGCAATGCAGTCCTATGCACACGGGGGGCCTGCACCCACCCCCCGGCCGTGTACCGCGCCGAGAAGACCTCCAGGAGCGAGAACGCGAACGCCACGACGATCACCCTGCGCCTCGGATGATCGCCGCGCCCGCGCGCGCAGCGCCCACCGCCGCTCCTCCACCTCCACGTCGTCCGCAAAACGGCCGTCGGGAGGCGCAGCAAGGGCAGCCCCAGCACCAGTTTGGACACCCGAAATGGGTACCGAAAGAATGGATGCCCAACAACAAATGTTGTCCCAAACCAACAGCGGCCGCTGTTGGGCAGGCGGCCTTCTGTCTCGAATGGACACAGGCCGCGGCGGCGTGGACAGCGAATCCTGTTCAGAATGAACAGGAACTGCTGTTGGACATCGTACCCATTCTTTCCATGCCCATCTCGGGCGTCCAGCACCAGCAGCTCCACCAGGAGCCGCCGCGGCAGGGCGCACCGCCCCCACGGCGGGCGGGCGCGCGGCGCGCGGGGAGGCCACCTGCGGCAGGAGCACCAGCACCGAGAGGGGGGCCGCCGCGCGGACCTGGGAGCTCGTCGGCCCAGCTGCCGCCGGGCAGGGGCGAGGGCGGAGTCGCGTGGCCCTCGTCCTGCGAGCCCCCGCGCGCCGCCGCCAGCGCCGACGGAGCGGGAGCAGCCCTCCCCAGCTCCGCTCCCGAGGCCTTCCACCTTCACCACCTCCATCGAAGCGTCGTCGCCAAGCTCGGCGAGTCCAGAAACTGGCTATCGCTCGGACGTCCATTTCCTGTTGTTTTTGGGGTTTCGTGCGTGGTTGTTTCGCCAAATGATCAAGGATGCTCCTCGATGGTCCTCGCCGAAAGAAAAATGCACACGTCCGAGCGATGCCAAGGAAAGGCCGCCAGCACCGCCTCGCCCTCGCAGCCGTCGCCGCCGCCGAGGGCGGCCCGCAGGCTGGGCAGCGTCGGGCTCAGGCGGGGGCGCCGCCTCGGGCGCGCCGAGCACTGCCGCCGCCGTGCGGAGGAGGCCCTCGGCCGCACGCAGCAGCCGCATTCCGTCGAGGGAGTGAGCGGCCGCCAGCCCGCAGGTAGCGTGCGCGGCCACGAGCGCGCCGCGGGCCGCCTCGAGGGCAGCGCGGCGCCCGTCCACCGCCCGCGGCATCGGAACGCTGCGGCCGCAAGCACGGGGCTTGAGTCAGCGAAGCGAACCTGAGCCAGCAGGGCTTGAGCCAAAATGGCTACGGGGAGGGGGAGGAGGAGGAGAAAGAGGAAGAGGAGGAGAAGGAGTGAGTAGTAGTAGTAGTAGTAGTAGTAGTAGTAGTAGTAGTAGTAGTAGTAGTAGTAGTAGTAGTAGTAGTAGTAGTAGTAGTAGTAGTAGTAGTTAGTAGTAGTAGTAGTAGTAGTAGTAGTAGTAGTAGTAGTAGTAGTAGTAGTAGTAGTAGTAGTAGTAGTAGTAGTAGTAGTAGTAGTAGTAGTAGTAGTAGTAGTAGTAGTAGTAGTAGTAGTAGTAGTAGTAGTAGTAGTAGTAGTAGTAGTAGTAGTAGTAGTAGTAGTAGTAGTAGTAGTAGTAGTAGTAGTAGTAGTAGTAGTAGTAGTAGTAGTAGTAGTAGTAGTAGTAGTAGTAGTAGTAGTAGTGTAGTAGTAGTAGTAGTAGTAGTAGTAGTAGTTAGTAGTCAGTAGTAGTAGTAGTAGTCAGTAGTAGTAGTAGTAGTAGTAGTAGTAGTAGTAGTAGTAGTAGTAGTAGTAGTAGTAGTAGTAGTAGTAGTAGTGGTAGTAGTAGTAGTAGTAGTAGTAGTAGTATTAGTAGTAGTAGTAGTAGTAGTAGTAGTAGTAGTAGTAGTGTAGTAGTAGTAGTAGTAGTAGTAGTAGTAGTAGTAGTAGTAGTAGTAGTAGTAGATAGTAGTAGTTAGTAGTAAGTAGTAGTGGTAGTTATAGTAGTAGGTAGTTAGTAGTAAGTAGTAGTAGTAGTGTTAGTTGTAGTAGTAGTAGTAATAGCGCGTAGAGGTAGTAGTAGTAGTAGTAGTAATAGTAGTAGTAGTAGTGTCGTAGGAGAGAGAGGGAGGAGAGGACAGGAGAGTAGAGGAGGGTAGGAGGAGGAGGGAAGGAGGAGGAGGGAGGAGAGGAGGAGGAGGAGGAGGGAGAGGAGAGGAGGAGGAGGCGAGGAGGAGGAGGAGGAGGGAGGAGGGAGGAGGAGGAGGAGGGACAGGACGAGGAGGAAGGACAGAAGATCAACGAGACGGGCGCCGCGTCCAAAGACGACGCAGCGGCTGCAAGACGAGAGGGGGGGCCGACGGGGGCCGACGACCCCAGGACTTCCCCCAGGATCAACACTTCGCACCTGAGCACCAGGCGATGATGGGCGTGTCTTCCACCACCACCACCACCACAAGTTGGAGGGGGGTCCTCCTCCGCCTCCTCCTCCTCATCCTGCTCCTCCTCCTCTTCGTCCTCCTCCTCGCCCTCCTCCTCCTTCCCCCCTCCAACTTATGGTGGTGGTGGTGGTGGCAAGCCTTCGGGCAGCCGAACAATGTGAACGACCTCGAGCAAGATCGAACCAAGAAGAATCGGGCCGGGCGAAGGGGGGGATAGCAAAGGGGCGGTCTGAGAATCAGCTCACGTAGCTGATTTTCCCGGCGCCTCCCGGAGCCGGGAGGCGCCCATGCATCGAGGAATGGGCCCGGCGGCGGGGCCGGAACAAGCAGCATGCAGCAGATTTCGTACCCCCTCCTTTCCCTATCCCCCCCTTCCGTGCGGCCCGAGAAACATCAAGGACCCTTGAGAGCAGCCGGCTCTGAGGAGGATGTATCATCGGGCGCCACGGCCGTTCCAAACTCTGAGATGTACCCCAGGAGGGCCCAGAATCGAATCGACAAATCGGATCGGCGATCGACATACATCGGATCGGCGGAAATCGGCAGCCGTGTTGGGAAAAGTCGAATCGGCGTGAATCGGCATGCTAGTAGGCCTCCACTGAGAAATCGGATCCCGGATCGACATCCGAAGTCGAATCGAACCTGAATCGGAGTCCATCGAAATCGAATCGAATCGAATCGGAACAGTCGAAATGAGTCTTGTGTACCCCGGTCTTGGCGCTCCCCCTCCCCCTCCTCCTCCTCCTCTCCTCCTCCTCCTCCTCCTCCTCCTCCTCCTCCTCCTCCTCCTCCCCCATCCCCCTCCTCCTCCCCCTCCCCCTTCCCCTCCCCCTCCTCCTCCTCCTCCTCCTCCTCCTCCTTCTCCTCCTCCGCCTGCTCCTCCTCCCCAAAGGGAGAAGGGCAGAGCGAGAGCGACACTCGGTTGCCCCCTAGGGGGGCGACAAGGTGGCGGTGCCGCTGCTCCGCGGACCTCTCCCAGGAAGGGTGCGTCCTGACCCGTCTCGGGGCCACTCCGGCCGCGGCGGCGGAGGGCTCTCCAGGAAGAGCCGCGGCATCGGCACGCACCCTAGAGTTCGTAAGAAAAGGAAAGGGGGTCACAACCCTCCCAGACGAGAAGTCTTAGACCCCCCCAGACCATCTATATGAAAGGGCGGCCCTCTGCCCAGACCCCCCCGAACCCTCCACGACAGCTCAAATCAGACCCCCCCACTTTATTTTGGAATCCAGAGTACCTCACGGCCGGCAATTTTTGCGCAGCGTGTCGCGGCGGCGGCCCTGGCGATGCGCTGTGCCTTGCGAGCGGAAAGCGTGTCGCTCGGGCCCGTGGGGCGGGGAAGCGGGGAACGCTCGGCACGTGGACGCCTGGGGACTGAGCAGGCGGAGCGACACGCTCAGCCCAGACTCCTAAGCGCATCCTCCCCGGACCCCCCTTGTCTTGGCGGTGCGCACGCGGGGTTATAGGGGAAGGGGGGGGGCTTCTTAGAAGGAGGCCGCTCCTTCAAGGACGCCGGCCCTATAGGTAAGGCCCGCGCCTTCTCAAGAGGATGGGTGCTTTTCAAAAACACCCCTCCCTCCCCCTCCTCTTCGGCTGCACGCAAGAGTGATCCTGGGTAACAGCGACCTCTGATGCACAGCTTTTCGGGGACCGCAATGGGGACCAAACACAGGCGCGCATGACGCGGCCATCGCATCGCGTTCGGCGGTCGGGGGGCCCCCATGGGCCCGCACCCAAAGGTCACCTCGGCGAAGGGCCACTCCCACGCGTAGTCGACCTCTGCGCGTGGCTGGCTTTTGAGCAGGGACCGACCGTCCCGGCAATCCTATAGTCATATCACGAAATGTTCTTAGAATCCAAAAATGCTCGAATAACAAAAACAAGGTTCTTAGAACATAGTAAGCCCGATGTGGTAAAACAAGACGGGTTCCGCCAGACATGCTCCAAGAACAGTGTTTGAAAACCACAGAAGGTTATCAGAACATTGCCTGGTGGGACTATGAGCGAGCCGGGACGCTTCGCCACTGCTTGATGCCCCGCAGCGACCACCGTGGACGCTCTCGGCGCGAGCACGCTCGCCCGGCCGGGCAGCTCGGAGACCGTGGACGACCTGGACAGCTCGGAGGTGGCGCTCGGCCGCGCGGCGGCGGCCCGCGGGGCCCGCGGGGGGGGCGCGTCGCCCGCCGCTGAAGGGCGAGCCGCCCGCGCCTCCGCCTGCCGCGAGGGGCTGGTATCGCGCCTGGCGGCGGGCCCTCCTCCTCCTCCTCCTCCTCCTCCTCCTCCTGTTTCTCCTTCTGTTCCTCCTCTTCCTCCTCCTCCTCCTCCGCCTCCTCCGCCTCGTCCTCCTCCTCCGCCTCGTCCTCCTCCTCCTCCGCCTCCTCCGCCTCCTCTTCCTCCGCCATCTCCTCCTCCTCCTCCTCCTCCTCCTCCGCCTCGTCCTCCTCCTCCGCGTTCTCATCCTCCTCCTCCTCCTCCTCCTCGTCCTCCTCCTCCTTCGTCCTCCTCCTCCGCCTGCTCCGCCTCCTCCTCCTCCTCCTCGTTCTTCCTCTCCTCCTGCGACGCAGACAGACGACGACAGAAGGGTCAGTGAACCTGCCCCCTACAGCTGCGCTGCGCCCCGGATCAGATCACTTCCGAGCATTCCAGAAGGGCGGTTCTCAACTGGAATCCAACGACCCCCCCAAAAAACAGTTTCAAACGATCAAGGCCCTTGAGCACACGGCGGTCCCAGGTCGAGGGAGGCCCGCAACTCTGGCCCAATCTCATGACCGGATGCGTCGACACGGCGCCACAGACCACGCACACAACTCAATCTGAATCGTCACCACGCTCCTCGCTGGCCGACATACGAGGCGAATGCCCCCCGCAATCAAAACGCGACGGAAATCAACGCGCCACTGACAAGTTGACTTTTTCGCCCACAAATCAGCGAACCGATTCCCCGCAACAAGGCCAGGAGAAAACAAGACGCGCTGATCAGGGGCGGGGCGGGCCTTCATTTCCACACCTCATCTAATTTCTCCCAGAGGAGCTCCCACACATCAGCATGAGCTGAAGTCAGGCCACAGCGACGCTCCCGCCCTAGCTCCACGATGCCTCGATAGACGAAATCTGTGTCAGTGTGTATGGTGGCGGACGGGAGGGCCACGAGGAGCGCGTGCAAAACTGCAGCCAGCTCAGCACGATCAACGCTCTGAGTCGGGCCCTCCGCTCCCGCAGCATAAACCACCGACGCAGAATAATCGGTGAGATCGCGCGGAGGTGGTCGATCCGGGCGCATGGCAATGACGACCCAATCTGAAACGCACGCATTAGGCACATCATGGTCATATCAAAAGCCATCGACACACAAGTCTCCCGTGAGTGCCTCGCGTTTGCCCAGGTAAAACTTCCCCGGGGCGAATTAAGGCAACTGCAGGACCCGTTTTACGGCGCTGGAGCTCTACGTGGAGGAGACAAGCCAGCTCCGATGGGGTCCCAGGGCAGAGCGCGGCGAAGCGCGCCAGCGGGCTGCAGCCTGGCAGTGATCAAGCCATCGCACTCAAGATGGCAGCGGTGGAGCGCGGCAAGAAAGCCTTCACACACGCGGCATAGCGTCGATTGAACACATTTAGCATCGAACATCAATTGCTGCGCCCATCGCGCGCCGATGATGACACATCGAAGATAGGCCTTGTCCTCGGGCGAGAGGTGCGAGGTGCTACCCAGCAGCTGAACGAGCGGCTCGAGCAAAATGCCTGTCCAAAGTTCTGGGCACAGGTGGGTCGAGCAGATCTACTTCTGCTGCCAGGCCTCGCAGGCCGTGTCAACGAGCTTCTGGGGCCCGTGGGCGCACAACTTGACAGGCTGCATGGTGAGGCCCCACGTAAAAGTCCAGCTTTGAAAACCATCGGCCTTGATGTCCAATCGCGCAAGCGTGGCCGGGTAGGCAGGGAACGGGGCCCGATGCGGACTGCCGCGGGCTGCATTTGCTGGATCGGGCTTTCCCTTGGGCCTGGCCTACTCCTTGCCCGATCGCATTCCTCGGGGCTCACTGCTGCCTCCAAGCAGCCAGCGCAACGCAGAGCGGTTCAGCGGAAGCCTCGAGCAGAGGGCCCGCCTGGCGCCCAGGGGCCAGGAGGAGACGGAGCATGGGCGAGGAGGAGCTAGTGGGGCCTTGGCTCCCTACCCGCTGCCTGAGTCTGATAAGCAGCTCTGGCTATTGGTGCTAGTGGCGCTGCTGCCATATCCCGCGCAGGTCTCGACTGCGGCTTTGACCATCGCAGCGACGAGACGGCGGCGCTTTGCTATATTTCGAATCATAAGCCTCCTGAGGCGGGCAACTGCAACAACCGGCCGCTCGTGCTTGGCGCCTCTGCCCAACCTCCGACCCGACCCGTAGCCCGCCCCCGAGTTCCTTCCAGCGCGAGTGCTGCGCCCCCCCAAGACTGCGCAGACTGGCCTCTGAAGATGTCCTGGGACTCGCGCTGCTACCTGGGAGCTGCGTCTTATCTTTGACATCTGCGAGGTCCACTTTTTCCACCTGTCGACTGAGTTCCATTCCTGCAGACGCAAGCTCGGCCAGCGCGCGCTCGGCGCCAAAACCTTGCGACCGATGTGGTGGTGGTGGTGGTTGCGGTGGTTGTGCGTGTGTGTTTGTGTGCGTGTGTGTGTGTTGTGTGTGTGTGTGTGTGTGCGTGTGTGCGTGCGTCTGTGTGTGTGTGTGTGTGCGTGGGGGGGGGGGGGGGGGGCGTCGAGCGTGCAGCGCTGCGGACTTACCCCCTGCAGTTTTCTACGGATGCGAATCCTCGGCCAGGACGCAAGCATAACTGCCTCATCTCGACTGGTGGGCAGCGCCCAGGCACAGCCCTGCGACGTCCAGCCTTCTGCGCCGCCCATGAGACACGTTTGATACCATTCCTGGCTCGATCCTCCATCTCAAGGGTCAGATCGGGGAGTGGCTCCTCGGACAACTCCATCCTCGGCGCCTCCACCTCCTGCGCAGATATCCCACCATGCTTGCTTTGTTGCTTCCAGGCCTCCAACCATTCGGTTCGGGTAGGTTGCGCTGCTCTGACTGCGCTGCCGTCTCGTTCCTGTGGCCCGAACCTGCAGCGGCTAGCTTGCCTTGACAGCCGCACCGCCATCGCCAACTTACGTGACTTCCTAGCCTCCAGGATCTCCTCCTCCATGATACGCTTGCGCTCAACACGCTCCCGCTGTCGCTGTTGGAATAATGCTCAGGTCACCTACTGCAGCTGCTCCTTGATATCCAAATGGTGCTCCTCCGAAGCCGCGCGACCACGATGTCGTAGTCCTGCTCGGAGTTCAGCTCGCTGGCGAAGTAGCTCGCGTCGCCTCTCAGCATCGCCACGATACCCTTCCTAATGGCCAGGGCGAAAGAGGGTCTGACCTGCCTCCACCAAGACACGATTCATGTCATCGAAGAAGCCGTCGGGACCGCCTCCGCGAATTAGCCCCGTCCTGTCAATATCCTCAAGACTCAGTCGGACTTCAACAAGTCGCAAGAAATCGCGCTTCAGGTCACCTTCCCCGCGTAAGGCATTCATGATCGTGTCTCAATCCCTGGCCAGTTTCGGTTCTCTGTACATTTGTTGAACAACAATAAACACCTCGGCAAACGTATGTGTAGCAGTACTGGTACATCATCCTGTAGGGGAGTCCCCATTGAAGGCCTGTAGTTGTGATCCCAACCCTCGAACTGGGTGACATCAAACTGTCGCGTCCGCCATGCGCATCGGGAAGAAGATATCGCCGCCCTTGGTGCTGAAATATGTTGGCGTCCAGCCGCAGTGCGCATTCGCCGCCATCAGGTGGTGCCTCGCTGCTCTCATACGGATGATATCACCAGCTCCTAGTCGTCTAGCTTCTGTCTCCACCACTCCGTCAGATACCCACTGCCACTCCGAAGCCACTTGAATGAAGCCGATCCCGTCGTTCACGTCCGAACGCACGATGGGGCAGCAGCGCGTCGGCAGCGAGCTGAAAACCTCGTCCAGCCAGATTCCCAGGATGCGCACTGTCTCAAGATAGTGCGGCACCTCAGCGGAACTGCGCGGCTGGGGAGGGAGGTCGAGCACCACTAGGCAATAGTCCTGGCAATCACGTTTGATCCTGACCACGAGTGCCCGTCCTTCTGCGCCCGGCGGGCTTGGCCAAACACGCAGTATGTCGTTCACTCGGTAGTTGCGACGGAGTATCACCGCGCAACCTGTGCTGCTGTTAGTCTAGTGTTCTGGGCTGAGTTCGCTCTCTACAACCCACTTCCCCTGGACCCGACGCTGCAGCGGTTCCGCGGCCTTCCAGTCACACGCTTGCGTGCCTCCGAATAGAATGAAGTCAACCGATCTGTACGACAAAACAATCTCTTCCAAACGATTCCCACGGGCGCCATGCGGATTCCACGCAAGTATCGTCGTTGTGGTCGGCCACGGCTCAGAAGGCGTTTGGGCGAAAGAGGGGGGAGTCCCGCTGGCGTTGCTGCAAAAATCTCTGGCCTGCCGCCAGACGAATCGCTCGAGCAACAGCGGCGGCTAGGAGGAGGAGGAGAAAGAGGAGGATGAGCAAGAGCCGGAGCCAGAGGAGGAGGAGGAGGAGGAGGAGGAGGAGGAGGAGGAGGAGGAGGAGAAAGAGGAACCTCTCCGACCGGCGGACGTCATATCTGACGGTCAACACATTCCGCTGGGGCTGTCCTGGGCACGTTCGTGGCGCTGTCTGCTGTGCCAGCGCAGGGGGGAGCCCTGTGGCACAGAGAGGAGGGAGACGACAGACGACGGGACGGCATGACACTTTCGTGTCACAGCTTTGCCTCAGCACTGGGGGCAGAGCTGCGAGTGGTTACTCGCCCTGTGCCCGCTGGCGTATCGATTGGCACAGCTCACTGGCTCTGGCACCTTGAACGGTCGATACCTACCCTGCTTACCGTCCTGTCGACGCCTAAACATGGCCAATTCGAGGCCAAGTCATCCGCTAAGTCCAGCTATGCCCAACTACGTCCAGCTGCGTCCATAAACGCATACCGCGATGAATGCGTAGGCATATACACATTCGGATTCTTGGGCATCAGCAGTTGCATGCCTAGGCATCCACACGACCAATGCCTAGACATGCTATGGTGATGCGCTGGCATCTAAGCTGGAGGGTTCAAGGTGATAGCTGAAAGCTTAGCGAGAGAACCGACCCAACGTATCGATACCCGCTCGAGACGGCTGCCTTCTGCGGCTGCGAAGACCCCATCAATGCCGCGCCGCTCCACTCCGTTAATTTGTTGTACAGTTGTTGCTGTCCTGGCTCGCCCTCTTGCAGGAGCTAAGATATTGGCACATCGGCCAACTCTTGATCCCTTGACCCTCTTCCCTCGCTCATCCTTGTTCCTCGATTCCTATCCTCCTGTATGCTCCTACTAGAGTGGGGGCACCTGGGAACTCCTCCTAGCTCCTAGTGCCTGCTGCGAACACGACAACGCGGACGAAGATGATGAGGACAACGACGTAGACGAGGACAATGGGGAGAGAACGAAGACGAGAACGAAGACGAGGACAACGAGAACGAGACCAACGACGGAGACGAGCACGACGAGGACGAGGACGAGGACGACGACGAGGACGACGACGACGGAGGCGACAACACCGTCGTCTTCGCCCCCGTCCTCGCTGGTGCCCCCGCCCTCGTCGCCGCTGTCGCCTCCGTCCTCGTCGCTGTCCTCGAGACACTGCCAATGAGCACGGTCATCCGTGCGCACAAATGTCGTTTGTGCGCACGGATGCGTGCCAGCGGATCCGCGTCGAGAAACATGTCTGTCCGATTTGTGCTGGAGACCAACGCATGAACTTTCACTGATGTGGGTGGGCATAGCCTGGTTGAGCGCCACGTAGGGTACTAGGAAATTACCTCAAACACACACACACACACTGAATCCAACTGACGGACATGCTGCTTGCTGCTATACCGTGCACAAAAAACGAGAACAGAGCCCACCCGCCATCCTGCCACGATCACCATTTGCGCATGGCATGGATCGAGGGCTGGTTACCCCCCCCCACTAGAAGAACCAGAAAATGCATAAACACAACCTTTTGGAGCTCCGCGCGGCTTTCTTGGATCGGCGCTGGGCCCCCTTGATGGCGCCTCCAGCGCCGCCCCTGGCGCGCTCCGCGCGCCAGGGAGGGGGGGGTCCAGCGCCGAACCGAGGAACCTGTGCGGACAGTCGAAAGCCTACAGTATGCTTATGCAGCTGCTTCTTCTTCGTCCCCCGGGCGCCTCAGGGCCTCGGGCACGACGGCCGCCTCGTCCGAGGCGTCCAGCCTGCGCGCGCTGCGCGCGGGCTTGGGCCAGGGTCCGAGCTAAGCAGTGCTGTCTCCGTTTTCGTGTCGTTTTCGGTACCCCTCGCCCTGTGAGGGGCCACGAGGAGGGGGGGACTGGCATAGGGGGGGGGTACGTCGGCATGGAATCGGCGATGCATCGCCGATAGATCGGCTACAGGTTGCCGACAGCGAATCCGCACCTGCCTGGGGGGGTGGGGATATCGGGATCCGATCGGCGATCAGTGGGCGACCAGGGGTCGATGCATCCCCCCCTGTGCCCATCCCCCCTATCGCTGCCCCTGATTATGTCTTCGCTCCACCTCTGCTGCAAGACGAGATCAGAATGACAACGGTCCGCGAAATCGCCAAAACTTGAGCAGGGACTGACCATCCTGGCATTCCTATAGGCCTACCACGACATGTTCTTAAACCCCAAAGCGATCTAAGGAACACAAATGGGAAGGTGCCCTCCCCAAAGTGCGGCCGGTGCCGCCTCCTTCGGCGGCGGAAATCCGCGATTTCCCATGGAATCGGGACCCGTCGCTAATCCACGCCCCCTTGATCCATGTTTTTGGACGCCCGAAATGGGTACGGAAAACATGGGTACAATGCCCAACAACAAATGTTGTCCCAAACCCACAGCGGCCGCTGTTGGGCAGGCGGCCTTCTGTCTCGAATGGACACGGGCCGCGGCGGCGCGGACAGCGAGTCCGGTTCAAAATGAACCAGAACTGCTGTTGGGCATTGTACCCATTCTTTCCGTACCCGTTTCGCTCGTGCCGAAATGTTTGCGATCGCCGGACTGTAGGCGAGCCAGGACGCCTCCCCACTGCTTGACGTTTGTGAAGGGGCCCCAGGACACACAAATAAATACACACAAATAAACAGATTCCCCATATTTCCTCATATTTTCTGGGTTTTTGTCTTCCCCCCCACTTCCCATATTTTCCCATATTTTCCTGGGAATCGACGATTAATTGTGTCTGTGTGTTTTTCGACCCCTTGTGGGTCCCTAGGCGTGTGAGATAGTTCCCCCCCCTACAGTCCCCCCCCAGGGACCCCAAACTGGCGATTTGACCCCCCCCCCATGGCCCCGCCCGAGCGACTCACGGAGCTTCTTGGGGCTCAAAAGTCTCTCAAGGCGGCCCAAGAAGGCCCCAAGACTCCTCCAAGACGGCCCACGAGGGCCCCGAGACGCCAAACGAACGCTCCAAGGCGCCCAAGATGGCCCCAAGACGGGCCAAGAGGCCTCCAAGACGGCCCATGAGGCCTCCAAGAGCAGTTCTCAGAAGGGCCGAAGAGCCGAAAATCTTCAAATTCCTATGGAAAACGTACATTTTGATCATATACGGCTTCTCGGCCTTCACGGCGTTGAACACGGTCCAAGAGCACCCCAAGACCGCCCCAAGACGGCCCAAGAGGCCCCCAACACGCGCCCAAGTCCGCCCAAGAGGGCGCCAAGACAGCCCAAGAGGCCCCCAGGACGGCCCAAGAGAGCCCCAAGACGGCCCCAAGAGGGGCCCAAGAGAGGGAGCCCGAACTGACATCCCGAGCCTTCCGCCCCGAGACGGCCCTAAAAGGCCCCGAGAGGCCCCAAGAGGCCCCCAAGACGCCCCCAAGAGGCCCCAAGAGGCCCCCCAAGAGGCCCCAGAACGGCCCCAAAACGGCCCCCAAGAGGCTTCGAAACTGCCTCCAAGAGTCCCGCGAGAAGCACCACCAGAGATCCCAGCGATCATCGCACAAGCGGGATTCGCGCTCCCGAGGCGAAGAATTCCAAAACCATGACCCAGAACATTTCCTCCGCGTCCCCCTCCTCCTCCCCCTCACCCGCCTTGTCCACGTCGGCCCCCCAGTGGCGTCAAAACTGCTTTCCAGAGGCCCCCGAAAGGAGTGCCGCGAAATTCCGATACACATACAAGAACCTCTCACCCAAAGACCATAACCCAGAGCCTCCTCTCAGTGTCCCCCTCATCCTCCTCCTCAACCACCCTCTCCTCGTCCCCCTCCTCCTCGTCCCCCTCCTCTTGTTCATGGCCCGTCACCTCGACACGTTCGATGATTCTCCCCTGTGTCCTCCGCCTCACCCCCCATTCTCCTGTCCTCGTTCTCCTTTTTCCTCAGCGCGCGCGCCCGATTCGGCATCATTTGCAGGTCTTGCACTTCAGAGTGCCTTTTTTTGCGTCGCGCGGGACATTGTGAGGGTCGGGGAACGCCGACTTCGGTAGTCTTCTCTTGCACGCGCCGCTGCACTGATACGCCTGGCAACTGCGGGCTGTGAACCCGAGTGCCGCGCAGCTTCCGCACACCACCTTTTTTTGATTCGACCATCGATGATGTTCTTTTTGGCTCTGCCTCAAATGTTTCGTGTCTGAGAACGCTCCTCCGCACGCCGCGCACGTCAGCGGCTTCGCTTCCGCCTCGGCTCTCCGTTTCCTATTATTGGACTCAAGCGTCGTCCTCTGACGTTCTTCCGCGCATTTCCGACAAGACGGCACCAAGAGGGGCCCAAGAGGGCAACCAAAAATTCAAAAATCTAGCTTCCCGCCCCCACGAGCCCCAGGGGGCCCCAAGAGTGCCCCAAGAGGCCGCCAGAGGCCCCCAAGAGGCCGCCAAGACGCCCCAAGGAGCCCCCAAGAGGCCCCCAGGAGGCCTCCAAAAGACCACCAGACGCTTCCGCATTGCGAGCCGTCAAGCCAACTGCAATGCACTCCGCGCATGCAGCCTTGCTCTTCCTCGCGACGTGCTCACAATCTTGCTCGGCGCTGTGCTACGCGACGTGCTGCTGCTACGCGAACTGTTTCGTGCGCGCTGCGAACGTCAACAGCCTCTTCACCCGTTTCGACTCATCTGCCACATCTTTCGCGGTGATGCTTCGCTGATCACAGCTTCCGCACGCTACTCTTGCTCCTTTCGTCTTCCGGTGCTCCTCCACTTGGTTGAGGGGCGAGAGGCCGACCTCCCAGAAGGACACCCCGCACCCGGGTGCACAGCACGCAAAGCGCTCGCAAAACACGCCCCAGACCACCGGCATCACGCAAACATGTGGACCCCCTACGTATCTGCCACCACCCGCGCGCGACACCGCACCCTCACACAAGACGCCGCTGGCCAGAAACTCCTGGCCTCGCAACAGTCACAGAAGGGGTCGGCGAAAGTGGCGTAAGCCTGTAGAATCGACGATTAATTGTGTCTGTGTGTTTTTTCCCCTCCTGAGTTTGGCTCGAGCCCTGGCTTGGGCCACCGGCCGCCGCGCGAGGCGCGGCCCCATGCGGCGGGCGCCGGCTCCCAGGCGCCGCCCCCCTCGCCCCCACGGGCTCCACCGAGGTGTGTGGCCTCGCCTTGCCGTGGTCCTCTCGGCCCGGGACTCGAGCTGAGCAGGGCGTGCCGCCTTCGTTCGTCGCGACCGCGCGGCCTCGCGCTGCCTTCGCGCCGTGCCCCTGCGGCGAGGCGAGGTCAGAACGACAGCCTACGCACCTTTCAGCTCGAGCCCTGGCTTGGGCCGCCGGCCGCCGCGCGCGAGGCACGGCCCCCGCCCGGCCTCGGGCGGCGTGGCTTCTCTCGGAAGCCCTCGGGCCTGCTGACATGCTCTCGGTCTTCGGCGGCGGGCGCAGGGAACTTCTCAGAAGGCTGGCCTCGGGCGTAGGAAACTTCTCGGTCTTCGGCGGCGGGCGCAGGAAACTTCTCAGTCTTCGGCGGCGGGGGTAGGAAACTGTTCGGGCGTAGGTCTTCCAGGCCTTCTGAGACGGCCCGCCCCCTCTCACCTGCCCCCCCGGGCTGGCCGCCCCTCGATGAGATCCCCTCGGCCTGCACCTTCCGCGCCTTCCGCGCAGGAGGTGCCGCCGCGAGGCGGCCGCGGCGGCCCGGCACCTGCCGCGCGGGGGGTGCGGAAGGCGCAGGGCGAGGGCCTCCGGAACGGTGGTTGCCTCGGGGGGGGAGTGTCGCGCACACGGGGGGCGAAGAAAGGCGCCCTTCTCGGGACCCATCAGCCTCTTCCTGGGTCCTAAACGGCCCCTTTCGGGGCCCTAAAGGGCCCCTTTTCGGAAGCCCTCGCTCCCCCCCCCCCCCTCCCCGATTTATCGCCCCCCTCATCATTACGCGCCCCCCAAGGGAGGCGGGGTGGGGTATGGGGCAACGGGTAGCAGCAACGCTTGGGCGGGGTGGGGCACGTCGGGGGGGTGCTCTGCAATCGCCATAATCTTGAACGCCAGAGACTGTTGCGGAAAAACGGGCACGATGCCCAACAACAAACGTGACCCAAAACCGACAGCGGCCGATGCTGGGCAGGCGGCCTTCTGTCTGACACCGACGACGAATCCGGTTCAAAATGAGCAAAAACTGCTGTCGGCTTTCGTGCCCGCTCTTTCCGTCCCACTTCGCCCGTGCCGAATAATACGCGCGCCAACGCGGGCATGATCGGGGGGTCCAAGCCCCGCCCTACGCACGATCGTTACAGTCACCGGGGGTGAATGAGGAAATGACCACGTCAGGGACGCAGAGCCCGAGCCTTCCGAGGGCTAAAGAGGGAACTTACGTGAACAGAAGACGGCCCCACACACGACGGGGCTTGCGCGCCAAACTCACGGCCACTCTCTGGGACAGAGCCTGCCTCAGGTGCCCATCCGTGACCAGCACGGTGCTAGCAAGTCCCCAACAGCTTCCCTGTGAGGAGCGGGGGGCGAGGGGGCGTACGATGGGGGTCGCATCAGCCAGCCAGGTCGAGCGAGCCAGTGGGCACCGCCCGTCCCCCCCCCCTTCTCCCCAGCAGCACACGCAGTCATGGTGGGACGGCTCGATATTGGGACGGGCGCGCCTTTGCTCGCGTGCGCTCCCGCCTTCGAGAACCCCACGAAGGGAAGGCACGCCGGCGGCGCACGGGCGGGAACAGAACTTGAGAAACTCCCTGTGCGGCGCTGCGGCGAGAACGCCATGCTGACCGCGGGCGATCAGGTGCCGCGTGCGCGCGGCGAGCCCGAGGCGCGCGCCGCGCCGAAGCAGTGCTGCCACGTCCACGGGCGAGCTGCGCAACGCCTGGGCGAAGACAGCACGGGTAAAAACGTGTATTGGAATGGGTTTTCTTCGGCGCCGCCTCGGAACTCGATTTTCCGGCGCCGGCCGGAACCGGCTCCGGACCCGGCCCGGGCGCCGGCCCGGGCGCCGGCTCGGGCGTCCGGCCCGGGCGCCGGCTCGCGCCGGCCCGGGCGTCGGAATCGGCCCCGGAGGCCTCCCGGGCGGCCCGCTCCCTCGCAGAGCCCCGCAACTGGTGCCGTGTTGGGTCGGCGCACGATGACGTGCGCAGCGCCCGCGCGGTGGCACCGCTCCCAAGCGGCATCGGCACGGAGATTGGGCGAGGGCGACAAGGCCCGCTCGCGCGAGGCCCCACCCGCAACCACTTGGCGAGTAAAACGCGCTTCTGATTTCATACGAATACTCCAGATTTCGTAATACAGGGAGGGAGGTCTCATTTCGGGGGGGGGTCTCTTCCAGGCAGGCTATCTTGGAGGGCCTGGGGGGTCTGGGGACGATGTTTTGGAGGGTTCTCCCACGGGGGGGGGTCTGAAATGGCTTGTCTTGGAGGGTCCAGACCCCCTCCCTTTTATTACGAAATCTGAAGTAATGATAGCAATAAGCAGTTTAACAAAAAAAAATCTAGCACGAATGCCAATCATAGTAGCCCTAATGGTAAGAAAGGGGGATGGTCTGATTTGTGGGTCTGATTCGAGCTGTCCTGGAGGGTTCCAGCGGGGTCTGGGCGAAAGGCCGCCCTTTCATGGCTGGTCTGGGGGGTCAAAAACTGCCCGTCTGGGAGGGCTGTGACCCCCTGCGCTCTGCTACGAAATCTGAAGTGTGCACCGCGCCGAAGCGGGGGCGCCGCTCTCCGGAGAAATCCGTGAGGCGCCGAACCGAGAGCGACACCCTCATCCTGTTCGCGCGGCGAAGGCTTGGCAAGCGAAAGCGCACGCCACTTCCAAGCGGGAGCTCAACTCTCAGGAAACATAAGCGTGGCGCCAAAGCGAGAGCGGCATCTCGCCCTTTCGCGCGCGATACGTGCCGCCCCATTCCCGCCACGCATTCGCTCTGCAACGTCGACGCCCAAAGGTCCATATTGAAAGGAGAGACGTCAGCTTTGTACTGATCCTTGCAAGCAGGATGGGACCTGCTGGATCCGGTGGTCACATGCTGGCTACGTGCCCTACGTAGGACACCACGGCCCACCCTCACCCCCGGCCAAGACCCCCCCTCCCGACCTGGTGGTCCAGGTGGTCCTTGCTGGGGTTTGGGGTAGCTTTGGTGGAGCAGGGACCGACCGTCCCAGCATTCCTACAGGCCTACCACAAA
>CAUYUJ010000300.1:47500-62500 GCA_963575745.1 Prorocentrum cordatum
CGCGCTCCATGGAAGGGTCAGGCCTCCCGAGCCTCCCGGCAGGCTGGGCGTACGCCTGGTTCCCCGCGCCGATCTGGGTCGGACCCGGCGCGCCGCCGCCGCCGCCGCCGCCGGCAGAGCGAGCGTGCGCCCCCGGAGGAGCGGCGGCGTTCGGGACCGTCGACCTGGCCCCGGCGTGCTGGGGCGGCGTACTGGGGCGGCGTCGGCGACTGGAGCCAACGCGGCGATGCCCCAGCCCTGGCCGCTCGCGCTCTCGCAGGCCTCCAGAGGAGCGGCCTGCGAGCAGAGGCCGTGGCGGGCGCCGCCGCGCAAGCCCCCGCCGGAGCCGGCGCCGCCGAGGCCGGCGCCGGAGGCGGCGCCGGCCCCGGACTCCGAGCACGAGGAGTCGGAGGAGAGCTCGTACGAGGAGGAGGGGGGCGAGGAGGAGGCGGTGCCGGAGCCTGCGCCAGCAGCCCCTGCCCGGACGGCTGGCGCGGAGGGCCGGCCGGGCCCGCCCCTGGCGCCCCCCGCGAAGGCGCCGCTCAAGACGGCAGCCGCGCCCCCCGCAGCTCCCGGGGCAGGGGCAGACGCTGCCGGAGGAGGCAGCGCGTCCGCCCCCCGCGCGAGGCTCGTCGCCGCAGCCCTCGAGCTGGCGGGGCTGCAGGGGTACCGCGCCGAGGATTTTCCCGAGGGAGTGCTTCTCCGGGCGGTGGGGATTTGAGCTCGGCGTCCGGGGCCTCCATGCCGTGGTACGGCTCAGGGAGTTCTTGCCGCTGGGCCGACACCGCGGACGACGAGGGGCTTGGGACGCTGGACCCCAGCGACGGCTTGGAGGCTGCGCAGCCGTCTGCGTGCCGCGTGGTCGCCACGCCCCCCCGGCAGCAGCCGCCGCGGCCCGGCAGCCCGCGGCAGCGAACCGGTAGCGGCTGCGACTTCGATCGCCCACCGCCTCCCATAGGGTTCGGCCCTGTGGTCGAGGGCGGCGCTGCGGCTTGCCCCCGGGCGCGGGCGCCGCCGCCAAGGAGGGCGACGCGGCAACGTGCCCCCTCGACGTGGGCGAGTTCGCCATCGAGGGCAAATACGACGCTCTTGGCGCCCTCCCTCCTGGGCCTGGCCCGGTGGAGGTCGAGGTGGAAGTGGCGGCGGAACCGGCCTCCCCCCTTCCCGGCCACGAGGTGGAGATCGCGCGGCGCATTTCCGCTGGGTGGCGCGACTTGGCCCCTGGACCGCCGCCTCCGGCCATGGACCCGATGGCTGAGGGGGGCACCCTCCCCGCTGGGACGCCCCCAGTGGAGGTCGAGGTGGAGGTGGCGGCGGCGCCGGCCTCCCCCCTCCTCGGCCACGAGGTGGAGATCGCGCGGCACTTCTCCGCCCGGTGGCGCGACTGGGCCCCTGGACCGCCGCCTCCGGCCGCAGTGCGGATCCCAGGTGCCGAGGCTGGCGCACCCTCCCTCCCGGGGGCGCCCCCGGTGGAGGTCGAGGTGGCGGCGGCTGCCGCGGAGGCGGCCGCGGGCCCGCCGGCAGCCACGGCGGCAGCCGAGGCCGAGGCGGACACCCTCCCTCCCGGGGCGCCCCAGGTGGAGGTCGAGGCGGCGGCAGCGGCGGCGGAGGCGGCGGCGGCGCACGCACCACCTTGCCCTGGTGCATGCGCTGGTGCGGGCTGGCGGCCGCGCTGCCGAGGTGGGGCCGGCGCCCCACCTGCGCGTCCCCCCCGCGCTGGCAGCTGCAGCGGCGGCGGGGAAACCGCGCTCGGCCGCCCGCCGGACCCGGAGCTCGCGGAGCTCACATGGGCCTCGTGTGGCGGCCGGCATCGGCGCGGCAGGGTATAGCCTTATATAGGCGGGCGGCACGTCGCCGCGGCCAAAGGGCTGCCGGGCCTGAGCGGGGCTGCGCCGGGCGCGGGCGCCCCCCCGTGGGCCCCCTTGCCCCATATCCGCTTCCCTCCCCGCCTTTCTCGCGCCTCTGTCGTTCGTCTGGCGTGCGTCGTTCGTCGTCGCGTCGGTGTCGCCTCCCGCGCTCTGCCGCTGGGCTCCCGCTCGCTGGTGAGAAGTGTCCGCGGCGCCGGTGCGAACACCTCAGTTGACTACAGTCGGGGCCTTGACCTAAGGAACCCTAAATAAGGAACGAGGCCCCTTTTTCCTACAAGTTCAACCTCGATTTCCCATCGAAAAAATAAGGAAAACCTGATGCAAACTGCGACACACTTAAGGAACACGGAGCCCCTCCCCAACGAAAAGGGTTCCTTCTTCAGGGCCCCGACTGTAATCGACCGCCGTCCACCAGTGGAAGTGACAGAAGACCAAGGCCGCAAGGGTGAGCAATCACGAGCGAAACGCCAAACCCAGCCTAACGACAAGGTTGGCGGCGCAACACGGAGGCATGAGCAACATCAGGACGGATGAGGGAATGCACACACGGAGAGGGGTGCTGAGGGAAGGAATGGGAGGTTGATGAAGGGCAGATTTTGGCTTATGAGGAGAGAAAGAGATTAAGATGGACAGAAAAATCGACTGGCGAAAAGCAGACAGCGACATTCTCGACCGTGCCTGCTCTGGGCGATTGGAGGCTCCATGGGTAGGTTGTTCGCCCATGAGTGTGCAGTCGCGGCGAATCGATCCCTCTGTACATTTCTGCGGCCGCTGGAGTGACGATTACTGTCAGGAGGAGGAGAAGGCGGAAGAGGAGGAGGAGACCCGATCCCATCTGGCAGGTCATCCGAGGCGCCCGCACCTGCCAGAAGCCTTATCGCCGCGCCAGAGACCTCGCCCTGGCATCCCTTCGGCAAATAAGGCGGAGACGGCCTGCTGCAAGCCGTATGGCTCGCGAAGCGCTTTGGGCCGCCTCTGGGAAGAGGAGGAGGAGGAGGAGGCGAGGAGGAGGAGGAGGAGGAGGAGGAGGAGGAACAGGAGGAGGGCGCGACGGACGGACGGAGGACGAGGAAGGCGACTCGTAGCTGGACGAACCGCGGAAGGCTGGTGGCGCAGCGGGTTTTTGGGAGGCCCGCTCGGGACGACCCCGGCCGTCCCCGATAGCACGAGCAGGCGGCGGCCGCCCCAGGAGGAGGGAGGAGGAGGAGGAGGAGGAGGAGGAGGAGGAGGAGGAGGAGGAGGAGGAGGAGGAGGAGGAGGAGGAGGAGGAGGAGGAGGAGGATGGGAGGAGGAGGTGGAGGAGGAGGAGGAGGGAGGAGGAGGGAGGAGGAGGAGGACGAGAGCTCTGACAGGGCGGAGCTCCACGGGCCGGGAGGCGAGATGCCGACGGGCACGGCGCCGAGGGCGCGGCGCGGGGTATGGGGTATGGAAGGTGCAGCTCCTGCCTCGGGGGAAAAAGAACGGAGCGTGGCAAGGCCACTCGCCCTCGCCCTCCTGCTGTCTCTTCCGTCCTTCCTTCCTTCCTCCCTTCCTCCCTCGAGGCGCATGGGCTTCTTGCGCTCTGGGTCCAGCCAGGCACGTAAATTGCGGTAGCAGCCGCCGCATGACTTCAGCCAGGGAGACGCGTAGCTTTCGTGGATGTTTTGTACCCCCTCCGTGCGCCCCGCGCTGGACACTCAAGCGCCGCTGACAACTCACAGTTGCAGATGAGAACTGTGTGGCCACCGGCCTGGTTCGCCACTCGGGCTTGACGCGGAACTGTGCGCCCAGCGCCATCCTCGCCGACTCGTCCCAAATATCAAGCGGTGCTCAAACATGTCTGGCTCGGCCAGCACTACATGAAGCTCCGCGCCATGCAGATGAAATGCCTCGCCGCAGGCTTCTGCAACGGTGCGCTCCTCTCCTGCTCTAACCTTCCTCCTGGCGCAGCGAGGAGCTCTCTCGACGCCTGGCCGCACCCTGGCCTCCTCCAAGACCGCCGCGGTGAGGACGAGCGTCGCGGCGAGCCCGCAGGCGGCAGCGACGAGCAGGAACAACCTCCCTCCTCCCTCCTCTTCATCCTCGTCCTCTCGAGAATCCTCAGAATGTGTGTTAGCGCAAACGTGTTTGTCCACCGACTCCCTCCAATGCGAAGCAGGCGGCGTAGATAACGAAGGCCAACACGGGCTGCGTTGCATCGACGGCGCTGAACGGGGTAAGCACGCATGGGATTGGCACACGTCCTGAGAATCATCGACCCTCTTCCTCCTGGTCCTCCTCCTTCTTCTTCTCCTCCTCCTCCTCCTCCTCCTCCTCCTCCTCCTCCTCCATCTCCCGTCCTTGCGAGGCGGGGATCTGTCGATATCAACCGCCTGCGGAATCGACGTCCTGGGACCCCAGCGGACGGTGAATCTATGGCTAGGTCTGGACCCCAGGGAGGCCCGCACAGCTCCAGATCCGCCGCCTGCCGAGGCCTTCGAACATCGACCCTCCGGGCGGGTGCCCCGTACCAGCCCCCGCCCGCCGCGAACGCCCGTCCTGCTTCTTGGCTTGGGGACGCGGGTGAGAATCAGGCGCCAGGTCCCGAACGCTCGGCACAATCGGGAGCGGCCAAGAGGGGGGTGTCCAAGAGGGGGGGGTGCAAATCATGACCGGCGGCATGTGCGCGGCCCAGCGGGGGGGCCTGGGACGCAATGAAATGAGAAGAGGCGCCATGAAATCTGGGGAAACATCATGGCCCACGCCATGATATCCACACCCCCCTAGTCATCACCCCCCTCTTTGCCGCCCCCGACACAAAGAGGCGAGCGGGGACCGAGCGATGGCCCCGAGAGACGCACGGGGCGAGCGCCGCGGAAGCCACGCGGCGGAGGGAAAACGACCGAGCGAAACGACCGAGGCCCGAAAGCCCGAGGGGACTGCTCCCGGCCGGGTCCCTCCCCGGTGGGCCGGAGCGGGGAGCAGATTTGAAGGGGCCCCGGGACACACAAAAAAAGACACACAAATAAAAAGATTCCCCATATTTTCCCATATTTTCTGGGTTTTTGTCTCCCCCCCCACTCCCCATATTTTCCAATCTTTTCCTGGGAATCGACGATTAATTGTGTCTGTGTGTTTTTTCTCCTCCTGAAGATTCCCAGCCTGGAACATATCCCTATCCCTATGCTGGGCACCTCCTAATCACGATGCCGACCTTAAGGATTCCCTTCTTTTTGGAGGGCGGATCCCAGAGATTGCAATCGCCTTTTGGCGTGTCGATCTTAAGGATAGGGATACGTTCGAGGCTGGTAAGCAGAGGCGGCAGGGGAGAGCGGAGGCGCCGCCGGGACCAGGGAAGCGAGCAGCACTGCAGGAGGCGAGGAGGCGGAGCAGGGACCGAAGCAGCGACGCGGCCAGAGGCAAAACTGACGGCAAGGACGCAGGATGACTCGCCATCGCTCGGACGTCCATTCCCTGTGTTTTTGTTCGGTTTCGTGCGTGGTTTTTTCGCCAAATGATCAAGGATGCTCCTCGATGGTCCTCGCCGAAGGAAAGATGCACACGTCCGAGCGATGCCAAGGGATGAGGGTGCAAGGGCCTTGGAAGGTCATGGCGGCACTTTTCGAGCCGGGCGCGGCCAAGGAAGGTGGCCAAGGATGGGCCGAAGGGAAAGGATGCAACGGAGACCTTGGAAAGTCGCGCATCCTTACTATCAGTGTTGACTGTACAGGAAGAAACAAACAACATTGAAAAGGCCCAGGGGCACACACACAAATAGACACAAATCCCAGGATCCCAATACTATTCTACGTATTTTCTGGAATTTCGTCTTTTCCTCCACTTCCTCTATTTTCCAGTCTTCTCCTTAGACTCGACGAATTGTCGTGTCTGTCTATTTTTCCCGCAACAGCGGCAGCTGTTGGGCAGACGACCTCCTCACTCAAAAAAACAACTTCAACACCCACGGAGACGCCGACAGCGAACCCCGTTCAGAACGGACGCGGAATGGTGTGAGCCTGCGTACCCCCCTTCCTTCCGTTCAGAGGCGACGATGGGAGCGAATAGCCCAGGGAAGAGCAATACACGTATCCAAAAGCGCCGACGATCTATGTCCTCGAAAAGGCTCCCGGGCGAATGCGTGTAATGCCCGCCCCTGGGCCATTCGCCCCTATCGTCGAAGCCGAGGCGTACCCCATCGGGGATCTTCTGACCCAGGTCAATCCAGACCCGGATCAGCAGGAAACCAACAAAACTGCAATGCAGGACATAAAAACTGCAACGCAGGGCTTCGCAAACCCGGGTCAGCCAATATGCGCGGCCGCCCCGCGGCCACGAGCGGCTCGCTAACCCGGGTCAGCCAGAGGGGGTCTTCGCAGGATCTTGCAGGATCCAGTGCCCTGGCTGACCCCCGTGTGCATTGACCCCCGTCCCAAGGCTCCCGACCCCACCTCGGCCCTTCAGCAATCCTTGGGCCGGCGCGGGACCACCGCTCCCCTGGCGCGCTGCAGCGCGCCAGAGAAGCGCCGCCAGAGCGGGGGCCCAGCGTTAAGTCGGGCCTGTCCCCCCACAGGGGGATTTTCGACGAAAAATAAAAAGTACCCCAAAAATGCTCCAAAAAGGTCAAACAATGCTCCAAAAATAATCCCCAGACTATGTTTGGACTATGTTTGACTATTTTGGGGGTGCTTTTTATTTTTCGACGACAATCCCCCTGTAGGGGGACAGGCCCGACCTAAGCCCAGCGCCGACCCGAGGAGCCCGGGCGGACCTCTCTCAGGCTTTTGGCTTCCCGCCGCGCTCTGGCTTCTGCGGGCGACGCAGCACAAAAGGCGCTGGGCGCAGCGCGCACCGGGCCGGCGACATCGACGGCGGCCACCGGCGACTCGACGGCGGGGGGCGGCTCTTGTAGGAGCCCTTGCTCACCAGCCAGTTCGCCAGCTCCGGCTTGCCTGCGGCTCCCAAGCGACGGCGCCAGACCCGATCCGCCCCCCCTTCCCGCCGAGAGAGCACCCTGGGGGATCTCTCGCGTTGCCTCTCCGTCCTCTGAGCTGCCTTTTTTGTTCTTCCTCTCTCTCTCTCTCCCTATCTACCTCTCTCTCTCTCTCTCTCTCCCCCCTCGCAAGACGAGACCAAGACTGAGGAGACAAAATCGGACCGGGACACATCAAGGACACTTGAGTTTCGGCGGATCCGGAGGCACTCCAGGCTGCCATGAAAGCGTTCCGGAACGCTCTGGAACGAGCTACGGTACAATCGTGTCGTGACGACCCTGGCGTTGATTTCTGGCACCGCGTGGATCGTTCAACCTTGAACGATCGGCGGCTTCTCGATCGCCAGGTCGCTCCGTATCGGTCGATTCTGGACCACTGGCGGCGCTCAGCCTGGAACGCCAGAGGCGTGGGCGCCGCCGCGTCGGGACCACGCGAACCTGCCGTAACCTAGGGCAACCATCTTCGCGCTTCGCGCTCCGCGAAGCGCGATTACCTTCGCGCTTTCGCGCCGCCCCCCGTCCCCCGGAACAGGATGAGGGACTCGCGCCTCGCTCTGAAATCGCCCAGGCCGCGAAGTGCGAAGCGTGACTAACGTCGCTCCCTCGTGGTGGCCCTGGCGCATCCTGGTCCTAATTAGGCCCGCGCGATCTTACAGAATGACCATAACAGGGGATATGTCGACCCCTATCCCAGGCTTCGTGGGGTTTCCGAATGGACCAGAAATTTGGGGCCTAACCCTGGGATATACGATGGGGGGGTGTCCATTCTCGATAGGGGTGCGTCCGAATAGCCCCCTTGGGGTGTATCCCAGGGTTTTCCCATTCTTCTGAGCGGCCAGACTTTTCGGGCGAAACTCGGGGATTGGGGGAGAAACATCGCCCGCGAGACCAGGGGAACGAACCACGACGTGCACATAAAAGCTCGGAGGTACGCGTGGAGTTCTCGGATCGGCGCTGGACGGACCCCTTCTTCTGGCGGGGCGCGCCATGGGGCGGAGCCGGAGGCGCCGCCAGGGTGGTCCAGCACCGATCCGAGAAATCCGCGCGGGCAGCCGAGCTGCTCTGTGGATGCCGTGCCTCGTTCCCCGAACGTCGTCCCTCGCGTCCGCCTCGTGGCCCCCCTCTCGAGTCGCTCTGCTGATGGTCCGAGGCCCAGCGAGGGCCCCGGGAGGCCGAACACTGCCCAACCCCCGCCTCTCTTGGGAGCGTCGGATCCCACAGCAGGCGAGCTACGAAAAAACACCCGAGCCGTCCGAGCAGGCCCGGGATCCGCATCGTCCACGGCGCGCGCACGCGCGCCCGACTGTGGACCTCTCGCGTCCGCCTCGTGCCGCCGTCGTCTCGCCTCGCCTCCTTGTGCGCACGGCCATGCGCGGCGCGCGGGAGCCCCCCGGGCACGGGAGCGGCGGCGTCCGCGCCTTGGAAGGCGGCCACCTGGCAGAGCGTGAGGCTATCCTCGGCGACGCCGGCGCCCCCCCCCCCCCCCCGCAGCAGGCCCGACGGAGCCGACGTCCGCGAGGCCTCCCTTCCGAGGGTAATGACAGATCGACGGCGCGCCCAGGGAGGAAGGCAAGGGGGGGCACCTCCTCCTCCTCTGCCTCCTCCTCCCCCTCCTCCCCCCTCCCCCTCGTCCTCCTCCTCCTCCTCCACCTCCTCCTCCTCCTCCTCCTCCTCCGCCTCCTCCTCCGCATACTCCCCCTCCTCCCCCCCACAATACCTAATATGAATACTACTCTCCCTCTTCCCCTGATGACGGAATGGGAGTAGCCGACCCCCCCCGCGTATTGTTTTTTTACCCACAGGTTTCCCCGGAGTTGGGTTTTCGCTTGCATTTTTTCCAAAATGCTGCTCTCGCTGAGGCGCCGGCCTCATTTTCGGGCCCCGCTCGTTCCGAATCGTGCTCCCGCTGCAGCGCTGGCCTCATTTCCGCCGGCGCGGGCTGCACGCCCGAGACGGCGCCCCGGGTGGCGCTCGGGCCGCCGGGTCCGGAGCCGGTTCCAGCCGCCCCCGGAAAATGGAGTTCCGAGGCGGCGCCGAAAAAAGGCAATTCTAATACACATTTTTCTTGTGAAAATGCTCAAGTCTGCTTCCGGCGCCCAGGAGGCCTCCGGGGCCGATTCCGACGCCCGGGCCGGCGCCCGAGCCGGCGCCCTGGCCGGACGCCCGAGCCGGCGCCCGGGCCGGCACCCGGGCCGGGTCCGAAGCCGGTTCCGGCCGGCGCCGGAAAATCGAGTTCCGAGGCGGCGCCGAAAAGAAACTATTCTAATATATATATATATAGAGAGAGAGAGAGAGATATATATATATATATATATATATTTTATATATATATATACA
Source organism: Prorocentrum cordatum (assembly GCA_963575745.1). NCBI lineage: Eukaryota > Dinophyceae > Prorocentrales > Prorocentraceae > Prorocentrum > Prorocentrum cordatum. Next base: position 56,633 of record CAUYUJ010000300.1, read on the forward strand.
TACCTAACATAGAAGACTGATAGGTTTTTACTAGAATCAAAAGAAATCATCATGACGCCCCGGGGGGGTCTGGGCATGATCCGGGGGAGTGCCGGGGATTTTTTTTGTTGCCAGCAGTTACACACTTCGTGGTTTTCAAGGTTCCAGAACCCCATTCCCGGGCCACATTCTGAATGCCTGCAGCCAACTCTAAGCCACTTCGTGGTCTTCGAGTTCCCAGAACTCCATTCCCGGGCTACATTTTGAATGCCCGGAGCCAACTGTAGGCCACTTCGTGCTCTTCGAGTTCCCAGAACTCCATTCCTGGGCCACATTTATTTTGAATGCCCCGGAGCCAACTCTAGGCCACTTCGTGGTCTTCGAGGTCCCAAAAATCGATTCCTGGGCAAGATTTTGAATGCCCGGAGCCATCTGTAGGCCACTTCGTGCTCTTCGAGTTCCCAAAACTCCATCCCCGGGCCACATTTTCAATGCTGAGGCAGGCTGATGCTGAGGCTGAAGCAGGCTGAGGCTGAGGCAGGCTGAGGCTGAGACCGAGGCTGAAGGCAGACTGAGGCTGAGGCTGAAGCAGGCAAAGGCTGAGGCTGAGGCTGAGGCTGAGGCTAAGGCTGAGGCTGAGGCTGATGCTGAGGCAGGCTGAGGCTGAGGCTGAGGCTGATGCAGGCTGGGGCTGAGGCAGACTGAGGCTGAGGCCGAGGCTGAAGGCAGACTGAGGCTGAGGCTGAAGCAGGCTGAGGCTGAGGCAGGCTGAGGCTGAGGCTGAGGCTGATGCTGAGGCAGGCTGAGGCTGAGGCTGAGGCTGATGCAGGCTGAGGCTGAGGCTGGGCGAGGCTGAAGGCAGATGAGGCTGAGGCTGAAGCAGGCTGAGGCTGAGGCTGAGGCAGGCTGAGGCGGAGGCTGAGGCAGGCTGATGCTGAGGCAGGCTGAGGCTGAGGCTGAGGCTGATGCAGGCTGAGGCTGAGGCAGGCTGAGGCTGAGGCCGAGGCTGAAGGCAGACTGAGGCTGAGGCTGAAGCAGACTGAGGCTGAGGCTGAGGCAGGCTGAGGCTGAGGCTGAAGGCAGGCTGATGCTGAGGCAGGCTGAGGCTGAGGCTGAGGCTGATGCAGGCTGAGGCTGAGGCAGGCTGAGGCTGAGGCCGAGGCTGAGGCAGGCTGAGGCTCAGGCTGAAGCAGGCTGAGGCTGAGGCTGAGGCAGGGCTGAGGCTGAGGCTGAGGCAGGCTGATGCTGAGGCAGGCTGAGGCTGAGGCTGAGGCTGATGCAGGCTGAGGCTGAGGCAGGCTGAGGCTGAGGCCGAGGCTGAAGGCAGACTGAGGCTGAGGCTCATGCATGCTGAGGCTGAGGCTGAGGCAGGCTGAGGCTGAGGCAGGCTGATGCTTAGGCAGAGGCTGAGGCAGGCTCAGGCTGAGGCAGGCTGAGGCTGAGGCCGAGGCTACAGGCAGACTGAGGCTGAGGCTGAAGCAGGCCGAGGCTGAGGCTGAGGCAGGCTGAGGCTGAGGCTGAGGCTGAGGCAGGCTGAGGCTGAGGCAGGCTGAGGCTGAGGCTGAGGCTGATGCAGGCTGAGGCTGGGGCAGACTGAGGCTGAGGCCGAGGCCGGCGGCAGACTGAGGCTGAGGCTGAAGAAGGCTGAGGCTGAGGCAGGCTGAGGCTGAGGCTGAGGCAGGCTGATGCTGAGGCAGGCTGAGGCTGAGGCAGGCTGAGGCTGAGGCTGAGGCTGATGCAGGGTGAGGCTGAGGCTGAGGCTGAGGCCGAGGCTGAAGGCAGGATGTTGAGGCTGAAGCAGGCTGAGGCTGAGGCTGAGGCAGGCTGAAGCTGAGGCTGAGGCAGGCTGAGGCTGAGGCTGTGACTGCGACTGCCGTTGCCGCTGCGACTGCCATCGCGAACAGAATTCTACAACAGGATTCTCATCTGAATCTAAAGGGAATGCTTCCAAATATGCTCCTACACCTCGCTGTTAGGTTGCTTTGCCGGGTTTTTTTTTTTTTTTTTTTTTTGAAAATGCTCAATTTCTGCTTCCGGCGCCCGGGGGGCCTCCCGGGCCGATTCCGATGGCGCCCGAGCCAATTTCTGCTTCCGGCGCCCGGGGGGCCTCCCGGGCCGATTCCGACGCCCGGGCTGGCGCCCGAGCCGGCGCCCGGGCCAGACGCCCGAGCCGGCGCCCGGGCTGGCGCCCGGGCCGGGTCCGGAGCCGGTTCCGGCCGGCGCCGGAAAATCGAGTTCCGAGGGGGCGCCGAAAAAAGGCCATTCCAATACACATTTTTTTGAAAATGCTGAATTTCTGCTTCTGCCGCCCGGGAAGCCTCCCAGGCCGATTCTGGCGTGCTTCCGCTCGTTCCGAATCGTGCTCCCGCTGCAGCGCTGGCCTCCTTTCCGCGCTTCCGCTCGTTTCGACTCGTGCTCCCGCTGCAGCGCTGGCGTCATTTCCCGTGCCATGCCACGGCATGCAATGCAATGCTAGGTTGATACTACGCTTCGCGGTGCTCGTCTACGCCATGCCATGCCGTGCTCTACAATGCATCGCGTACCCTTTCGGGATCATTGCCCTGCTCGACATCCGACTGTGCGAGTAGAGAGGGGATCTGCGCCATGGTAAGGGATGGGAGGGAGGGGTAGGATGTCAGATATGACGCGAGCGCACCTAGCTTGTCCCCCTCCCCCTCCTCCTCTCTCCTCCCCTCCTCCCCTCCCCCTCCTCCTCCTCCCCCTCCGCCTCCTCCCCTCCGCCCTCTCCTCCTCCTCCTCCTCCTCCTCCTCCTCACCTCCTCCTCCTCCTCCTCCTTCTCCTCCCCCTCCTCCTCCTCCTCTCCTCATCCTCCTCCTCCTCCTCCTCCTCCTCCTCCTCCTCCTCCTCCTCCTCCTCCCCCTCCTCCTCCCCCTCCTCCTTCCGCTCTTCTCCTCCTCTTCCCCTTCATACTCCTCCTCCTCCTCCTTTTCCTCCTTCTCCGCCTCCTCCTCCCGGGCCTTCTCAGGAGATTCAGGAGGCTTCCCCGCCCCTAGACCTCTGGGAAGCTCTCGAAATCTTCTGGGAAGCCGCAGAGAGCTTCTGAGACGGCCGCGAGGGGGGGGCTTCTGCGAAGCCGCGCCGCCGTCTGAGAAGGCTCGCCCCCTCCCATTTCCCCCCTCAAATCTGCCAACAGGCCCCCGAGAGGCCTCCCACGACATCCCAACGAACATCCAAGAAGCTTCTATCCAACAACCCAGGCACGGTGGCGGGACTTGCCGAAGGCAGCTGGGTCCGCCGCCCCCTGTTGATTCATCACAAGGGTGCCTGGCGTGCTGAACTTCTTACGATTTTGGTTGGTTCTTTTCCAAAAGAACTCTCCCAATGGGCTCCGGCGCGTCCCGCAGGGGTCCCGGGAGGATGCCGCAAGAACTTCCAGAGGTGGTTGCAAAGGGTTTTTCCGTTCCAGACGGCTCCAAGATGGCCTAAGATAGCCTCCAAGACGGCCAAGATGGCCTCCAAGACGGCTAAGATGGCCCCAAGATGCCTCCAAGATGGCCCAAGATGCACCCAAGACGGCCTAAAATTGCCTCAAGATGGCCCAAAACGGCCCAAGAGGCTCCTTAGAGGCCTCCAAGACGGCCCAAGAGGCCTACAAGAGGTCCTCCAGGAAGGCCCAAAGAAGCCAAAATCATTAATTTTCCTTAAGTTTTTGAAGGATTTTGGCATTTGCGCATTTTCGGCTTTCCGACGGCCCAAGACGGCCCAAGAGGCCCCAAAGGTCGCCGCAAGATCGCCCAACCTTCAAGATGGCCCCATGACGGCCCAAGAGGCCCCTCACGACGGCCCCTCACGACGGCCCGAGAGGCCTCGAAGACGCCCAAGATAGCCTCCAAGACAGCCAAGATGGCCCAAGATGGCCTCCAAGATGCCTCTATGCCGGCCAAGATGGCCTCCAAGACGGCCCAAGAGGCCTACAAGAGGTCCTCCAGGAAGGCCCAAAGAAGCCAAAATCATTAATGTTCCTTAGGTTTTTGAAGGATTTTGGCATTTGCGCATTTTCGGCTTTCCGACGGCCCAAGACGGCCCAAGAGGCCCCAAAGGTCGCCGCAAGATCGCCCAACCTTCAAGATGGCCCCATGACGGCCCAAGAGGCCCCTCACGACGGCCCCTCACGACGGCCCGAGAGGCCTCGAAGACGCCCAAGATAGCCTCCAAGACAGCCAAGATGGCCCAAGATGGCCTCCAAGATGCCTCTATGCCGGCCAAGATGGCCTCCAAGACGGCTAAGATGGCCCCTAGATGCCTCCAAGACGGCCCAAGATGCACTCAAGACGGCCTTAGATGGGCCCAAGAGGCTCCCAAGAGGCCTCCAAGACGGCCCAAGAGGCCTCCAAGAGGTCCTCCAGGAAGGCCCGAAGAGGCCAAAATCAGTGATGTTCCTTAGGTGTTTGAAGGATTTTGGCATTTGCACATTTTCGGCTTTCCGACGGCCCAAGACGGCCCAAGAGGCCCCCAAGGTCGCCCCAAGATCGCCCAAAAGGCGTCCAAGATGGCCCCATGACGGCCCAAGAGGCCCACAAAACGGCTCCAAGAGGGCCCCAAGACTGCCCAAAAGGCCTCGAAGACGCCCAATATGGCCTCCAAGACGGCCTTGGAGCACCCCAAGGGGGCCCCAAGTCGGCCCAGAGAGGCCCCCCAAACGGCTTCCGACGGCGTCAGACGGGCCAGGAGCCCACCAAGATGGCCGAGGGTGGCTCGAAGTTGGCTCAAGACGGCCCAAGAAACCTCCAAGAGGGCCTCCAGGAAGGCAAGACAAGGCAAAAAACATGGGTTCCCCATAATTTTGGTTAAAAGAGACATGAAAATTGCTTATTTTCGGCCTTCCGACGGCCTCCCAAAGATGACCCACAGGATGGCCCCAGAACGGCCCAAAAGACCCCCAAGACGGCCCCAAGAGGCCCCCAAGACGGCCCAGGAGGCTTTAAAGACGCCCAAGATGGCCTCCAAGACGGCCCTGGAGCATTCCAAGAGGGCCCCAAGTCGGCCCAGAGAGGGCCCCCCAAACGGCTTCCGACGGCGTCGGACGGGCCAGGAGCCCACCTAAACAGCCGAACAAGGCCCTAAGATGGACCAAGACGGCCCAAGAGGCCTCCAAGAGGGCCTCCAGAAAGGCCCGCAAAGGCCAAAATCATAGATTTCCCATAAGTGTTCGAAGAATTGTGACATTTTTTTTTTGTTCGGCCTTCCGACGGCCCGAGACGGCCCAAGTGCCCCCAAAGATCTCCCAAGAGGCCCAAGACGGCCCCAAGAGGCACCCAAGACGGTCCAAGAGGCCTCCAAGACGCTCAAGATGGCCTCCAAGACGGCCCAAGAGCCCTCCAAGACGTCCTCCAAGAAGGCCCGAAAAGGGTCAAAATGGCCTCCAGGCGGCCACCTTCAAGATGCCCACGTGTCCCCGAAGGCTTTCCGAACCGATTCGGGGAACACATGGTCCGATAGCTTGGCAGGTCTGGCCTCAACGTTCGGCCACATAGGCGCTTCCAAAAAGGCAGGGGGCGGCGGTGATTCGCCGTAGGCGTCTTCGATACTTTTCACCCTGAGTCTTTGCAACATAGAGAGCCAATGCCTCCGTCGTTCCTCCTTCACTGACAAAGAAAATCTGGGGACGCCGAAATCGTAAAACAAACGCCCGTTGAGTGCGTGTGTGTGTGTGTGTGTGTGTGTGCTTCTGTCTGTGTGTGTATGTGTGATTATGTCTGTCTGTCTGTCTGTCTGTCTGTCTGTTTGTCTGTCTGCCTCTGTCTGTCTGTGTCTGTGTCTGTGTCTGTGTCTGTGTGCGTGGGTGAGCTCCCTCTAGGCTCGGTTTGCGGGGGCCCCATGCGCTCGAGCGCTGCACCTCCCCGGGGAGACTTCGTGCAGAAGGGGCT
>CAUYUJ010000300.1:67500-115687 GCA_963575745.1 Prorocentrum cordatum
TGCGCAGCCTGAAGCCTCACCATGGAGGACTGATGCTTGTAGAAATCTGCAGCTCTTTCAGAGTTTCTTCCCGGGTCCTCCCAGAGACCCCCAGGGACCTCTGGGGACCTCAGAAAGAGGGAGGGGGGAAGGGAGGCGATTCAGTCCCACCAGCCCTGGGCGAAGGTGGTGTGACGAGTTGGTTGCTTCCCCCTTCCAAAACCACTCCTTACCCTGCTAGGGGGAGGGCCCTTATCAATATACCCCCCTCCCCCCCCGACTGGCGACCCCATGGCCACCCTTGTCAAAAGGCAAATAGGACGGCGAGAGTGCCTGCATATTGATTGCTGTGCGCAATGCTAACACCCCCATCATCCCGTGCACAAAACATGCAAATATAACAGTTCGCACCAACATATGGATCATGCGCGAACGCGCCGCGATAATTGCGCATTGGTTGGTTGCAAGGACGGCGGGGGTGTCGCCATATTGCCTGCTGTTTGAATCTTGCATTGCCAACACTCCCCGACCATCCCTTGCAAACAAACATACGAAATGCACCTTGCACCAAAGTCCGGAACATGCGCGGGCGCCCCGCGATAACTTGGCATTGGATTGAAAAGCGGACGGCGGGAAGGGGGCATGTTGCCTGCTGCGTGCAAACCCACCGTCCCTTTCCACGGAACACCTGATCGGACAAGAACGGGAAGCGCCGCTTTAGTCCAATGGGCTTATTGGGCGAAGGAAAAGACAAGAAAGGCGAGAGCGACGAGGAGGCGACGACGAGGACGAGGTGGAGAGCGTGAGAATAGCGAGGAGGAAAATGAGGACAACGAGGAGGAAGAGAAGCGCAAGGACGAGGACGAAGAGAACGAGAGCGAGCACGAGGAGAAATGCGGAGGACGATGACGACGACAACGACGACGACGGAGGACATTAAAAGGCAATTGGGGAAGGACGCTGAATCAAGAGAGGGTCCTGGCGACCCAATCGTGCGACCCTGGGAGTTCCTAGCGCCACGCAGGGTTGTCTTGGGGCCTGTTGCAAGCTTCTTAGGGGCCTCTGGGGTCCTCTTGTCGGTTTCCAGGGTCTTCTTTGGCTGTCTGGGCGAATCATGGGATTCTTTTGGAGGCGTTTTGGGCCGTCTCGGTGCCATCTGGGGCCGTCTTGGGGCTTTCTTTGGCCGTTTGGGGGCCTCCTGGGGCGCTCTCGGGAATCTCTTGCGCAATTGGCTCGTCTTGGGCCGTCTTGGGGCCCTCCTTAGCTGTCCGGGTACCTCGTGGAGCGCTCTTGGGGGTCTTTTGGGGATCTCTTGGGGCGTTCTTTGGGCGCTCTAGGGGCCGTTTCGGGACGTCTTTGGGATCTCCTTTGGGTCGTTCGGAAGCCATCCGGGAACGATTGCAAGACGATGTCGATTCGGAGTCCCCTCCGGGGCCGATTGTTTGAAGATGTTTAAGAAAAACTGCGTTTTTGACACCTGGCCGGACAAGAACGGGAAGCGTCGCTTCCGTCCACGAAGCTTGTCAAATAACGTATGGTGGAGAACGCCAGGGAAACCCAGAGACATAACGCAGACGACTAACAGAAATGCTGCCAATTCCCTGTGTTGGTGAACAGCGATGTTCTGCCATGTTGGTCTGCTGGACTGCTGTGGTCTGCCGTTGCGCTCTACCGTGCTGCTGTGGGTCTATCGTGTTAAACTCTCGTGCTCCCGTGGGCTACCGCGCCAATCCGCCGTGCTCCTGTGTGTTTTGTGTGTTATACCATGCTCCTGTGCGCTCTGCCGTGTTCCCTGTGTGTTCTGCCGTGCTCCTGTGTGTTCTGCCGTGCTCTGCCGCGCAACTGTATAATCTGCCATGTTCTGCCGTATTCGGAATGGTCTGCCGTGCTCCTGTGCGCTCTGCCGTGCTCCTTTGTTCTGCCGTGCTCCTGTGTGTTCTGTGTGGCCTGCCGTGCTCCTGTGAGTTCTGCCATGCCCCTGTGTGTTATGCCATGCTCCTGTGCGCTCTGCCGTGTTCCCTGTGTGTTAAAGTTAAAGTTAAAGTTAAAGACGGGGCCTTCAAGGCAGACGGCGGCCAGGAAAACAGGGACAGGGCCAGACGGGACCCACGTTCCCGAGAGAAGCCGAGTCCCAAGCGAGCGCCGAGGGCGACGGAAGCCTACTCACCACGGGGAGCAGCTGGCGCGAGCCTCACCGATGCACATCTTTCCGTCACTCACGGTCGGATCGCCACGGCGCGCCAGACGGCGGCGTACCCTGCGGTCCTCCAGGGTGTCGACTGCTGCATTGGCCGCGGCGGCGAGCTCCTCCTCGGTGATCCCGAGGGCCCCGAGGAGCCCAGCTCTCGCCGCGGCTGGGCGCCGCAGAGGCTGGCTGGCAACGGCCACCGCGACGGACGCATCCGTGGGGGCCTCGCCAAGTCCCTCCGCCACCTCAGCACTGCGGCAGCCGCTGGGGCGCTGCCCGCACTGCTCGCAGTGGCCGAGGAGTCGACCGCTGGCTCCGCTGTGATGCCAAGCCACTCCAGGTATCGCACCTGCGCATGCTCAGGCACAGGCCCCTGCGAAAGCAGAGCAGGGATGCCATATCCTTTCACTTTGTGCCTGGCAGCTCGTGACACCTCCTGCATCCTGCCTCCTGGATGGAGTCCCCGTGGCCCCAGGCTGCGCTGGTTCCTGCCCGCCTCGTCGGCCTTGCCGCCTGGGCAGCGCTCCTTGAGGCGAGGCCTCTCCCCTGAGCAGCCGCCCAGCGTCATGTAGGCGCCGCGCATGGGGCACGCCTCGTGCTCCTGGGTGTCTTCGCCTTCTCCAGCGCAGGCGTGGGACAGGGCGTGTCCCAGGGTGCTGAAGGCTACAGCGCTGGCCGAGGGGGCGGCCGACCTGCTGCCAGTCGAGCGAGCGCTCTCCAGGCGTGGCCACTTGGCCATCGGCCCAGCACCAGCGGCATCCTCCGCCGCCTGGGACTCCTCGGCGGTGGCAAACCGCACATGGCGCCGCTCAGCAGCAGGAAGGAGCGCTTCGCAATCCTTGGCCGCGATGCCGTGCCAGATGCTGGCGGCCCGACAGATCCAGCGCCCGAGCTCCTGCGCGATCTCCGCCGCGTGGTGGTGCTTCTGCAGGGTCTGCCGTGTCCCCGAGCGCCCCGAGCGACCCTGCGCCGTTCTGTCCGCAGGCACATCCTTGTGGAACGGGTGCAGCCCCACTCCCGCGACACGGAGGCGGCCCGCGCGCACGGCGCACGGCCCCAGGGGCTCTTACTCGGCTCTCATGCACTCCTCGCCCCGCACAGGCGGCGCCCGTGCAGAGGTTCCCGGCCTGCAACGTCTTACAGAAAGTCCAGCCCTGCGTTTCCCAGTGCCCGCCTGGTAGAGCACGTGCAGACCTCCAAGTACCCGCGGGTCGAAGCCATGCTCGACTCCGCGCCGCCGCAGGAAGGCATGCCGTAGGCTCACGTAGAGCTTGGCGATGTCCAGGCAGAGGCTGGGGGAGGCCCCCCCCCCCCCCCCTCACACGCGCAAGAGCGGCGCGGGCGCTGTGCAGCCAGCTTGCCTTGTCATACTTGCGGTCCATCTTGCAACAAAAAAAGCGGTGATCGTGTTCCGCCTCCCGCGGCGCGCCGATGGGCTGCCTCGGGCTGCCCCAGATGCGCATGGGCCGTGGGCCGTTCGCTATCGGTCGGACTGCTCCGTCCGACTGGGGAAAGAAGACAAGCATGGCAGCACGGGCGCCCAGGGGCTGGGGCATCGCCTCCTGAAGCGCCAGGAGGCCCATGACTCCTTTCAGCCTGCGGGCCAGCCGCTCCAGGCCTGCGCGAAACAGCGGCCCCTCCAAGCCCGAGGGCACGCGCGGGCGGAGGGAGACAATGCTCCTGCTGCGCTCGGCTCCTCTGGCCTCCTCTGGGCGGCGCGGGGAGGCACTGGCCACCTGGGGCTGCCCCTGGCTGGGCTTGGCTCCGCGCCGACAGACGGTGGCCCCAGTCTCCTCCAGGCCCCCCCCCCCCCTAGCGCCGCCGCGCACTCCGAGAGCCTCCCGCCCGCATCGGAGGCCCTGAGCCGCCGCTGGGGCCTGGCTTGGCGCCGGCGGGGTCAGCCCGCCCCCGAGGCCGCGAGGCCGCTTGCCGCCGCCGCAGGCCTCCTCGGCGCCGCTGCTCGCGCGCAGGCGCTGCCCCGCCGCACTGGCCCCGCTAGGCGCTCGCCTGCGCTGGCTGCGCTCCTCCGTTGCCGCTCCCAGCTGCGTGGCCAGCAGGGCGAGCAGCCAGAGGGGCCAGGTCCGCAGCCTCAGCGACCAGCCCCTTCTTGCATGCCTGGGACACTTGCGGCCACTCGCCGAGCGCGCTGCCGTGCCGCTCGGCTTGGCCACGTTCCGCTGCGGCCTGCGGCTGCCAGGGCTCGCTGCCGCCTGCGAGCTCGCCGTCGTCGCTGCTGATCTCGCCCATGGGGCAGGACTCGGCCCACGGCGCTCGCTAGGGGGCTGGCGGGGGCACCGCGAGCTGCGCCCGCACCGCCTCCACCTGGGTGCGTGTGGCCGCCCATGCCACCTCGAAGTTGCTGGAGCCCCATGCCTCTGGCAGCTTGTCCAGCTGCGTGAGGAGCCCAGGCGCATGGCTGGCTCCAGCCCACTCGGCTGCGCGCTGGCGCCGCCGCTCCTCCGCCTCCTCACAGGCTGCTTCTTCGAGGACCTGGAGCGCCCTGCTGGCCTCCTCCACCTCGCCGCGAGCGCCGCGAGCTCGTCCTGGGCCTTCTGCAGCTGGACCTCAGCGCGGTCCCGCGCCGCCTGCTTCTGCTCGAGGCCCTGGCGGGCTGAGCGGAGCCGCTTCTCTTCCTTGCTGATGGCGTTCGCCTCCTTGTGTAGCAGAGCCGACCGCGGCATTGCGGAGGCCTTCTGCTCCGCTGCCTCCTTCTGGGCGCTGGCCAACTCTGCCCTCTTCGCCTCCAGCAAGTTGACCGCGACGTCCGTGAAGCAGCTGTCGACGCCGTCGGGCGGCCCAGCCTGCAGCGCCTCGAGCCGCTCGACCGTTGCCTGCAGCCTCTCGATCGCCGCGACTCCTCCGCTGCTGGGCGCCACACTCGCCGCTGAAGACGAGGTCTGCGACTTGGCGGATGCCGTGCGCGACGCTGCGCTGCGGGCCTGCCGCTGGGCACGGCGTCCCCGAGGCTGGTCCACCCAGCCGTCCTTGTCTGCCTCGGGCTTCGCCTTGCCGCGGGGTGACCCCAGCGCCCAGGGCGGTGCGGCATGCCCACAGCTGCCAGCTACCGCAGCTGCACATCCAATAGGTCATGCTGCGCCTGCCACTGCTGCCGCCACGCTGGGACCTCGCCATGGCGCCCGCTGCGCTGCCCGCTGGGCCACGCCCCCACGCTGCGAGAGCAAGAAGCACGACGAGAATTTGCACTGGCCCAAAGCGCGGAGACCCTCGCGCTCAGAGCGCCGCGAACGACTTGCGGTCGTCGGGCTCTCCATGGCCTTGAGCCAAAATGGCTACGGATTGCTCCCCGTGTGTTCTGCCGTGCTCCTGTGTGTTCTGCCGTGGTCTGCCGTGCAACTGTATAATCTGCCATTTCTGCCGTATTCGGAATGGTCTGCCGTGCTCCTGTGCGCTCTGTCGTGCTCCTGTGTTCTGCCGTGCTCCTGTGTGTTCTGTGTGGTCTGCCGTGTTCCTGCGAGTTCTGCCGTGCCCCTGTGTGTTCGCCGTGCTCCTGTGTGTTCTGCCGTGTTCCTGTGTTCTGCCGTGCTCCTGTGCGTCGTTCAGCGAGGGAACGGCGCTCGACTCACGGGTGAACCGAACGCCGCCCTGGACCTAGGAACCACTAAGGATCCAGCGTGGCCACGCGGGCCGAAAGCTCTTGAGGCACCTCGAAAAAAACAAAGTTCAACGTGATACCAAAGTCGCCCCGTGGCCGCCAGCCCGCGAGGCGCTGCAGCAATGCAACGTTGAGCGCTCTCAGCGATTCCCATACCGCCGGGGAGAACAAATGCGGAGCAGGAAAACAAAGCCGAGGAGAGCCGCCAATCGTTCGCCCCCGACCCGAGCCCAGAGGTTGCCCCGTGGCTGGGTGGAAACCTGCAATGAATCAGTCTCTCCTGCGCGCTCGCACCTTCTCTACCGGGGATTTCCACGAGTGCGCGGAAGGCGAGTCCCCCGTGCACTCGGAACCCAGCAAACGGCCCTGCTTCTCAGCATGCGTTCCTCAGCGCCTGCAAACAGTGAGAGGCGGGCGCGGCGCGAGCTTATGCCGAAGGTGCTCGCTAACCTCGTCGGGCCTCGCTCTCTCTGAGGTCGGACCGCCTGCATCTGCGCTCTCCACTAGGCCCTCTGCAGCAAGCTGGGGCACACCAGGCGCGTGGGGCGGGCGCGGCAACGCGAGCGCTGGCGGCGCTCCCGTTCCTACTCCTCGCCTCCTTGGGCTGTGGCCTTGTCTCGGGCGGCTCGCCTGCTTTGACAGACGGCCCGCGCGCGGTGTTAGGCGGCTGAGCGGCGGCGCTCATCATGCGCGCTACCTCATGCGTCTGCGACCCTCCGAGCTCGCCCGCTCGCCCGACCGCAGCGACGACGACTGATCCTCCAACCTCCTCCAATCTTTGACTCTCCACGCCCCGCGCCTTTCTCGCGCCTGGGAGACTTGCTGCCGAAGCGTTCCTGCCCCAGCGACTGCGAAGCAGCGTCGTCGCGCCTTCCCGAGGCAGCGTGAGCTACAGCAAGGGCCAAGCCCACCTGGAGCACCCATTCCTGTGGCTGAATAGCTGGGCTTGGCTGGCTGGTGCCAGCCCCTCTCTGTTCGGTGGCCCAGGTGGGCCGGCGTTCGAGCCTTGGCGGTGGCCGCGGGCTTGCAGGGTCGACTCCAAAGCCCCCTGATCGCGACCTCCGCGAGAGCAGCTCGGTGGCGCCACCTGCAGCGGAGGCCGCGTGGATCGGCCGCAAAATGGAGCGCGCCGAGCGAGAGCTCGGGGCCCAGGGCGGCGGCTCGGGCGCCATGGGCTCCTCCGCCGAGGCAGGCCGCCGATGGGGGACTTGGGGCGCGCGCGCCGGCCGGGGCCGCGAACCGCGCGCGCCCGACAGCCTCAGCGATGCGATCCTGAAGACGCTCGCCAATATCAGGGCCGAAGGCGACCGCGCCCAAGGCAGCGGTGGTGAAACAAATAGGCCCGAGCACCCCTCGGCAAAAATGCCCCGCAAACGCCCCGATAAAACGCTTCGTCGGGCGTTGCGCGGGGTAGTTGGGGCGGGAGACGGCCTGGGTGCTCGACCTGGGCTCGAATGCCCCTCCAGATCTCAACGCGTCTGGCCGCGGCCGCCGCCCCTCTCCCGCTCCGCGGCGAAGCCGAAACAACTTGTAAACCCGAGCGCCGGGCTGCCCGAGGAACCGACTAGATCCCACGGAGGCGCCCAAACCTGGCCATGGATGGGCGGCTCTCAGCGCCGAGCTGCGCAATCGCGCGGGCGCACCGAGCGACTTCGGGGGCGCCCGTGCGTTGGCCAACCTCATCCACGCAGAGCGCGCCTTCCCCACGGACACTCGGGCCCCCCCATTCCAACCCCTGCCCAGGGGCCCTTCCAGTGCGCTCGGGGGCAGGCGGAATGGGCGGCCGCTCGCACGCGTGCTGGACAGAACCAAAGACGGTCGAGGCGAACAGAGCATCCCATTACGCATCAGCTCGCGCGTCTTGGCCCCACGCATCCGCTCGCGCGTTTGCTCCTCGGGGCCAGGCAAGACCTCGTCGTGCAGCAGCGCGGGGCAATCCAGCCATCTGCGGCCAAGCGCCTCAGGCTTCTCCCCGGATGCAAGACAAGGCCGACCAGAGCAAAAGCAATTGCTATAACCTGGCGCGCGGCCGCATCGCACCTGGCCGCAGGCGCTGCACATCCCCCAGCGCTGCAACATCGCCCGCTGCTCCAGTTCTTTCGCGCAAGCTTGCAAACCGCCGTGCCAAATCTGCCCTCCATTGTATCCGGGCATTCGTTGCTGAATTCGTCGCGTCTGCCGCCTCTGAACGCCCTCCCCCAGCAGGTCTCTGAAATCTCGGGGCGCGCCTCTCCGCAACAAGAGATCGCAGCTCTCATTCGCGATGATTTTGCATGCTGGTTTCGTGGGCCAATCAACTCTGCGAAGCGCCACCCACGTAGCCGACCGCGGGCCAGCGACCTTGGCCCAGCTCTCTGCGCGCGCCATGCGCTTGAACATGAACTTCCAGGCCTGCCGCAACCTGACAAGGTTCAACGTTGCCTCCCATAGCATCGAGGCGTGCATAAACGGCAGCTCCAGCGCGGCCTTGAAGAGTAGGTCATACCTCGGATTGCTTTGCATCGGCAATGCTGCAGCGAGGGAAAGTGCCCCCTTGGCCCCAGCCATGGCACCAGCCAACGTGCGCACAAGATGGGGCGCATACTCAGCAGCGCCCATGACCGCAACTCCGCGCAGCGCTGATGGCGCGAGGCCAGGTGTTTGAATCCTCGTCGCGCGCCTGATTCCTGCAGCTCTCTGGAGAATGTGTAGCCGCCGAGCACAAGCGCGTAAAGCAGTTGCTCTCGCCATCTGCTGGAGAGCACTTCGGCTGCACGGCGGTAATCTCGTGTCCCAAATTCCTCATCCATCTGTGGCGATTGATGGTTCGCCTCTGCGCGGCGCGAGCCGCCCGTCGCTCAGTCGGCGCACCAGAGGCAACGAAACCGAAACCTAATTTCAGGATCTGCGCAAGCAAATGAAGCTTCTCCAATGCGGCTTGGGCCTCGTCAGCGGCTTGACCAGCTTACTCCGCGCAGATCTTGGCGCTGCCAGACCATCGCATAGATATGTCGTCAACCAGCTGTCTTGGCGCGACCGTTGGGGTCGCGGCCGATAATCGCAGCGCCGATCGATGAAGCAACGCCTCCAACGCCGTGATCGCACGGAAACATCGGGCCACGAGTCCATGTATAGGGGAAAACAATGATGCACAAGTGCGGGCCTGCCCGTAGGCTTGAAGCAAAATCCAGGCCATGCGTGGAGCGTAGTGGCTGCAATGGCATCTCATCAAGATGCTCGGATCGTTCAGCTCGGAGCATTTCCAGAGGTCCACCATTGGCGTAACCGTGCGCTTCCCGAGCGCCACGCCTATCTCACTGTCAAGGCTCAAGAGCAGGGCCGGCGCGTAACAATAGCGTAGCCGGTGCTAGTCTGCAATAAGTCCAGATTCCTCCCCACGGTTTCAAGTCAGCACCCGCGAGCTCCATCGGCTGACATGTGCCTTTTGTTGGAGCTACCTGGACCTCCGCGTTGAGCTCGGTGAAGCGGTGTGCCTGGCCCGCTCTTCCGCTGAAAGCTGCCCGGGCCCGCTCCTGCCGGGCCTTGGCAACTGCTTCCTCTGCCTCCCGATGCAGTGTGTCATTCTGTTCCTGCGCGCGCTGAACTTGCCGCTCTAACTCTGCAGCTTTGAAGCAGCCCAAGCCCGCAGAGAAAGGAGCCCGCGCTTCTGCGCCAAGGTGCTGCAGGATGCGGCGGCGTATACAGATGCGCCTGGTGCACACGTCCAATTCACGAAATAGCTGGGCGAGCCTTGCCAAGACCTGTGCTTCTGTGTGTTTTGCACTCGCATGTGGGGGGGATGTCTCAGGTGACATGCTGCTAAATTCTTCGATTGATGAGGATGCCCCTGGCGCATCATCATTTTGGGTCGTATCGAGGGCGCTCTTTGGGTCATCGTGGGGAGCGGTTGAGGCTCTTTCGAGCCGTCTTGATGCCCTCAGCAATCATGCATGTGCGATGTTAGACACGTATGTTTGTTGAGGATGTCCTTAGCGAAGTCGTCAGTTTCGACAACTTATCCCGGCACGGCAACCTAACAGCGATGTGTATAAGCATATCTGTAAGCATTCCTCTTAAGATTCAGGTGAGAATCCAGATGTAGAATTCTACTGTTCTCGCAGTCGCAATCGCAATGGCAGTCACAGTGGCAACGGCCTTAGGATCCCATGGAATCCTAAGGATTCCTAAGGATTCCTAAGGCATCCTTGGGCATCCTTAGGAATCCATAGGAATCCTTAGGAAACCTTAGGAATCCTTAGTAATCCTGATTCCTAGGGATTCCTGGGGATTCCTAAGGATTCCTGGGGAAGCCTAAGGATTCCTAAGGATTCCTGAGGATGCTGAACTATGCCTACGGATTCCTAAGGATGCCTACGGATTCCTCAGGATTCCTACGGATGCCTCAGCCTGCCTCAGTTTCAGCCTCAGCCTGCCTCGGCTTGCCTCAGCCTCAGCGTGCCTCGGCCTCAGCCTCAGCCTGCCTCAGCCTCAGCCTCAGCCTGCCTCGGCCTCAGCCTGCGTCAGCCTCAGCCTCAGCCTGCCTCAGCCACAGCCTGCGTCAGCCTCAGCCTCAGCCTCAGTCTCAGCCTGCCTTGGCTTGCCTCAGCCTCAGCCTCAGCCTGCCTCGGCCTCAACCTGCCTCGGCCTCAGCCTGCCTCAGCCTCACCTTGTCTCAGTTTCGGCCTGCCTCGGCCTCATCCTCATCCTCATCCTCATCCTCAGCCTCAGCCTCAGCCTGTCTCGGCCTGAGCCTGCCTCGGCCTCAGCCTCAGCCTGCCTCAGCCTCAGCCTGCCTCAGCCTCAGCCTCAGCCTGTCTCAGCCTCAGCCTGCCTCAGCATCAGCCTCAGCCTCAGCCTGCATCGGCTTGCCTCGGCCTCAGCCTCAGTCTGCCTCGGCCTCAGCCTCAGCCTCAGCCTGCCTCAGCCTCAGCCTGCCTCAGCCTCAGCCTGCATCAGCCTCAGCCTCAGCCTGCCTCAGCCGCAGCTTGCCTCAGCCTCAGCCGCAGCCTCAGCCTCAGCCTGCGTCAGCTTCAGCCTCAGCCTCAATCTGCCTCGGCTTGCCTCAGCCTCAGCCTGCCTCGGCCTCAGCCTCAGCCTCAGCCTCAGCCTCAGCCTGCCTCAGCCTCAGCGTTTGCCTCTCAGCCTAAGCCTGCATCAGCCTCAGCCTCAGCCTGCCTCAGCCTCAGTCTCAGCCGCGGCGCTTTTAGCCGGCCGTGCTCAGCGGCTGTAGTTGATGTTGAGAGTGACACAAGCTGGTCCCGTCCCCTGCCTCCCCGTTTCTTGCTCCCCCCGGGCCCCGGAGTCGGAACTGTGTAGTCCGCCTGTGCGGGAGTTCGCGTGTTTTTCCCTTGGTCGCATGTCTCTCTCTGGCAAGGTGTTGCTGGGTGCGTTAGCTTGCACCGCATTTGTTACTTCAGTTGCGTTCGGAAGGCAGGGTTTGTCCGCCCTGGCAGGCACCAGCAGCTACCGGCAGCTCCCCTCCTCCCTCCTCCTCCTCCTCCTCCTCCTCCTCCTCCTCCTCCTCCTCGTCCTCCTCCTCTTCCTGTCCTTGGTTGCGCCGGTCCCGCGGTACACGTTTAAGTGCTTCGCCGTGGCACCTGTTTGACGATACATTTTCCTTGCGTTTGACTTCTGCTTTCCAGCGCGGCTCCGTGTTCAGTTGACACCCAATGAGCCTGTTACACGGTGTCGTGCTGGTGTGTACAGACCCACGGTCTAGTGTCTAGCTTGGTTGGTTGATTATTTGGATGGCTGATTGGCGGGTTGGCTGTTGCGCGCCACTCCTGTTTCAGGAGAGGAAGCCGTGCCAGCTGATGCACTGTTCATCTGCACTGGTTCCAATCAGTCGCTGTCAAGCCACGGGCGGGAACTGTTGAAAAAAACAATATCGGCCTGCCTCAACCTCAGCCTGCCTCAGCCTCAGCCTGCCTCGGCCTCAGCCTGCGTCAGCCTCAGCCTCAGCCTGCCTCAGACTCAGCCTGCCTCAGCCTGCCTCGGCCTCAGCCTGCCTCGGCCTCAGTTCGGGCATTCAAAATATGGCACAGGACTGGCGTTCTGGGAACACGAAGATCACGAATTGGCCCACAGTTGGCTCTGGGCAATCAGAATATGGTACAGGAGTGGTGGTCTGGAAACACGAAAACGAAGTGGCCTACAGTTGGCTCCGGGCATTCAAAATGTGGCCTGGGAGTGGTTTCTGGGAACACGAAGATCACGAAATGGCCTACAGTTGGTTCCGGGCATTCAAAATGTGGCCTGGGAGTGGTGTTCTGGGAACACGAAGAACACGAAATGGCCTACAGTTGGTTCCGGGCATTCAAAATGTAGCCTGGGAGCGGTGTTCTCGGAACATGAAAAACACGAAGTGGCCTACAGTTGGCTCCGGGCATTCAAAATGCGGCCTGGGAATGATGTTCTGGGAATAGAATCTGTAGGAATCCATCGGAAACTATAGGATTCTATAGAAAGTCCTGGGGAGTCCCCGGATTCCCCTGATTCTCCCGGCACCCGCCCAGACCTCCTTGGGGAGTCCAGGTGCTCTCTATAGAGCCCGTTAGAAACCTATCAGTCTTCGCTGTTAGGTAAAAGTGGTCGGGGCCATATGACAACCTCTGTTTTCCAGGAGTGGTTCCAAGTCGTTGTTTCAACAACAAGCTTCCAGCCGAGATTGTACTTTTTGATTGTCTTGAGTATGCCCCTAGCGACATCGTCATCTTCGGCAATCACCAAGGCGCCTTTGGAGCTATAGTGGGGCCCTTTTGGGGCTCTGGTTCCATCTTGAAGCATTTTAAAGAACGAGGCCAAAACGATGTTTCGAAAACCACATGTTTTGATGATGATGCCCCCAACGGAGCTCTCATTTGTTGCCGTGTTTTTTGTTGTCCGGCCGTGCCCCTGCTCATGTTATGAGGATGCCCCGAGCGAGAACGTCATGTTTAACACGGGCGGTCGCCAAACACCTCTGTCGACATTTAATGTTTCTAGAGTGTCTCAGGCGAAAAGCTCATGTCCCATGTGCGTCGGAGTAATCCCTGACCTTGTGTGTTTCGATGGTGTTTCAGGCGAGGCGTGTTTTTGTTGCTGTAAAGGTCGACGTTGCGCACGCCTCCATTTTGCGAGGATGATTCGGGCGACGTGTCCATTCTGAAGGATCCGCCAACGACGAACCCCGTGCAATCAGCCACCACCTGATTTCAGATATGTTGCGCATTCAGCCACCACGTCTAGCACGTTCGCAACCCCAGATCAAGAGGTCAAGCGAGCAATCGCAAAGCCAACCGCGTGGTCGACCTGCGCGCATGCGCATCCACAGACGTCGCGCACGGAGCGCGCCGCCCACTGGTGGGGGACTCGCACATCGCTGCCCAGCCCTCTGACCAAGGGACTGGTGGCAGGTGAGGAAACTCAAACGGCGCAACGCGGCGGGCGCAGAGGAGCATTGAACACCGATGCTGGAGCCGCCCTTACTGGCAGTGCAAAGCCGGCAACGCTCCAAGATGGCGAAACGAGGCCGGCAGACAGTCGGATCGACCACCTGGCTGCGGGCTGCGGACCGAGCCAAACTCAAAGTCACCAGCGCAGCAGGCCTGAGGACAAGGAAAAGGCAGGAGACACGCCAACGCTGGAAAACAAAACTAAATTGTGCAACGTCACCAGGGCGAGCGCAACAATACTTGGCCAAGTCTAAGCACTGCGATCACTGTCGGCTCCCACGGGCCACGGAGGAATACTGCGCCAGTTTCCCATTTTGCTTGATCCAAAGGTCACGGAATTGGTTGGCGTAGTCGACCGCAAACTACCGGATGTAGCCACACGGGAAGCCAAGCGACTTGGTTACTGTCGGGTCCCATACGGGCCATCTGGTGAGCGCGATGTCCACTAGGTTGTACAGGCAGGGACAAACCTTGCTGAGGGTCCCCAACTCCGTTGCGTCGAAGTAGCAGATGCGTCGGTCCGTAGGCTGGCGTTTAGCGTGCACGATGGCTTGTGGTGTCGGGATCACCCTGGGCTTCCTCGAGCCAAATGACCCGGCTACAGCAAAACAGAGAGAAGATCGAAACCCCGACGCGTCCCAACACTTGGGCACCCACGCATCTCCAGAGGCTGTTGCAACTGCTGTGTCGCCGGGTTGGATAACCCCATGGCGTCGACCCGCCACAACGTCCTGGCCTTCATACAGGTCGGGCCACGACCACGCCCGGCCTCTGGCGACAATGGCACGGCAGGCGCGGTGATAGCATTTGATGCTGTGCACTAGCTCGCTCCCATCATCGGTATAATGTGACAACGCGGAGCTCCACGGTGATCGTGCCGTCACCGAGCGCTTGGCCCTCCAGCGTGGATTAAGTCGGCTGGCGATGGCGAGAATAAGAGAAACGAAACACATCATGTACTGCCATCGACTGGGAGGCATGCTGGGCGGGGGCTTGCGACCCCGCTGACACGATGAAAATCGCCGGAAACGCTCGAGCCAAGGCCTTCGAAGACGCTTTCCGTCATCTGCCAACGCCTGTCCGAAGTTCAGCCTGGAATCCCACACAAGAGGCACGCGTGCCGAGGATTATACAAGCACGGGTGCGGAACAGTAGGACATGGAGACGGCGCCAACCTGTGGCAATTCTGGGGAAGCCCGCGAGTGCTGCGTCACGCTGGCGAATGACCATAATGGGGGAGCGGCGAAAAGCAGCACGGTTGTGGACGCAGCGCCAGGTGCGATCTGAAGGCGACCTTAATGTGACGGATGAGGTTTGCGAGGCGCCAACGGCGTGTTGTATAATGCGAGCCCTGTATGGAACGAAGCGATGGGTCCCAAGAGGGGGCGCTCGATGGTATGCGTAGCCAAGATCCGCCACCGTGTCTTCAGCAAGTTGTGGAGCGCCCCAAGGTTCATGCAGCCCTGAGAGGCAGGGGCTGTAAGGTTCTTAAGGGACCGGACCCTTGGTTTCCCCGGCGCTCTTGCGCGGGCCTGGGGTGTCGCGTGGGCTTCTGGGACGCCACGAAGGCCCGAAGACTGGCCAAGTGGGCCCTCTGAGACTCCCAAGACGGTGGACAAGGGCCCCGAGTCGTCGAACGATCGTTCCAAGACGCTCAAGATGGTCTCCACATGGCCTAAGATGCCCCTCAGACGCCCCAGAGAGGCCTTCAATAATCCCTCCGAAAGGGCCCCAAAAGACACACACACACAGTAGATGTTAGCTCCTGCTCCTATTCCTCCTCCTACGCAATCTTTTCTTCATTGGCCAAGTCGCGCACAGTAGATGTTTGAGAAGTTTTTGAAAGGTTGCTCGCTCTTGTGACCCTTGGTGTGAAGAACTTGTAACGTCATTGTGAGCTCGTCCGAACCATGGATTAATTTGGCGCCACGGTCGGTCGGTCGGAGTAAGCAGAGAAGAGGGGGGCCAGGGGGTGCCGGGTGCCGGGCATGGAGAGGGGGGGGGGGCACGATCGGTCGCTCGGAATAAGCAGAGGAGGGGCACGAGGCGAAAAGGAGAGGGCACGGGGGGCAACGGTCGGGCAGGAGGGGGGGAAACACGGTCGGTCGGTCGGAATGAGCAAAGGGGGGGGGACACGGAAGGAATGGGGGGGCACGGGGGGCCATGGTCGGGCACGGGGGGGGGTGCACGGTCGGTCGGTCGGTCGGAATAAGCACAAAGGGGCAAAGGGGGGAGGGGGAGGGGGGGCAGGAAGGAGGCACGGGGGGGCCACGGTCGGACAGGGCGGGCACCGTCGGTCGGTCGGAATAAGCAGAAAAGGGGGGCACAGGGGGGAAAAGGGGGGGCACGGGGGGGCACGGTCGAGCAGGGGGGGGGGCGCAGTCGGTTGGTCGGAATACGCCAGTAAGATAAGCAGACGGAAGGGGCACGGAGGGAAGGGGTGGGGGGGGCGCGGAGCCACGGTCGACCAGTCGGTCGGGGGGGGCATGGAAGGAAGGGTGGCAAGAACGGGGCGCCACGGTCTGGCAACGGGGGGAATGCACGGTCGGCAGCGGGGGGAGTGCACGGTCGGTCGGCTGGATGAAGCAGAGGGCGGGGGCCTCGGGAAGAAAGGGCGGGGGCACGAGGGGCCACGGTCAAGCGGGGGGAAAGGGCACAGTCGGTCGGTCGGAATACAGGGCAGCTTTTAATACATATGATGTTTTAAACATATATGTTTCTTTATACACGATTAATGTATGAATAAATTCATGCATGAACTCCTCGTTGTTTTTAATTTTAACTCCCCGCATTTTTCATGCATGATCCGCACGCGGGGCATGTATTACAACCGGCGCTGTGAGCAGAAGGGGGGGCACGAGAGGGGAAGAGGGGGGGGCCACGGGAGGCCACGGGGGGGCATGGCCGGTCGGAGGAAGCAAAAAGGGGTGGCACACGGGAGCTGGGGGGCAAGGGGGGTGGGCACTGTCGGGTGGCTGGAGTAAGCAGAGGGGGGGTGGGGGGGGGGGCACGGAGGGCCATTGTCGGGCGGGAAAGACGGGCGGGAGGAGGTCGGTGGGTCGGAAAAAACAGAAGGGGGGGCGCAGGGGACAGAGGGGGGAGCAGAAGGGGCCACGGTCGGGCAGGGGGGGGGCCACGGTCGGTCGGTCCGGATTGGCAGAAGGAGGGCACGGGGAGAAGGGGGGGGACACGAGGGGCCGCACGGGGGACACGGGGGGAAGGGCACGGTCGGTCGGGAGAGACAGGGGGGAACGGGAGGCGGGGGGGCCACGGTCGGGCAGGGGGGGGCACGGTCGGTCACCCATGGGGGGCCGCGGCCAGCACACATCGCAGCACATCACAGCACGCCCACACATCCCGGCACATCCAGCTCACAGTTCAGCACATATCCCGACACGTATCTGGCCCCCCCTGCAGGGACAAGGAACAGCGACACCACCACCACCAGGGACCACCAGCGGGAGGAGCCAGGAGGGGCCCCCTGGTGGTGTGGTCCCCCCCTCTCGCTCGAGACATCCCCTGTCCCCAGCTTGGGGAGGCATCGTGGACCTTCTCGCTGGAGGTGGCTCCGCTGGTGGTTGTGGTGTCGCTTCTCCTTCCCCCGACCTTGCCAGGGTTGGGAAGGAGTGTGAGTTGATTGGTTGTCCTCCTGACTATCCCCTCCGAGGGTCAGGAATCCTGTGAGCAGTGTGGGTATGGGGGGACGAGCTCGTCAACGCACCTCCAGGGCCCTTCGAGTAGAGGATCGACTACAGAATTATGTACCCCAAAATTGATTTTCTCGTCCAACCCATGAGAAAAAAACGTCATGTGTTCCGTAGCTTCGACGTGAAATCAATTTTGGAGTAAGTCGATTCTGTACAGTGGAGGCTAGTCCACAAGAAACCTGCCACAAGAAACCCAACCCTGAAACCCCAGGACGTCCATGGATTCTTGCTGTGGGAACGTCGAGCTGTCCATCGCAAAAACCATCGAAGCCCAAGAAACCCAGGGCACCCTGGAGGCAAGCAGGGTGTCTCTTGGCATGGGTCTCCACTGTGGTCGACCCCATTCTCTAGCACTCGGAGCCCCCGAATCCACCACTCGCGGCATCCAAGATGCCCAACATGCCATCCTCCTCCTCCTCCTCCTCCTCCCTCCTCCTCCTCCTCCTCCTCCTCCTCCTCCTCCTCCTCCTCCTCCTCCTCCTCATGGCTCAAGAGGGGCTCCAAACCCGTCGTGAGACGCCTCCGGCGCATCCCACATGGCTTCCAGATGGCCCCAAGGAGCCCCCAAGACGCCGCAAGGGCCAACCCCCAAAACGGCCCCAGGAGCCAAACACCATGCATGTGCTTGTTTTGGCGTTTCGTGTTGATCCGCGTCTTCGCAAACTCGTCTGGTTTTGAATCGTTTCCCGCTCTCGCCTGTTTGGGCTTCTGCAAGCCCCAGGCGTCCCGCGAGGCCCCTCTGGACTGGCCCATGACGGCCCAAAAGGCCCCCAAGATGGCCCGGAGACGGCCCAAGAGGGCTCCAAGATAGCTCAAGAGGGCCACAAGGGGGGCCCAATAGATGCCCAAGAGGGGGAGCCTACAAGAGGCACAAGGTGGTCCCAATACATGCCCAAGAGGAGCCCAATGGATGCCCAAGCGGAGAGCCCACAAGAGGAGCATCCACAAGGACCCTACAAGAGGGGCCCAATAGATGCCTACGAGAAGCGCCCACAAGGTGGTCCCTGCGACCCCTGTCATGACCCCGAGGTCCAAGGAGCCCCCAAGAAGCCACCCGGGGGCCTCAAGACCCTCTGTGAACCCTGGGAAGGCACCCGCGAGGTCGCCCTCCGAGGAGGCCTCCAAAAGGCCCCAAGACACCCGGTTCGGGGATGGACAGACCCCCCTTTAGTAAAACGTGGTTTAGTGAAAACGACCTGAGGCCCAAACCTGGCGGGCGCAAGCCTGGAAAATAAGGCCCACGGGCACGGCGCCATCTCGAGCACCGAAAACGGACAATTCACCTAATCGACGTGTCACTGTTGGGGGTTCTGTCCACCCCCGACCGGCAACGGACGATGATGACGAGGACAGACCAGGAGCACGCACACTGTTCGGCGGCAGCGGCCTCGCGCGCAGAGACACGCGGCGGAGCAAGGCTGCAGCGCTGGCGCGCGCGCGCGGCCGGGCCCCTCCGGCGAGATCGCTCTGGCTCCCGCGCGAGCCCGCGGCGAGCATGGCATCCGGGCGTGGCTGGCGTGCAGTGACGCGCCGCCCTCGGGAACGGCCAAGAGGGGGGTCACGACCGGCGCCATGTGCGCGGCCCAGCGGGGGGTGGCCAGGGACGTAAGTAATGAAATAAGAAGAGGCGCCACGAGATCTGGGGCGATGTCATGGCCCACGCCACGATATCCCCCCCCCCTAGTCATCACCCCCCTCTTTTCCGCCCCTGACGCCCTCCGCTGGACATCCCCAGGCAGGGACGCGGCACGAGGCCCGCGTGGCAGGGTCGGCGGCGCGCGAGGGTCCCCCCGGGGCCCTCTGGGAAGTCACCGCGGAGCCCGCCCCGAGGGCGAAGGCAAGACCTCTCGGGAGGCCAGAGGCCTCCCGAGAAGCCCCGCCGCCCTTTGAGAGGGCCCTCTCCTCCTCACCTGCCCCCCCTCGCTCGCCGCCGAGAGGAGGACTCCTCCTCCTCCTCCTCCTCCTCCTCCTCCTCCTCCTCCTCCTCCTCCTCCTCGACCATCTCCTCCTCCTCCTCCTCCTCCTCCTCCTCCTCCTCGACCATCGCCATCTGGGCGTGCATGGCAGGGAGGCGCCACGCTGCCCAACGCAGCAGAGCCTTGCAGGTCCTTGCGCGGACGTGGCAGAGACCCAGGAGAGGCAGGAGGTGCCGAGGAAGGCCGGCAGGGAACGCAGCAGAGCGCGGGCGGAGAGGGGCCCGCTGTGGGCACGGCAAGCGGGAACAGAGCCCGGGGCGGAGCGCCGCGTGGATGACCGGCGCGGAGAGGCCACCCAGCGGACTGCCCGCCGGGCGGCAGCGTGAAGGCGGGGAAAAAAGGGAGGGAGGGAGGCACCAGCAGGGGGCCATAATCCAGCCAGGAGGAGGACGATGATGATGATGCTGATGATGATGATGATGATGATGATGAGGAGGAGAGGAGGAGGAGGAGGAGGAGGAGAGGGGAAGGACAATGATGATGATGATGATGATGAGAAGGAGAGAGGAGGAGGAGGAGGAGGAGGAGGAGGAGGAGAGGAGGAGGAGGAGGGGGAAGGAGGAGGAGGAGGAGGAGGAGGAGGAGGGGAGGAGGAGGAGGAGGCGGAGGAGGAGGAAGAGGAGGAAAAGGAGGAGGAGGAGGAGGAGGAGGAGGAGGCGGCCAGCGGGGGGCCAGAGGCCAGTCAGGAGAGCACCCGCCCTCGGCGCGGCCGGGCCGCCGCCGCCCCTCTTCCCAGGGCGCGGCGCGCCCCCCCCGCGGGCCCGCCATCGGGGCGGGGGGCGCCTCCGAGGGGAGAGGACGGCGGGAGCGAGGCGGCGGGGGCGAGGACTTGAAGTAGGGGGCAAACAAACCTACCTCGCTTTTGACCACCCTCGCTTCCAAGAGATACCAAGCGATGCCAAACTACGGCATGTACTGGTCAGGCCGCCTGACGAGGATGCGCATGGTATGACTTGGTTTTGCCTGGAAGCGAAAGCGGGGTAGGTAATTCACGCTCTGATGAAGGGGGCCCAGGGGCACACAAAGAAACAGAGGCACGAACAGCAGGACGCCCCCATCCTTCCCCACGCATTTTCTGGGTCAGAGTCTTCGCCCCCCCCCCCCCCCACACTTCCCACACTTTCCCGTGCGTTTTCCTGGGGAGTCGACGATGGATGGTGTCTGTGTGCCCCATCCTGGGAGGAGAGGAGGCCAGAGGGGGCCGCCGCAGAGGCCGGCGGTCGGCGCGGCTGTCCCCCCCGCGCTGCGTGGGCGCGCGAGGCCGGTGGTCGGCGGGGCGCCGGCGCGGAGCAGCGCCGCCGGCCCCGCTGCGGGGCGGCGAAGGGTCAGGTCGGGCCTGTCCTCAGGTAGAGGCCTCCTGGATGGGGTCGGAGCAGATGGGGTCGGAGGATCACGCCGCATCGCCGATACATCGGCAACATCGGCGATACATCGGCGATGTCGGCGTGGCGAAAGTCGGGCTCCGCATCGAACCGCATCGTCGATGCATCGGCGATGCGGCGTGATCCTCCGACCCCATCTGCTCCGACCCCATCTGAGAGGCCCAGATCAGGGCTGGGCCTGAGCGGTGTTTTTCGTTTTCGTTGTGTGTTTCGTTTTCCCTCGTTCTGTCTTGAGTTCGCCCTTGTTGCAAAACGATATCGAAAACGAAAACGGCCCACGATGTCGCCCAAACACCGTTTAGGTCCACCCCTGCCTGTCCTCCTACAGGGGAATTTGGGACGAAAAATAAAAAATAGTCAAAGCATATGCCCCAACGTGGTCAACAAAATACTCCAAACATCGTCCCCGGGCTATTTCTTTACTATGTTTGCAGAGGTCGTCCAATATTCGTTGAGAACACCCTACTCGTGGAGGGAACTGCCGCCACGGCAGCGTGCCACAGACCCTTGGGATCACCCCCCACCCACCCCCACGCACCCCCCCTGGGCATCCCTCCCCCTCCTCCTCCTCAGCTTCCTCATCCTGTTCCTCGTACTCCCCCCCCTTCCCTCCGCGCCCCCCTACGCCCCCTCCTTCCCGTATTTTCGTGTTTCCCATTTTCATTCCCCCCCTTCTCTTCTCCTGGTCCTACCCCCCGCACTATCAATCCTCCCCCCTTTCTACGGCCAGACTTCCGAGTCCTTTCCTACCCCACCCCCGACTGCTACATTTTTCAACAGCCCACAAATCCTCTTCCTCCTCTTCTACGGCCCACGACCTTCTTCTGGTCCCACTCTCCTCTTTGCCACCCCTACTCTCAAGACGACGAGTCGAGAGCGAGATGGATGCCCTGCCGCAGGCTCGGAGATGCAGCGATGCAGAGTCGGAGCAGGAGGGGCCAGGGGAAGAAGGTGGAGTAGGAGGGCGCGGAGGGAAGGGGGAAGATCAGGAAAAGGATGGAGAATCTGCACGCGCAGCGCTCGCGAGCCGCGAGCTGTCTCGATGTCAGATGTTCAGATGTCTCCGACTCCGACGCGCCGTTGCCGCCGCCGCGAGCGGAAGGAAAGGGTGAGGGGGGCGGATGGACACCCCCTCTTCCTATTCCTTTTCCTCCTCATTCTCTTCCTCATCCTCATCCTCCTCCTACTGCTCCCCCCCTCCCCCCCGCTGCCCCTCAACCCACCCCGCCCTCTGATTCGCGACAGCGGCATCGGCGCGTCGGAAATGGCGGCCTGCCCCCGCCCTCGGCGCGCCCCCTGGCCGAGGGGTGGCAGGGGCAGGCTGGCGGCGGCGGCGGCGGCGGCGGGCGGGCGCGCCGGCGGGCCGGGGGCCGTCGGGGCCGAGCGGCCGTTGCGGCTCGAAGCTCATCGCGCCGCGAAGCCGCCGACGCCCGCCGCCTTGCGCGGCCGCTTCGCCGCAGGCGCGTCGCCCCACTCCATGGGGACGCGGTAGCACTTCACACCTGGGGAGGAGGAGGAGGAGGAGGAGGAGGTAGGAGGTAGAGAAAGGAAGAGGATGAGGAGGAGGAGGGGGAGGGGAGGGGGGGAGGGAGGGAGGGAGGGAGGGAAGGAGCGAGGAGGGGAAGGAGGAGGAGAGGGAGGAGGAGGAGGAAGAGGAAAAGGAGAAGGAGGGTGGAGGAGGAGGAGAATGAAAAGGAAGATGAGGAGGAGGGCGATCATTCCCTCCCTGCCTCCTCTTGCCTACTGCCTCTCTTTTCTCTCCCGCACTCCGCCTTGCTTCCCCCTCGGCGCCCACCCCCCACCCCCTCGCCGACCTCGTCGCTCGCCCGCCCCCCCGCTCCGCCCGCAGGCGCAGCCCACTCCATTCCCCCCCACCACCCCCCCCTAACCTTCTCCCACCTGATGGGCCGCGCGGCCGTGCAGCTGCGGCAGCGGCGACGGCAAGGGGCTTGCCGTCGCCGCTGCAGCAGCCGCCTCCCTCGTTTACCCACCCCTCCCCCCGCTTCCCGATACTGCCGCGCTGTCACGCGGCCATTTGGATAGCTCCCCCGACCCACGACGTCGTGGAAACTTGGGTTGTCCACAACCATGGGGACGCAGTATTCCCAATCCTTGAGGTAGCTGTCGCTGAGCAGCTTCACGCGCTCGAACTGTATCATGTGGGTCGGCTTGGGCGGCTCGACCTTGGCTGAGGGGGCGGTCAGGCTATGGCAGAAAGGAGTGGAGGAAAGAGAGGGAAGAAAGAACCTTCTTCTTGCCCTTCTTGGACTCCTTCTTCTCACCCTCCTTCGCATCCTTCTTCTCAGCTGACTTCGGGAGCACTGGGATCAGCCAGGCAGGGCAGCATTCACTTTTGTTCGCGTTCATCCAGCCACTGCCGTCGAGGTACAGTGCTGGCTGGCCTGGTGCAAGCTTGCGTGGGTTCAGGCTGATGCACGTCCCTGGGCGAAAGGGCTCGTGCTCGCTCGCTCTCTCGACTCTCGATCGCCCCCCTGCTCCGCCTGCCCTGCCAGGCCAGTGCCGTGGCCGCCGCGCGAGCGGCTGCCGTGGGCCAGGACGCGCAACTCAACCTCCTCTTCCCTTCCCTTCCCCCTCCTCGCCCTCCTCCGACGCCTCCGACTCCGACCCCGACCTCTCCTCCCACCCACTGCCAACTCCTCGTTCTCGCCCACCCCCCCACCCCATCGCCCACCTCTCCCTCTCCAAACCCCCTTCCCATCCTCCAGCTACAGCCACTTAGATTTCGATCCCGACTCGCGCGCGTCGATCCGACTCCCCGACTCCGCATCCCGACTCCGCATGCTTCCCCTTCTCCTTATCATCCTTATCCGTCTCCCTCTCCCTCTTCCCCACCCCCTCCTCCTCCGCTCCTCGTCATCGTCTCCTCGCCCTCCTCCGCCCCCATCCGCCCCCTCGCCCTCGCCCTCGTCCTCCTCCTCCTCCCCCGACTCCTCCTCCATGTCCGCCACCCTGATCCCGCCCCTTCCCGCTTCTCTATCTCTTTGCCCCAGCGCCCCAGCTGCGCCTTTATTCAGATATTGCGCTGTGTTCGCGTCGACCACTTTGCCCCGCATGCGCAGCCTGGTGGGCCCCACCTCGCGCCGGATGATGCAGCGGCGCTTGACCTCGGGGGCGGCGCCGTCCTCGGGCGAGGGGCGGGTCGCGGAGAGGCGCGACGATGGCGACGGCCAAGACGCGGGGAACAAGACTAGAGATGAAACGACACTTGCGACTGCGACTCGGCGACGAGAGGCAAGAGAGGGGGAGAGGAGGAGGAGGAGGAGGAGGATGAGGAGGAGGAGGAGGAGGAGGACTGCATGGGAAGATGAGGAGGAAGATGGTGTGAATATTTGTTTTTGCCCGTTCGTCCTCGATCAGCAAGTCAGCAGCAGTTCCCCCTCCTCGCCAGGCGTCGCGTACCAGATATACCTTGCAAAACGAAAGCAACACATGCAGCAACAAAAAACACCGAATTCAGAAAATCCGCAAACCAAATCTAACTGTTAACTTAGATTCCGTGCCCTAGGGGTACCCGCGCGGCCACGGCGTCCGATTTGGCACCGACCATATCATCAAGATGGCCTGCGGGTCTTGCTCGCCCCTCCTGGATCGCGCCCGCGGCCCCAGCGCGCAGCCCCACGTTGGCAAAAGCCAAACCTCTGGCACATGGCCGCGTCTGCTCGCGAAAGGCGGGAAGTGCCACACAATGGGGATGCGCACCGTCAGGGGCAGCTCAATGAGCGCTGGGGCCCACGGCGGGCGGGGGCCTGCAGGCTGCGGGTATAGAGATGGCACGTGCGGTATTGCAGGGGGAGATGAGTAGTACCCTAAGTCCAAGGTAGACCCACGGAGCCATCTGAACTGTCCAGGTCGATCACCGAGCAAATACTCAGGATAAGGACAGTTGGGATCAGGATTGGAGGCAGTCTCGATAGGGCAGTCGGAGTCGGGGTCGACAGGGACGGGGACGTCCTCTGCCGCAACCATTGGCTGCCCCAGCCCACCGATGAAACAGTTGAGCCAAAACTGCAGGGGGATGGAGGATAAAAGCACGACATTGCGAAATGCGCGGCCGTCGAAGCAGATGCCAGAGAACTAAAAGGAGGAAGCAGGAAGAGGATGCAGACGACGACCGCAACGACGAGGGCGATAATGGACACCCCGCTCTCCCATCGTTTCCCCCGCCCACCCCCTGACTACGATTCGCCAGGGCGAAGAGAGGAGGGCGGGGAGAGCGACGACGACGCCGACGAGGAACCACGAGGAGGCATGATATGGAAGGACATTGATGATAGGTCGTGGAAGCGACAGCGCCACACCCCGCCAGCAGGGTCGCAGCTGCGGTCCTCGCTGGGGCTCGGAAGCTTGCCATATGGCGCAACCCTCAGGCACGGTTCTCCTTCGGCTCGCCCTCCGTGGTGGGCCTGCCGTCCAAGGTGGAAAGCAGCTGGGCCCTCGCCAGCCCCATCAGGTAATCCTGAACCTTGCTGGCAGCGTACTTCGTGATGAAACCAGTCACGCAGTCCGAATGCTCGCGGGCAGGTCAAGGAATACCTGCGCCACCGTGGCACCTACCTTCGCGCTTCGCGCCCAGCTAGACACGGCGCGCGGGCGCGGATACCTTCGTGCCCTCGCAAGACCGAAGGTCTCAGAGGTTGGCGCCTAAGACGGGACTGGGCGCGACGTTCGATGCGCCGTGGGCAGTTGTCTTCGCGTTCGCCAACTCGGAGCTCGGGGGCTGGCCTTGGGCGCAGACTGCCAGCATGCCGAAGCCAGCTGGGGGGGGGCCTTTATTGAGAAGGGCAGAGGGAAAACGAAGACCGATGGGGAATATGACAAGGGGGAGAAGGAGGGAAAGGGACGACGGAAGGCAGAGAGAGGAAAGTGCAAAGGACTGACAGAGGAGGGCAGGATGACAGGAAGGACGAGGCGCCCTCCTCCTCCTTCTCCTTCAAGCGGCCCCACCATCTGTCCAGGGGCACCTCGCACATCTCCACGCATTCCCGCGAGCGCCCCTGAACCGCACTGCCTGCACCTGCCCCGTTGCCTCATGGCGAAGCGACACACGAATGGCGAAACAAAACATCTCACATGTGCCCATGCGTTGCCAACGTCAGCCAGCGCGGGTCAACTCTCACGTCCATCCCCCCTCGTGATCTGTCTCACCCTTCTCCAACACTCTCCCCAGCCTCTTCCACCCCCGCTCCCTTTTTCCCCGTCCCCTTGGTCGCCGCGTCGCCACGTCGCCACGTCGCTTGCCGCCGCCCTCATCCTCGGCAACGTGGAGGGGGGTGAGCCCGCGGGCTACTAGTGGGGCCGAGGGCTGCAAGGCCCTGCAAGGCCGTGGTAGAAGGAGTTGGGGGGTCGCGCTGCATCGCCGCTGCATCGGCGGCGCGGCCTCGACGCGGGCCCAGCCCCCCCTCGCGCAAGCGTCGCCGATGCATCGCCGACCGACATCGCCAACGCAGATGCGCCCCCGACGGCCCGACGCTGCGCCATCTTTCGCGCTGCTATCCCTGGGAGCCAGCCCCTGCAACCAGGACAATGACAGCGACTTGGACGACGCCCAGTTGCCCTCGCTGGTGAACGTCGCCAGGACCTGGGCCTGCTGCGTCTGAGGCGGCAGCGGCAGCGGCGCTGCGATTGTCTTGAGCTTCCCGAACACGGCGGCAACGACGTCGGCAGCCATCACCTTCGCGTTCACCGACCGGGCGCGCTCCTGGACGGGGGGCGAGAGGAGAGCGGGGAGGAGGGCATGGGGGGGTTGCGGCAGGAGGGCTGCAGGCCCCAGCCAGGCATGCGACAAACCATGCGGGGGCAAGGACGGGCCCAGGAGCCGCGCCTCCCGAACTTATGGCATCGCTTTTCCCGATCGGTCCTTGTCGAAGTTCGCCAGCGCATTCGCCGTCAACTTGACCCGCTCATCTGGGAACACAGCAAGATTTGCAGGGACCATGTCTGCCGAGACCGATTGTATGGAAGCCTGGTTCGCCTTGAGATACTTTTTGACGTCCACTGCAGATCCGCAAGTGAGAATCTTCTGCAAGCTGCCCCGTCTGGTCTGGTACGCGCGAGGGCCTGCAACCGCGATCTCGTCGACGACCTCGAACGTGACAGCGATCACCATCATCAGCGCCTGGAGGCGCAGGAGGAGGAGGAGGAGGATGAGGAGGAGGAGGAGGAGCTGAGGAGGAGCTGAGGAGGAGGAGGAGGAGGAGGAGGAGGAGGAGGAGGAGGAGTGGGGGGCGAAGAGGAGGACGCGAAGGAGGAGGAGGTGGAATCATGGATGGATGGGAAAGAAGAGGAGGGGGGAGGGGGGGCGAGGGATGGCGAGCAACCTTCGGCCCGCGACCCCACCCCCCCACTCCTCGGGCCCTCGGGCCACGCCCCTGGCAAGGAGGGGGGAGAGGACAGGGGGTGGGCACCCTGATTGAGGCTCGGGCACGGGAGCAGGTAGGGTTCGAGAGGCCACGTTCGCCCCCTGGAGACCTCAGACATCAAGGCATGCAGGAGGTTGCCTGGCGTCAGCTGGTTGTCATCCTCGAGCGCAGGGTTGCTGGCCTCTTCCAGGGCCTTCAAGACAGGGCTCAACGACTCCGAGACATAGGGCTTGCTCTCCATGGACGGGCCCATGCGGCAAGGAAATTGATGGGACCCCAAACTTGAGATGATGTACGTCGCGAGCTGGGTGCGCATGCGCCTCACGAACTTGAGCCCCATCTTCTTGTCGAGCATCTTGGTCACCATTTCGTTGTCCGCGAAGATGCTCGGGCCAGTCGACTTGGTCAAGATCACGTCGCGGCACCTCCCCGCGGCGTCCCAGTCCAGCGGGCAAACGGCCAGCACGGCCTTGCTCGCCTACAACGGCATAGATGAAAGGAAGAGAGAGTGCGATATATATATATATATAGAGAGAGAGAGAGAGAGAGGGATCGCATCGCGGGTGAACGAGAAAGAGGAGGGAGCGCCAGGGAGAGAGAGAGAGTGAGAGAGAGAGAGAGAAGAGAGAGAGAGAGAGAGAGAGAGAGAGAGAGAGAGAGAGAGAGAGAGAGAAGAGAGAGGGAGCGAGAGTGAACGAGAAAGATACATACGAAATAGGGAGCTAGAGCGAGAGAGAGGTAGAGCGGGAAGAAGAAGTGGGCCTCGGTCGCGAGCGTGCGAATCGCCTCGAGCTGCGAACCGAAGGGGCCGCCGTTCCTGCTCAGCTCGCCCAAGACCGCCACGAAGGCCACCCCAGCCGCCCCCGCGGCCCGCGTCTGCGCCATCAGAGGCGCCTGAAAGTTGCGGGCTCTCGCCGCCGAAGGCGATAGGGGGATGGACAAAAAGATGTGCACTTGCTCCGAGTAGATGGGGTTGGAAGATGCTGCATCGTCGATGCATCGGTTCGTCCCGCGCCGAACCGCATCGGATCGCATCGCAGTTGCATCAGATCGCATCGCATCGCCGAGGTAAGTGGCGCATCGAACTGCAACGCTGCAACGCCTACTGCGTGGGCCTCAACGCGCGATCCCTCAACCCCATCTACTATGAATCCGCTTGGGATCCCAAGAGAGGGGGCAAGGGGTCGAGGAGGAATGAAGGTCAAGGAGGGGGCAGAGGCCGCAGGAAGAGTGACTAGTAGGGGCCGCAGCAGCAGGGGGGGAACATGAGTAAGAATAGCGAAGGAAGGGCGGGCGGAGGAGCGGTGGAGGAGGGAGGGGCAGCAAAGGATGGAAGGAAGGAGGTAGGAACGTATGGTCAGAGAGCGATTGGCCCTTTGGCCACCCGAGCTAACCTCCAAAACCTTGTGCTCCTCAACGTGGGAGATAAGCTCAGCCATGGGGCCAGCGCATTCGTCCACCTTCTCCATCAGCTCCTGCTCGGTCGGCCCCGACAACAAGCCGTCGTCAACGCGCAGCACCCGCGCCAGCTCGTGATCATTGCCCGCCTCCTCCTTCAGCATGTCGAAATCAACGTCGGAAGGTCGAGCCTGGAGCTTTGCGCGACGGTGAATCTCTTTCTTGAAGATTGTCCGAAGGAGGCACCACCCTTTCACCTGTTTCGTCTCATCGTGGTCCAGCGTGAGGCGGATGCCCTTCTCGTCGCAGATGACACAGTACAGAGCAGAGAAGCGAAGCGACCGAATCAAATTCACGCTCTCCTTACTGGGGGGCATCGGCTGTCGTCCGACCGCTGCCGCTCGACCGTCGCCCGGCCGTCGTCCTCAGTCCTCAGTCCGACCGTCGTCGTCTCACAGTCGTTTCGCCGTCGGCTGCTGACTGTCGTCATTTGACCGTTGACCGACCGTCGTCCGACAATCGCCTGACCGTCGTCCAACAGTCGACGTGACCGTCGCCCCGTCGTCGCCTGACTGTCGTCGCCCGAATGCGATTGTCATTGCTGTCCGACTGTCGCACGGCAACCGCCGTCGCGTGATTGTCGCCCGCCGCCGCCGTCAGACTGTCGTCCGACTGTCTGACTGTCGCCCCCCGACCGAGACCGTCGCCTGACTGCCGTCTGACCGTCGTCGCCCGACCGCACCGTCGCCCTACAGCCGCCCCCCGCCCGCTGCACTCGGAAGGGGAGACATGGGCGAGGGCATTGGAAGGCGGGTTCGCCCCAGCGTCCGCGGCACCCCGAGGTCCTGATTTTCGCCAGCGACCTTGCTCAAGCACTCCTCGGTCGCCGCCAAGTGGTCCAAGAAGGTTGTCACGCACCCGCCCAACGCCCCCTCCTGCCGATGACGTGCGGGGCGGGATAAGAGGGTAAGCGATGGCGTCAATTGGATAGCGAATTGGGTTCCGGTTCCCACTCCCTCATCTCTTGATTATAAATATATAATAACAGATATAATATATAAATTAATCCCAAGTTTAATCTTAATCTAAACATTAATATAGACTATCATTTTTTTGAAATGCAACAATTAATATAAACTTTAAATCACCAATCGATTTTATCATATAATAAATATAAATATAATAATAAGATAATATTATTATATTAACATTATTTGTTCTATTTTATATTATGATTAACACTTATATAATCACGTCAAATCGCTATTCTAATCATCCTCCGAACATATTAACATAATTTCTCCATTAAAAATTACACAATTAAACCTTATTAATCTTGAAACTTGTTTAAGAATCTATATATATATCTGGCCGCCCTCACCCTTCGCCCACATGACCTCATCATTTCCCAGATGTCCCTCCTCTCTCTCCCTCCCCCATCATATCTCCATTCCGTCTCCTCCTCCTCCTCATCCGCCTGCGCCCCTCCAGCCTCCCACCAACCCCCAGCCCTCCGCCCCTATTATTCTCCCCCGTTGCCCAGGGCTCCTCGATCTTGGAGGCTGTCTCCCTGATCTTTTTGGCCTGCACCCTCCCCTTTTGCCACCATCTTGTTCGCGATCTTCCTGCCGATGGCGCTCGTCATCTTGTTGCCCTTTTTTGTCGCCTGCTTGATCACCGAGGTCTTGTCTTTGTTGCGCTTCTGGCTCA
Source organism: Prorocentrum cordatum (assembly GCA_963575745.1). NCBI lineage: Eukaryota > Dinophyceae > Prorocentrales > Prorocentraceae > Prorocentrum > Prorocentrum cordatum. The sequence continues at coordinate 97,246 of CAUYUJ010000300.1, forward strand.
TCTTGTCCTCTGCCTTGGCGAGCTTCTTCTCGCACGCCTGCTTCTCCTCGGGGCTCAGTGCGAACCCATGCAGGAGCAAGGAGAAGCGGCGCCGCCGCCAGGGTAAACAACCGCAGAGCGCCCCACACTCGCGAGTTAAAAACCGCGCTGTCGCACGAGCTACCCCCACGCCTCCCCCTCGGGAATGGGTTGTGTACCGCATCGCTCTTGGCGCCCTGGTGGCGGCGGCGTCGCTTCTCACCCGCCCGCTCATGGGGGGCAGTTGCTACGCGCGCTCCTTGTCCTTCCATATGCTGGCAGTGACTTTCGTGTCCTCCATGGGGGTGAAGTATCCGTCGAGCACGGCCTGGGTGCATCTCTGAACGACGATCGGCACTCCATCTGGCAGCAGGCGAGATGCGCCCCACCCCTTGCCCAACCGAGGGAGCCACAAGCTGATGATGTCCACCGCGTACGCCGCGCGCTGGCCCTTGATCTTCCTCGGCGCAGGCCCGACGCAGCCACGCATGTGGATGGCAGGCGGGCGGAGGCACAGGAAGAGGGACATAGAGGGAAGGGGGGGGGCAGGACAAGCTAGGGGCGCACTCGGCGCCACAACTGACATCCTACCACATCCACCCCCCCATAGTGCGATGACCCCCCATCGGCTTGCCGAGGTGGGAACGCGCCCGCGCCCAGCGTTTCGCCAGCGCGAAGCTTCGCAGCTAAGTCGCCCCTCAAACCATCCCCTAATCACGCGCGCGGCAACAGGCGACGCAACGCGACGCGCGGCCTGGCGCCTCCGCCTATGGCAAGGGCGCCACAGCTTAACGCCATCGCCCTGGGCGGGGGCGCCGCGCGAGCCGCCCCTGGACAATGCGCAGCATGGGCGGCAGTCGATCTCGCCGCCGACGCACGCGCCGCCCGCCAGGTCCCATGAGCGGCGAGCCAATCGCTCCATCCAGGGTGGCTGAGGGCGACCCCGTCTCTGGGCGATATCGCTCTTCGGGCGCGCGGATTGCAGCGGGGTGGGCTCAGCGCGGGGCGCGGCCGTGAGCTCAGACGGCGGCGTCGCCCAATTGGCGTCTTACCCGTCGTCGCTTACGACCCCACTGAAATGACAGCGCCACGTTGGCGCTTAGCCCGCAGGTGGGCGGGGCGGGGGGCAGGGGGCGCCAGGCGGGCGGGGAGGGGGAGAAGGCGCGAAAGCCTGATGAGACTATAGGGGAGTCGGATGAGGAAGGAGGGGGGGGGGGGGGGGGGGGGGGGGGGGTGAGGCAGGGAGGGCAGGGGGGAGGAGAAAAGATGAGCTGTTATTTCTTCGCCCTCCTCCCCCGTCTCTCTCCCCCCCCACCCCCGACGCCCGCCCCTCGTGACGTGGGTCGCCCAGCCACACGCGCCGCTAACATATCTCCGCGCCGTTCCCCATTCCATTGCCAGTGAGAGCGCTGCAAATGAAGAGGAGAGGGGGTACCAGTGCGAGCAAACGGATCCTGAACACTTCGTAGCACACGTGGATGATCTTGTCGTAGTGTGTCGCGTCGCCGCAGGTCAGGTCCACCTCCTGCTGGACGACGTGTACTAGGGCGTCCCAGATAGTCTCAGCGTTCCCGAAGCGCTCCAGCGGACTCATCTTCTTGGTCTGGGCGTCCTCGGGGGGGGGAGCGGCCCGAACCGTCGCGCTCCACCGTCGCGCCGACGTCGCCGCGACACTGGCGACGGCCATCGCCGCCACAGCCGTTGCGGTGACGACTCCGACGATTCGACGAGGGCGACAACGACCACAACAAGGAGCAATCCTCCTCGTCGCCCCCCCATGCTTCCCTCCTCATCGGGCTCCTCCTCCGCGTCCTGCCTCCTCCTCCTCACCGTTCTCCGAGAACGTTGCGCACCCTAGTGCTTCCTGTCCCCTATCCCGTTTGCCTCCGCCGCGGCTCCTTGTAGAATGTCTGGCACAGCTCGTAGCTGTGGTGGGACGGCCAGCGCGCGGGAAAGAGGGCATTCGCAAGCTCGTACTTCAAACTGTCCTTGCTACCCTTGAGCTGGCCCTCAATCCACGTGCCGCTCTTCTTCTTCCGAGCCCACGTGGCCTCTACGACCTGAGTGCTCCGAAAAACCTCAAGCATGGTCGCCACCGTCACGTCCTTGTTGAAGCGATTCCCCATGTAAACAAGGAACTCTCGAATCAACATGGCGCACTAGAATATAATTTACTGTTCGGGATGCCGTAAGAGACGCTGTACTGGGACACCCAAGAAATCAGGAACAAGCAACGTCGACAACGGGGATGCGGCGCATGGGCGCCCGCGGGCCAAACCCAGCAGCCCCCGAGACCTCTGCCCACTCGCAGGCCTTGCCCCAGACGTTGGGGGAGTGGGGGTGGAAGGGAGGAGGGGCGGGTCGGTGCGATAGGATGAGTGCAGGGCAAGTGGGAGTGAAAGACGGATGAGCGGGAGGAGAGCTGCGCAATCTCCAGATGCCCACGTCTACCACCCTTCCCCAAGCGACCCCGTTGGTTGGGGCCTTATTGCCCCTCACACCCAAGCGCGCGCACCCCCTGTTGCAGCTGAGGGAGGGGGGGGGGGGGGGCTGGAGAAGTTGGAGGCCCCCAATGCAACGTCCTGGACAGCTCTGTTCTCGTTCTTGACGTCGGCTTCCCACGCGCGCCTTGCGCCTGCGACGGGGCCCCGCATCATGAGAGCGGGCGAAGTGGGGGCAGGAGAGGGCGACGATGAAACGAGCGGGCGATGAAGGGCCAGACGCGCTGGACGCCCCGCCACATCGCCCCCGCTCCTTTCCCCAGGGCCCATCGCAACATTGCTCGTGCAGGACATGAGGTTCCAAGAATTTTGGCGCGAGCGTGAGGCGCAGATATCTGACCCCTCGGAGGCAACTGTTTTCCCGAGGCTCCAAGGATGCAAGGGCGCGAGCCACGATGTGATGCAGTCTGCAAGGACTCGTTGCTACCCAATGAGCCCAGGAGAAACATGACGCATTTAAGAAACGGCGTTGGCCGCGCTGGCCCGCCTAAGCGACCCGCAACTGAAGTTCGAGACAAACGATTCCTGAAGTAGGAAGGCGCCAGCATCAGATCGGAGTCTGGGCATTCGTAAATATATGAAATATTTAATGACAGCAAGGGGGTGGCACGCTTGGGGCCCAGCCGCTGTCCTTCGCACAGCGTAGCGAAGTGCTCGGTGTAGAACTTCTCATGCTCATTCGGGTCCTCGTGTTGCGTCACCCACGCCCCGCCCCGCAGCTCGGTCAAGATGCCCACCGACTCCACGCTCTTCTGCCTCTGGAGCTGGGAGCTCAGGTCGCCTGCTCAGGGGGCAGATCGGCGACGGACGCTAGACAATGGCAGCAGACGCACGACGACATACAATTACGCTTGACCATGACGGATGGGCAAATGACGAATATCCTCCCTCCACCCTCCCCCTACTGCTTCCCCCGTCACTCCCATCGCCTCCTCCCGCCAAGTTGCCCCGTTTACCCCAATCCGTCTGTCCTCCCCCCCCCCCGCCATCCGTCACCGCTCCAACCCGACAGCCTCCATGAGCCCCCTTGTCTCCCCCATGCCCCCCACCTTCCTTATAGTTTCCCCCCCCCCTGTCCGGCTTTCCCCCGTCGGCCAACGTCGGCGCCGCTTTCGCCGACCCCGTTGACCTCTCTGGTTGGCTGGAGAGCGAGCGACGGCCCAGTGGCCCTGGCTGTCCACGAGCTGGAGCCTGTAGTTGGCGTGCACTAGGCACGGGCTCGCATCGATCGCGTTCGTGATTTCAATATCCAGCGAACCATCTGCGAATATCTCGCGCACGTCGTGGAACGTGCCAGTCGTGTCGAAGAGGTCGGAGGGGCCGCGCCCCGCGCGGTAGGCAGCAGTCATCGCGATGCCGACGCAGGTCGCCTCGCAGCGGCCGCAGGGGGCAGGGGCACAGAGGCGACCACGACAACGACGACGGCGTCGGCTGCGACAACGACAACAATGACGACGATGACGACGCACACGGCGACGACGCCGATAACGACGAACACTACGACGCAGACGATTGCGACGAAAACGAAGACCACGACGACGACGAGAAAGGACCCTCGACGAAGTCGACCATGGACGACGACGTCGGCGACGACAGTCAAACTGGAGACGGCTGACGACTGACGCCCCATGCCAGACGACTAGGACGACAATGGCGATGACAGCGCCGACTGCGACTACGACGACGAGGCCGACGACTCGGCTACAGCGCACACATGTAATGCAGTGTGTGTGTGTGTGTGTGTGGGCGCGCACGCCCGTGCGCCGTCGCGTGCGCGCGCAAGTGCACGCTCGCGTTGCACGTGAGACGCGGCGTTCGCAATGCTGGAGCGCGCGTTGCACACTCGCGAAATATAGAGCGCAGGCGGTGCGTCGCGCGCGCGAGGGGATAAGGATTGTGAGCAGGGGGAAGGTGACGAGAATGATTGCGAGCATGACATTTTACATTAGTTGTTGCGTTGTGTGTATATTAATTACATTTTTTTGTGCTCGAGCGAGCGCAAATCTTCATTTCGACAGGCGGCGGCAAGCTGCGAAAGTGGAAGCTCCCAGAGGGCAGCTGCCACGGCCATGGCAGGGCCCAGGGCGGCAAGCCACGGCCGTGGCAAGGGCCCAGGGCGCCAAGCCACGGCCGTGGCAAGGGCCCAGGGCGGCAAGCCACGGCCGTGGCAAGGGCCCAGGGGGCCAGCCACGGCCGTGGCAGGAACCGCCGATGTGTACCACGGGCGTGGCTGCTCCAAAGGTGATTTGCCACCGCCGCGGCGTGCCACGAACGTGGCTTGCCACGGCCGCGGCTGCGGCAGCGTCCGTGCCACAGGCGTGGCATGGCAAGCGCGCGCGTGCCATCTGCGTGGCAGTGACCTGGCCCGCCTGCCACGCGCGTGGCATACCCCCCATGCCGTGTACCACAGTCGTGGCGGCGGCAGCTGCCGCATGCTACGTGCGTGGCTTGGGCAGCTAGCGCCATGCCACGTCTGTGGCTGAACGCTCGTCTGCCACGGACGTGGCAATGAGCAGTCGCGCAGCCGCGGATGCGGCAGCTCCCATGGTGCATATGCCACGGCTGTGGCTGTGGTACCTGCCCCATGCCACAGTCGTGGCGCACGCCGTTCGTGTCTGGCCACTACGGTGGCTGCATACCGCCCTGTCGTGAACGTATCATTGCGTGCGCACGCTTGCCACGTGCATGTCGTCGTCCCCAGGCTATATGCGCGTCAACGATGTTGCGGCCCGTGTCCTGTGCCTCGGGCGTTACTCAGGCCGCGCGCCGCGCCATGTCACGCACGTGGCGGCGTCTCTACATGTCGCGGGCGCTGCGCTGCTCTAGCGCGCGTGCCACGCGCGTGGCAGCCCCCCTAGGCTACGCGTCATCGCCGCGGCTCTGGCAGCTGCCCCATGCCACAAGCGTGGCACACGCAGCCAGCTATATGCCGCGGGCGTGGCTGTAGGCCCATTTGCCACGTATGTTGTTGGGCCCGCTGGCCCATGCCATGCGAGCGCGCAATGCCCCGAGCACGCGCTATGGACGCGCCTCGGCGCCGCGGGCGCGCGCGGCGCAATTGGCCAGATCAGAACGCTATTGCATTTGCTGCCTCTGGCAGCGACGCGAAGCGCCGCGTTTGCGCCGAGGCCTGGGGCAACGCAAAACACTGTGCGTGCGCCCACGCGCACGCACAACACACCGCGCGCCCACGATGTGCTATTGCACGCAATGTGCACCCGCCGTGGCGTGCACGCGCGCGGTTGCGTTGGAGGGTGCAGCGCGCGCGCCCTGGCAAGCGGCGCGCGCGTTGCGCTCATTCGCCCGTGCCTTCATCAGCGCGCGCGCGCGTGCCGCGCACCTGACATACTGCATCGTGCCACCACGGCATGTGTGTGCTCTCAAACGCGCATGCGCAGTTTGAATGTCGCGGTCGCCTTCTGAGCACATGGGGGTCAGCAGTGTCAGCAGCACCGCGTCGCCCACGCACTCGCCCGACGACAGCTCCTCCCCTGCAACGATAATGTCGTGGGGGTTGAAGACGACGGCCTCGTCGCCGAGCGCCGCTTCAGCGCCAGTAGTGGTTGGCCAGCCCAAGGATAACGTCAAGGACGACGTGCAAAAACAAAAAAGTGAATATTCATTGACCTTCATGCAACTGAGCATGCACCCGCTCGCCTTGCAGCAAACGGCCACAAGGGCCCCGCGGGCTCGCCGAGCCACTCTACGGCACGGCGCCGCCACCATCACCGCAGAGGCGGCACTGGAAAACATCTTCTGGTTCTTCGGCGAAGGGAGCACCGCAGGCCAAGTGCCGCGGCAAGAGGCACGTGGCGCAGACCATCATGTCGCCACCTGCGCCTCGGACGCCTTCTGGAGGAACGCTGGACAGGCACCAAGAACACTCCATTGCGCCTGGCTGCTGTGGACCAGGGTGGATGGTAGCACGATAGTACTTCTGCGCTGTCAGACAGCACTCGGGCATGCGAGGCCGCTCGTGCGCACGCACCTTCAACATTATGGCGCCTGTGTCGCGGATGAGCACATCGTGAGGCATGTCTGCCATTTGCATCGTCGGCACCACGTAGCCAATGATGTAGATGATGCCCCCACGAGCATCGAGGGCGAGCGGGCGACACACGCCGACGTCCTTGGCCCACCTGACGAAGATGACCTCGTCAGTCTCACGCATGCGCACAAGGGATATCACGCCAGGCAGGAGCGGGTGCATGTCCTCTGTCTGGTCTCTCTGCAAGCGCTGCGCTTCCTGAACCGACCTCACCGCGAGCGCGTGCCTTTCCCGCAAGGTTGCCATGTCGACCTGGGGCAGGACGCTGCCGGACGGATTCTCAACGTCTGTGGCACCCTCGTCCTGTGCGTCTGCGGCGCTGTCGTCATCTGCATCACCAGCGGGGCCCTCGCAGCGCAAATCCTCGTGCCCTTGCTCGCCCAGCAAATGGTCAGTTGCATGCTCCAACTCGTGACCGCCTGGATCCACTGCTGTCGCCGCAGCATCGCCGTCGGCCTCGTCGTCCGCATCGGCGTTCAGCTCCCCATAGAGCTCGGCGACGACCTCCGCATCGTAGTCGGCGTCCTCGTCTGACTCGCCCAGCTCCCCCTCGCTGCCTGGCAAGGGCAGCGCGCCAGATGCTGATGATGATGATGCTGCTCCGTCTGGACGGCCGACATGTCTCCGAGATTTGCGTGAATCGGTCTTCTTCGCAGCTGACCTGGACAGGATGATCGTCTTCAGCGGGGCGTCCGCTTCTTGCGCCAAATCCAAAGTCTTCCAAATGATTTCCTCCTCAGTAACTGTGATCACAGGGCAGCGCTTCCGTCGGCCGCCGTCAGCTGGCGCTGCGGTGGCAGGCGCAAACCGAAGCGCCTCGTGCAACGGCTGAACCTCCAAGGGGATGCGCAACTTGAACGACCGCAGCCCAGCAACCGTCATCACATCACATGCTGCTGTCCATAAGCACCTCCCGTAGCTCCATGGCGCGAGGAACGCAACAGCAACACCTGGCCCCCAAGATACCACATGAGTCGCAGAGGTGTTGATCTGCTTGTAACCATCCAACGCGTAAGCGAGCCGACTCGCGAGATCCCGTGGAGTCTGGTGGGGGCACAACGCGGGCTGGGCGATGGTCGGGGCGTTGCGCACGTCGACGGCGTCGAAGCGCACGATGTCCGAGTGCTCGGCCTTCTTGGCCTCTGCCATGATTTGTCGGTGCATGTCGGCGAACACGCCTGGCGTAGAAGGCTCACCTTTTTTCAGCGACATCCGCGCCGATGCTAAGGGAATCTTGAGGTAGGGAGCTCTCTCTGACATAACTTTCAAAATGCTCTTCATCCCCTCCACCTCCTGCGTATCGAGCGGCATCGCCGCTCGATGCATGATGACGACGGCGAACAAGCGAGGCGGGCAACGCCCAGAATGTGACGCAGCGCGGAGTTCCGCCTCGAAGTTCCGCTTCAGCTTCAACGTGAAGTCGTCGAACGGCAGGGTGAGGCAGCACTCGTTCGAGGCCAGGAGGAGGGCCGCGACGCGTTTCCTGTGGTCGCAAGGCTTGTTGGCGTCCTCGCGCACGAGATGGAACAGCTGGTATGGAAACCCGCCCAGGCGACCGATAACACGATGCTTCCAGGAGCAAGCTTCTGCCAGGACCAAATGCACGATGAGACTGCGGGCTTGTTGTTGCAGCCGAGGTGTCTGAAGCTTCCCCCACAACGAGCCCCAGTAGTGGTGGTCTTTCTCCGTTGCACTGGCCAACAAGTTGGAGATCTCCTCAGCAATATCTGCAGCCTTGCCAGTGGTAAGTTGGCTGAGTGGCGTGGGGCCCAGGTACGGCGCGCGCTGGTCAGCCGCGCGCGCTTTCCTCACTGCATCATTGTAGTCTTTGGTAGCCTTCTGAACCCAATGCAGGAAGTGCGTCAGCGGCTGCTTGGCAACGCTGGAGATGAGGACAACAACATGGAACAAGGACGACCCAGTAAATCCAACAGCGTTGCGCTTGTACTTTTTCTGTTCTTCACGGTGCTGCACGTCCTCCGCGGAGCCTACCTTCACAGAGGGCTTCTTCGCGTCAGCAGCAGCTGGAGGAAACACCTCGGCAAAGACTGGACCAATGAAAGGAGCACCTGCCACGATGAGGGCCTCGACTGCATCGATGGCGCCCCATCTCCCACGAATCACTCTGCCTGGTACCCGTCCGAAATAATCATTTGCAACCTGAGCAGTGTATAACGACCTCGCAGCAGCTCGCATCCTCTTCGAAACTCCAGGGCCCCTCCACACGTTGGCCACGGTCGCCACTGCAGCAAAATATTTTGTGTTCAGCCCGCACAGCCCTGCTGGTCCCACAAAATAAATAAAAAAATAAATAAAAAAAAAAAAAAAAAAAAAAATATAAGAATAAAAAAGAAAAAAAAAAAATAAAAAAAAAAAAAAGAAAAACAAAAAAAAAATAAAAAACAAAAATTAAAATAAAAAAAAAAAAAAAAAAAAAAAAAAAAAAAAAAAAAAAAAAAAAAAAAACAAATAACCCAAAAAAAATAAAAAAAAGAAAAAAAAGCGAAGCGGGCCTTCTTCTTGGCTGCCAGCGCCCACGGGGGTCAACCATGCAAACGCATCTAGTATGGGCAGCATGGTCAAGACTGCAAGATGGCACTGGTGAAGGAAACAGAACGTCATGGTGAAAGCAACCGTGTTCACGCGTGCAAGGCGCGCCCTGACCATCCCCCCAATGGCCACGTTGTCGGGGCCCGCGTCTGTGCCAAACACGTACACCGAGACGCGTCGCTGGTCCGTCTCGGCTTCGGTGGCTCGTTGTTCCCAGTCTGGGCAGCCCACTGAATATAGCCCCTTCAATCCTAACATGTATGTCTCTGCGCCAGTGCCAAAATGTACTGTTTGAAGATCTGGACAACTGCTGGCCGAGGAGATGACGGGGGCGAACGACTCGAAAGTGCTGGCAGTTCCTGCGGCTGGCAATGATTCAGACCGGCATGCCCAAGACGTCAGCAGCTGCGTGTGAATCTTGCTTTTCTCCATAGCCTCGCTGTTCGTCGCGTCGAACTTGAAGCAGTGCACTTCCATGTCAGCACTCGCCTGGAATTCGCTGTAGCAAATCTTGAGCAGTATTTTCTGTCCGAGCGCCGCCCTGTGCTCATACCTGACAACGCTGTTGTAAGATCGGAAGCCGCCCCTGTCCTCGGACCCCGCCAACATCGCAAGGGCAGACGAGGCGCTAGCGTGACCTGCGTTGCGGCCAAGGGCAATGGTGTAGCCGCCAAAGGGCGACATGTTCTTGGCCCCTGGTCTGAAGTCAAGCTGGTCTCGAAGGCGATGGTATTCGTGTGTCATGTCTTTGGTAACCTGCAGCAACTCCTGAGTCCGATTCATATAGTATGCTCGGCTCCGCTGCAGGTCTGCGCATTCGGCCTTCATGGCCTCGAGCTCGCGATCACGACGGGACAGCATCATCTGCAGGTCCACATGCGTATATTCAGCATATCGAAGGAGCTCCAGGGGCACGACTGAATCAGCTGGCTGAGGGACTACGCTCACCATCTGGCTGTAGGTATGCACATCTGCCAGCGGCGCCGGTAGCTCACCATGCTCGGCACCTGCGTCCGGCACCGCGGCGCCGAACATGTCGGGGAGGGGGGCCCACGTTGCCAAGGCGTTGGCCTTCCGTACAGCTCGCCTCCTCCCCATCGGTGCAGGGCCATCAGGCGCGCACGGGGGCTTAGGCGACAGCTCGGTGGCGAGTTCGGCCACGTCAGACTCTCGAATGTCCACGCGGCACCAGTGCTTCACCACCTGGGGCAAAATGCTGAGGCTCACCGTGGTGGAGTCGTAGGAATCCCCGAGCTCAGGGTGCTCTGATAAATAGCTTCTGAATTGTCTTGCGAATCTACGAACTGATAAGCCTGGCGCGTCATCTCCACTAGCTCCGAACGTCGCCAGGATCATGTGGCAGACGTCCACGTGTCTGAGCCTCCCCTTGGCCAGGAAGCGCCCAAGTTTGCGGTCGCGCGCAACTTGGCACATGTCGGTCCAAGCTGCATGGGCCTTGTGCCTGCCAAAATCCATTCCAGTTGCTCGACCTGCGGGGTCGTCAACAACAATGTTTAAGTAAAGAGAGAGAGAGGGGGACGACGAAGAGTAGGACTTAAGACGTAGGACAGGGAGGAGAGAGAAGGGGAGGAAAAAGAGGAGGAGGAGGAAGAGGGGGGGAAGGAGGAGGAGAAGAGGAGGAGGAGGAGGAACGTTAGGAACGTTAGAACTGGAGAACGCGGGGGAGGACAGCGAGGAGAAGCAAGATAGGGCCGATGAGGAAGAAGGCGAACGGGATGGAAGGATGAGAAGAGAGAGGGAGGCGCGAAGGACGCTTCGAAGGTGGGAATGGACGACGACGGGCGACAGCGGGACCGCTGCCGCGCTGCCGCAAGGCCGCAAGGCGCCTGCTCTGCTCCGCCAGCTGCGCGGACAGGGCCCAGGCCAAGCGCGCCCCCGCGCCTCGCGCGGGCGGAAGTTGAGGTGGCGGGGCGGCGGGGGAGGAGCAAGCCAGACGTTGGACGACGGGCTGAGGACGACGGGCGACGACGACAGGAGACATGCGACATGCGACAGGCAATGAGCGAGGGTGGACGCCGACGACGACAGGCGACGAAGAGGGCGACTACTACCGCATGGGCGACAGCACATACAAAGACATCAAGACATCTCAAAGACAGCAAGACATCAAGACAGAGGGAGAAGAGAGGGAAGCACATGGGAGCAGGAGGACCAGGGGGATTCTGGGCGAGGAGGCGGACGCAGTGGCGAGGAGGATGGCAGGCGAGCAGGAATTGAGGAGGTGGCGTAAGTCAGGGGAGGTCGGGCAGCAGCGCGAAGATGAAGACGAGCATGAAGAGCTGGAGGGAAGGCAGCAGGAGGGGGACCGTGAGGATGGCCTTGTCGTTGCCGCCATCGCAGTCGTCGTCGCCAAGCCGCTGCCGTTGCCAATTGCCAGACACCTTACCATTGCTGCGGCCGCTACCTTACCAAGTCATTACCGTTGCCGTGGCCGCGGCCGTTACATCGGCCGTGCTGTTGCCGTTGCCGCTGCCAACTGCCGTTGCCAATGGCCGTGGCTTATTGTGCCGTGGTCGTCGCCAATTGCCGCTGCCGTGGCCGATGCCGTTGCGTTGCCATGTAAGCCGCTGCCGTCGGCCATTGTCAGTCGCCTGACGAGCCTGGCGAGAGGCTCCTGCTGTGTTCCTCCTATGGCGCCGTTGGCGCGGCGCCGTGGGAGCCCCGTCACGCTGCCGCGAGGTCTCCCTCTAAACGCGCTCGCAGCATTTCAGCGTGCAAAGTCCTGCGGCAGCGAATGCAATCAATTACCGCCGTCCCTCTGTTGAGCCTCAAGGGGCTGATGATTGCGCGCAGCCCCTGCTGGTCCGCTTGCACCATCAGCCCTGGCCACCGGCCGCAAGGGACAACGGAACTGGTTACGGTCGCTGCCGCGTATATTCTATTCACACGTTGGCCCCCCCTCGTTCAGAGGAAGCCGAGGATGTGGGCCACGACCGTGGCCGAGCGCTCGCCGAAAACCCCGTTCAAGCACAATTCCTTGACGATGAGGGCCTCGCTGATGACCCTGCAACGCCACCACACGTGCATCGACAGCACCTTCTCGCAGAACTTCACGGGGTACGCCTGGCTCGCGAGGGTCGCCTTGTTGCCGCTCGTCCACTGCCGCTGCGCGCCAGACACCCTGTACAAGCGTTCCTTCTGGTCCTTCTCCTCCTTCTTGATCTGGCTGATCGTCTGCTTGGCGGCCCTCTCGAACTGCTTGGCCCACGGCGCGTCCGTCCAGCAGACCGTGGGCTTCATGGACGAGTGGCCGAACGCTGCCATGCAGAAGGAGATCTCCCGACCCATCCACACTGCTCAGTTGCTACCGCCTTCCTCAACTTCGAACACACCTCGCAAGCCCCATGCCACTTACCTTCTCGCGTCGCGCCCGACGATGCGCGACGCGCTGTTATCTTCGCGCAGCGCGAGGTCGCCTGGGGGAAGGGCTGATGTCCCTGCGTGGGCCGCGACGCGCGAGGCGCGAATGTCATCGCGCCATTTGCGCCGATTTAGGGCCGCGCCCAATCTGCCCTTTATCTCAGTGCTGGAGAAGATACTAGCCTAACCATGGACCATTGTCACAAACCCCCTTCCATCATCCTTGCATTGCTGCTTCATCCTAGCCATCATCCATCTCTCATCCTCCTAGTATTCCTCCCTCCCCTTCTCATACTCTATTCCAATTCCTCCCCCATCCTCATCATTGCCCGCCATCCGTCGGTCCGTTGTGGTCGTCGCCGTTGCACGCGTCGTCTGTCGCCGCCGTCGCTGTCAATAGTCGCTGTCGTTCGTGGGTCGTCGTCCGTCGAGGTCATCGTCGTCGCAAGTCGCGTCGGTCGTCGCCGTCGTCGTCGTCGTCTGCCCTGCAGCTCCGCGCGTTGCCGTCGCGTCGTCGCGGCCGTCGTCGCCGTCGCCCATCGCCGTCGACGTCGGTCGCCCCTCCCTTCCCAGCCCCCGCCCTTTGAAAGGCGTGCTTGGCCAGCACCGTCACCATGGGCTGGTACTTGAAGAACCAGGAGCTGGCTGGCTGCTCGATCACGATCACCACGCGCTTCTGCAAGGCCTCTCGCCCGCGCGCGCCCCCCGCCCGCCCCGAGACGCTGGGGGAAGGGCCCAAGCGAGAAGTCCAGGGCGAAATGCGACGGACCGACATGCCAGGCGAGGGGGCAAGGGGCAGATGGAGGGTGCGATCGGGCGATTGAGGCCAGAGCCGCCGAGACCAAGACCCGAGGAGAGAAAAGAGGAGGATATGGGAGCAGATAAGGAAGGAGAAGGAAGTGGAAGGAAGGTAGCAGGGTAGCAGGTGTGGGGGGGGGGCGGTGACAAAGGCGCGAGAGGTGAAGCCTTCACGAGCTGGACGAAATTGGCGACCGCATCGGCGATGGCGTTGCCCTCCCTGGCGAACGCGTTCGTGGCGTCGCCTGCAGGATTGAGGGCGCTCCGCTTGGCGAGTCCGAGCGTGAGGAAGATCCAGAACTTGCACGGCGCCCCCACCAGAACGACCCCGAGATCTTTGACAAGGAGGGCCAGCATGATGAGCCTCCCCAGAGGGGCATACCAGAGCCCCAAGGAATGGGGCGATCTCATATCTCCCCATCCCTTGGGTTCCAACCTACCCCCCTCCCCCCCCAGTGGAAGGGGAAGGCAAAGCTCAGGCAGGCCGGCGAGATCGCCGAGGGAAGAATTCCTGGCGAAACAAGTGCCCTCTAAGAAGGGGGCGGGCAGGCGGGGCTGGCGGAAGGGAGACGGGCAGGAGGACGAGACGAAACAAAAAAGAACATAGATATGATACCACGTGCCCCGACCCCGTGAACCGCTTCCTGCCCGCCGCAGTCAGCACGTCCTCGCCTGGCCCGTTCAGCTTGTCCACGCCTGCAACCTTGAGGCCTGCCCTGGCACACGTCTGGCTGAACGCCTCGCAACCACTGAAGATGTCCAGAGCGTCGAGAAGCCCGCCGTTGTTGATCTCCTCCACAGCCGTCGGGATGAGCTCCTTGGGCTGACGATGTCTACGGTTCGAGGCCCAGGCCACAGGAAGAGGATGCAGGGGGGCGCGGGCGACGACGGCGACGAGAAGGGCGACGAGGGCTCGCGGCGAGGGGGGGGAGGGCGCGGAGGGAGTGGCCTCCTCCACACATTACCCAACATCCTCCTCTTTCCTACCTCCTCAACTCCTCTTCCTTCGCCCTTACTCCCCTGCCCTCCTTCGCGCCTCATCCTTTCCTCCGCCGCGTCCTTCAGGTCATCCATGAAGTCGATCGGCGCCATATCCCAGTTCACCTCGACCTTGTCGTACTCCCACCGCGTGAGCACCCACTTCCTGTCAATCCTCTCGTAGGCGCGAATGTTCACGATGGGGTCGACGGGCGAGGCGACGGCGACGGGTTCGGGCTGGCCGCTCGCGGAACCCGCCGAGCCAGACGACGCCCTGGAAAAGGGTGCAGATAGATATGCAGAGATGGGGGGGGGGGGGCGGTGGGCCAGAGGCTGCGCGCGCCCTCTGCCTCCTCCGAAGGACCATGCAGAATGAGCAGAAAGAGGATGAGGATGAGGCCTGACGAGGACGATCTGGGAGTCGCGAAGAGGGGAAGAGGATGGAGGGGGCGAGGCGAGGAGACACCCGCGCGAGGGGAGGGGAAGGGGGGGAGGATGACGCCTCCTCCCCCATCTTTCCACCCTATCTCCTCCCCAGGGCCTAAGCAGGGGATGGGGGACGGGGCGGGGTGGGGTTGGGCATGAGGCAGAGGGCGGTGCCCCCTTTACTGATCAATGTTGCAACGTGTGCACAAGAAAATAAAAATAATAAAAAACAAAAAAAAGAAAAAAAAAATAAAAAGCACACCAATGTCCTTGGGCCCGCGGCGCGGCGACGGCCGCGCTGGCGTTGGAGCTTTGGACAGCATGTACAATCCCTGCGGTCCCAGCGCCTGCGGCTGCGGCAGCGCTGCCGGGGCGCGACTCGTGCTGGCAAGCTTGCAGGCTGCAGCGTTGCTGCCTGCGCCCTCTAGCTGCGCTGCTGCTGCTGCTGCTGCCGCCCAGGTGAAGACAAAAAAAAAAAAAAAAAAAAAAAAAAAAAAAAATAAAAAAAAAACAAAAAAAAAAAAACAAAAAAAAAAAAAAAAAAAAAAAAAAAATAAAAAAAAAAAAAAAAAAAAAAAAAAAAAAAAGAAAAAAAAAACAAACAAAAAAAAAAAAAAAAAATAAAAAAAAAAAAAAAAAAAAAAAAAAAAAAAAAAAAAAAAAAAAAGTGGTCCCCAAGTAGATCATCTGGCGTGCGCGGTGCTGCGTTGCCGCTGAGGTCCTGCTGGGCTCGGATGCAACGCGGCGCAGCGCCCCCCGTCCTGGGCCCAGTCCTCGGCCGCGTTTGTTTCGCACGCCCAATCAGCGTGCAGTTAAATTCTCACGTTTGTTACGGTGTCTGAGAATTCTGCATCTCACAGACCCATGGCCCATGGAGTCCACGGGGCCGCGGAACATGGAATTCTCAGATGCCCCCAGGGCCCCCGCCGACCTCGACCTGAAGTTCTGAGGGCGTTGCTAGTGCATTCACTCGGCTACGTCGAATGCGCCACTCGACGCACCCCCGCACTCCCGCCCCGCCCCCCCCCCCCCCATCGAAGAGGAGAGGGGGGGCTGGGCCGGGGAGGGCGGCGGCGGCGGGAAGATCGAGGGGCACGGAGCGAGGGGCGATGAGAGGGGGGACCAGCTGATGGGCGGACGCGGAATACACATGGAAAGGTGGAAGAGGAATGGCGAAATGCGACGGCAGTGGAAGGGAGGGAGCAGGGAGGGTAAATGGCGACGAGGGGCGGCGAACGGGGCGGGCAGAGGGTTGGGCGAGGAAACGCGATGCAGCTTAGGGAAGGGAACGGCGAGAAACGAGCAAGGGGCAGCAAGGGGGCGGGGGAAGGGAGGAGGCGGCAAGGGGAGGACAAGGGCCGAGTGAACGAACAGACGAACGGCGGGGAAGGGGGGAGGGCAGAGGGGTGGACGAGGAAGAAACCAGGAAGAGGAGCCAGGAAGAGAGGGTGGAACAGGGAGAGGAGAGGAAGAGGTGCAGGAGGAGGAGGTATCCCGTCTTATCCCCGCGCTCCTCTGCGGGCCGTTGTTGCTGTTGCTGCTGCTGCTGCTGCTGCTGCCGCTGCTGGGCGCGCACCCGCTCGCGCCACGCGGTCACGACGTGGCGCGGCAGCACGAGGTTGAAGAACACTGGCACCACGACCATGTCGTCGGGCAGCCTGGGCCGACGCGAAAGGGGTGGGCTCTCCTCCTGCACTTGCCCCCCGTTCACGATGCCCCTTTTTTCCTTGTTTCCCGCTTCTCCCCCCCCCCGCCCCCCGCCACCCCCCCGCCCCCCCGTCGCCGCCCGTCCTTCGGAGGGTCGGCGATGGGGCAGGGAGGCGAAATGACGTTGGGATTATACGGGTCGGCTCGTCGGCCACCCAGAGTCGCGCAACCCGCTGCTATCTATTCGCGCCCCCGCAAGACCGCCTCTGATAGAGGCAGCTCTCCAGCCTGGGCTGCGACGCGCGAGGCGCGACCATCTTCGCGCAGATGGGGGCGGGGGCCGTTTCGCATCCCGTCGGCCCCGCCTTGGCTGCTGCATGGCGCTGCAACCGAAAAAAAGATGGGCCTCTCAACCGATCTGCATGGCGCCCCGCGTGGAAACGCGGAGGCAAAGGTGGAGGCGGAGGCGGGGTCGGCATTGGAGGTGGAGTTGGAGGTGGAAGAGTTCCAGTGGGAGAGGGGCGAGGGCAGAGGGCATCTCCACGTCCAACTCCACCACCTCCTCCATCCACATCAATCCTACGTCCTACGATCTCCTTGTCCACTGGCAGGAGCCTGTCCACCCCCCCCCCCTTCTCTTCAGACTCCTCCTTCCCCCATCCTCCTCATCCACGTTGGCCGCCGCGTTTCCCTGCGGGGCGCGCGCGGGGGGGGGGCCCGCGAGGCGCGCCGCCGCCGAGGGCTCCGCCGGCGGCCCCTGAGCCCTGAGCCTCGAAAGGGCTCGCAGCCGCGGGGCGAAGGAAGAGGGAAGGGTCGGGGGAGGCCCGCAGAGCAGCGGCGCCGAGCTGGAAGGGGCAGGGAGGGAGAATAGTCGATCGTCTCCGATCGTCCATCGACGACCACATCGTCCTCGATCAACGTCGGGTGCCCGTCGTCGATCGTCGTCGTTCGTCGTCGACTGTCGTCGTAAACCGCCCTCGGCCGTCGACCGTCGTCGTTCGTTGTCGCATGCCGTCGTTCGTCGTCGATCGTCTTCTCGTCGTCGTCGATCCTCCATCGTCGATCGTCGTTGCCGATAGTTGCTCGACATCGTCGATCGTCCATCGTCGATCCTCCATCGTCGATCCGCACATGACGGTAGTTGCTCGTCGTCGGTCCTCCATCGTCGATCGTCGTTCGTCGTCGCCGATCGTTCTCGCTGTGTCGTTGTGCCAGAGAGAACGATCGGCGACTACGAACGACGATCGCGACGCGGTGCGCGACGCGGCGCACGGGCGGGCACCGCGCCTGGCAGCGGCCGCTGAAAAAAACAGCAGCTCCAATGGCGGCCGCGCCCGCGCGGCCACCTACAGCCACACCAACCAACACTAAGGATTCGCGAAACGATTTAAGATACAAAACCCTTGGATTCGCCTGGATGGCCCATCCAGGCGCCGCACGACAGCGCCAACCAGCACATGAGACATCATGTCTCATGTGTTGGTTGGCGGGTCGTTGAAGGATGCACGAGTGGCCTTTTTTCAAAACACATGGAATCCTTAGTATTGGTCCCCCGCTCCTCCCCCGCTCCTCTGCCTCCCCCTTCCCCCGCCTCCCCGCTGGCCCACCCGCCCCGTGCCCCTTCCTTACCTCCTGCCTCCCCCCGTCTCATCCCCACCCCCTTCCCCGACCGTGCCCCCTTCCCTCCTCGCCTCCCGCAGCGCCCTGCGCGCGCCAGGGCCGCCCCCCCTCAGCCAAAATGGCTGGCGCAGCGTCTGCCTGAGCATCGTTCCCTCCCTACTCCCGTCTCCTCCTCTTCTCGCCCTGTTCGCCCCTACCTCCTTCCTTTCATTATGATATGCCCCCCCTTCCCCCCCTTCCTCTTATTTCCCCCTTGCAGGGCATTGGGCGGGCAAGGCGAGACGCCATCGCCATTGAAGTAGGAAGGCGTTGGACGTGCATTGGGGTTTGGAAATCCATTGTTCCATATGCTCGGAAATCGAAACAACGCTGCATCGCGAGGGCCCTAAGCGCGAGTTCTCTGAGCCCAGGGGGGGGGGGGGCAGGGTGACCCCAACGGTCTGTGGCACGCCGCCGCGGCGTCAGAACATGCCCA
>CAUYUJ010000301.1:0-26739 GCA_963575745.1 Prorocentrum cordatum
GGACTCGAAAAGGGCCCGCCGAGGGGACCCCAGGAGGGCCTCTGGGGAGCGCAGAGAGAGCTGTGCGGGCCTTCAGAACGGCCTAAAGATGGCCTCACCATTGGGTCGGGCATGTCCCCCTGCAGGCGGACTTGGGACGAAATATAAGAAAAAAAAAAAAAAAAAATGGTCAACACATCGTCCCCATACCATGTTTGTTACTATTTTTGAATGTTCCCCTTGTAGAGGGACAGGCCCGACTTACCCCTAACAGAGCTCCAAGCAGCCTTTCAGAAGCACGGCAGTTATGCGTGCGAATCGTTTCTGATGGGCTGGTGGGGACTCGCGAGGCGACAACAATTCGGGGCTCCAGTCCATCACACGGGCCACTGAAGGACAGGGCGCAGAGCTCGAAAAAGTTGCTTGCGGTCCAGAGGCCTGAGGAAGATCTCGGGCAGGACCAGGCAACATTCTGACCTCTGAGGAGAGCTTCCAACAAGTCTCGATTTCGAAATCAGTGGTTTACCTCCAATGTTCCCGCTGGGAACTCACTCCGGGACAGAAGCTCAGCGGGGCCCAGCGCTGCACACCCACACACCAATGTGCGCACACATTCTCGAGGGATGCGTTCACGATGACCAGGCGGAGGCGGTGCAAACCAAACTTTATTCGATATCATCTTTCTTGAATGCTGTGACAGGGGTCGCAAACAACGACCACCACAGCGATGGCGTGGGTCCGCCGTACATCATTGTTAATCCAAAGCACCCCGCAGTACTTGCGCAGCCGCGCTGCAGCAAGCACGTTTGAACTCGTACTATGCACGCGGCTACCCCTGGGACAATGCAGCGAACTGCCAGGGCGTAAATTGAAATCTGCGCGGGGGTCCGAATCATGAGCGCCAGCACACCCTCGCAGAAAGGCGGCTGGGGGCAGGGATGGAGGAGGGAAGGGAGAGGGAGGAGGAAGGAGGGAGGAAAGAGGATGGAGGGAAGAGGGTGGAAGGATCAAGGAGGAGAGAGAGAGAGAGGAGCGTGAGGGAAGCAAGAAGGAAGGTGGAGGGGTAAAGGGAGGAGGGAGGCGGGAAGAGAGAAGAGGGAGGGGAAAGAGGGAAGATGCGAGGCGGATTTTTATGTGTACATGTTCACCAGGGCCCCAGGGCCCCAGGAGGCCGTTCGGAAGGCAGTGGACCGCAGCGGGAGGAGGGGCAAAAAACGCGCCCCGGGGAAAGAAATTAACCTGACGAAGGACCCAACCAATGCAACTGCGAGTGCCGCATTGTGGGTACCGCTTTCGGTGGAGCTCCCCATGGGGCCACGAAGCATGCAAGGGGTGCGCCGAAATCGGTGGTCGGTGGCGCGGACGCATTCGGACCCTGCCACTGGAGCCTTCGGTGGAGCCTATGGGGCCACGAAACGCTGTCCTGGGTGGCGGTGACGCATGCGGACCCTGCCACTAAAGCCTTCGGTGGAGCTCCCTATAGGGCCACGAAACGCTGTCCTGTCCTGGGTGGCGTTGACGCATGTGGCCTGTGCCACTGGAGCCTTCCACGGCGCCCCCGATGGGGCCACGAAACGCTGTCCTGGGTGGCGGTGACGCATGCGGCCTGTGGCACTGGAGCCTTCGGTGGAGCTCCCTGTGGGGCCACGAAGCGCTGTCCTGGGTGGCGGTGACGCATGCGGCCTGTGGCACTGGAGCCTTCGGTGGAGCCCCCTGATGGGGCCACGAAGCGCTGTCCTGGGTGGCGGTGACGCATGCGGCCTGTGGCACTGGATCCTTGAGTGGAGCCCCCTGATGGGGCCACGAAACGTTGTCCTGGGTGGCGTTGACGCATGCGGCCTCTGCCACTTGGAACTCTTCGGGTGGAGCTCCATATGGGACCCACAAAAGTTACGCTGTCCAGGGTGGCGGTGCCCGCATGCGGGACCCGCAATCAGTGCACTTCGGTGGAGCTCCCTATGGGGCCACGAAGCGCTGTCCTGGGTGGCGGTGACGCATGCGGACCCTGCCACTGGAGCCTTCGGTGGAGCCTATGGGGCCACGAAACGCTGTCCTGGGTGGCGGTGACGCATTCGGAACCTGCCACTGGAGCCTTCGGTGGAGCCTATGGGGCCACGAAACGCTGTCCTGGGTGGCATTGACGCATACGGACCCTGCCACTGGAGCCTTCGGTGGAGTTCCCCTTGCCACGAAACGCTGTCCTGGGTGGCGGTGACGCATGCGGACCCTGCCACTAAAGCCTTCGGTGGAGCTCCCTAAGGGACCACGAAACACTGTCCTGGGTGGCGGTGACGCATGGGGACGCAACCACTGGGGCCTGTGGTGGAGCTCCCTATGGGGCCACGAACCGTGTGAGGGGTGTCCCGTAATGCGTGGCTGTGAGGACGCAACCACTGGGGCGTTCGGTGGAGCTCCCTATGGGGCCACGAACCTTGTGAAGGGTGTGCCGAATTGGGTGGCGGTGACGCATGAGGACGCAGCCATTGGGGCCTTCGGTGGGGCTGCCTATGGGGCCACGAACCGTGTGAGGGGTGTGCCGTAATGGGTGGCGTGACGCATGAGGACGCAGCCACTGGGGCCTTCGGTGGGGCTCCCTATGGGGCCACGAACCGTGTGAGGGGTGTGCCGAACTGATGATGATGGTGATGATGATGACGATGATGATGGTGACGATGATGCTGATGATGGGGACAGGGAGGGGGGGGCAGTGGGAGGAAGGACGCGGGCGCTGTCTGTTCAAAACGAGGAACCAACACCACAGGATGGATGGGAAAAAGCAACAACAAAACAACGCCGCGGGTCCGAAACCCTTTCCCGAGGGGGTGGGGGGGAAAGCGCCCGGGGGGGGGGGGGGAACTGTAGCCCGGAGGATATGGACATCTCTGTACCCCCGAGAACCCGCACACGTCCAGATCCACCGCCTCCCGAGGTCCAGCAAAATCGGTTCCCGATATGCAAAGATCCCAACCTCGGAGAAGAGGGAGGGAAGAGGGAGGCGGGAAGAGAAAGGCGCGACGGGAAGAAAGAAAGTTTGAGCAGGGACCGACCGCCGTCCCGGCATTCCTATAGGCCTACCACGACATGTTCTTGGAACCCCCCAAAAAAATCGAATCACCAAAACCGTGTTCTTAGAAGATAAACACGATGTTTTAATACAAGACAGCCCCAGCCAGAAATGTTCTCAGAGCATGTCGTGCAGACCACAAAAGGTTCTTAGAACATTCTTTGGTGGGCCTATAGGCGAGTCAGGACGCTTCGCCACTGCTTGAAGGGTGTCCCGGCACTCGCCACAAGGACCCCCTCTGCGCGGCGGTTTCCCGCGTCAGGACTCGGGCAGCATCGCCTAGCCGGCCGGCGACAACTGCCGGGCGGTGGCTGCCAAGAGTGGCGCACGCCGCGAGCAGGTCCGCCACCCCCCTCCACCTCACCTCCTCGTCCTAATCCCTGGTCCTCCTCGCATTCGCCCCAACCTCCCTTCCTTGCCCCCAATACCTTTTGCTTGTCCGCCACCGCGCCCCCTGCCACGTGGGGGCGCGGCAGAATGCCGAGGGTCGTCTGAAGTTTTCAGTCGACTTCCAAAAACGCCCCCCCCCTGTGAGGTGCGGGCTTCGGCACAGTTCGCTTGCGCCTGAGCGGCACGAGTGGAAACGAGTGGGAAACGGGATGAGTCAGATGAGGGAGGGGGAGGAGGAGGAAGGGGAGGAAGTGGCGGCCTGAAGGGGTGATTGAACCAAATCCTTCCTTCCAAACCAAACCTGAACGACAATCCGTAAAGGAGAACTTCTTGTTCAAGAAATCCGTGCGCAAAAAAAAACATGAAAAGACAAACGAACAACTGTGATAATCCGTGCTGGCGGAATCGCTACTGACAAGAACCTTATTACAGGAGTAGTGACCGAGAGGATTGTATTCACATGTAAGCAATAAAAAGTAAAGGATCCGTTAGTGTACGTTGGTATATATGCCAGGCAAAGATAGCCATTATAAATCACAAGTGATACAGGAATTCATGCTACAAGGAGCCACTCAAACAAAACACGAAAAAACAACATTATTAAATCAGGCTTACTAGCGAAATACGTGTTCGACGAATCCTTCGTGGAAAAATCCGTAGGACAGGAAGCCGTTCTAAAGGAGTCCGGACTGCAAGAACTCTTACGGAAGGGAACCTCAATTAAGCTTTCTTCCTGGAAGAAGACTATGCGGGGTCAATTCGAAAAGAATACTGTATAGATTTGTCGTCATTGCTACAAGAACCCTTCCTGAAGGGATCCTTGCTCAAAGACTCCTTACTGCACGGCTGTATTACGGAAGGAATCCACACTACACGAATATGTGCTGCAAAAATTCCAACACCAACATAAATAATACATAGGGACGGGAACCTCAATTAATGGCCCTTGGTTCAAATGAACGCTTTGCAAAAAGGAGTCTGTACAGAAAGAGGCACTACCAACTTCACACAAATTGAAAGAACCCGGTACAAGACGAGCCCGTACTAAAAGAGTCTGTACTGAAGGGATCCTTTCTTAACGGCGCCTTCCTCAATGGATGTATTACAGAGGAGGCCCTTGCTAGAAGAGTCATTGGTGCAGAAGCTAGTACTCTACGAAACCTGACTGAAGGAATCCTTGGTTAGGACGTCTTACTGAACGAATGTGTTACTGATTGGATCCTGACTAAGAAGTCCTGTATGGCTGAATAAGTCCTAGAGTAATGTTTACTGGAGGGTCCTTATGTAAGGACTCCTGGTGCTCGACATTTTTACCACACACACACACAACACACAAGAACGACATCATTAACGGGTGGGGTCCCCAGGCTTGTGACGTCTGTAGGCAAAACGATTAAGACCCACGAGTGTCCAAGCGACGTATCTTTCCACATTCTGCGCACCAGGAAGAACCACCAGTTCAAGGGTCTTGGGGCGTGGGTGGCTCGCAGGCTTCCTGAATCCCTTCAAGTCAAACCACAGATTCTTTCGTGCGCAGAAAACCTCACCTCGACATTGAACAACATGTCCTTCCCCAGCGATGCAGTGTTCATGCGATACGACGTCCGAGACTTCATCATGTCTCGGGGTATCAACGAACTTATGCGCGGTGCTGTCGCTGATGTGCCCCAGGCTGAGCTCCTTTTGAACAACCAGTGCGTCCAGTCGAGACTGTACGATGACAGGATTTGGCAGGTAAACGTTGGCTCGGGGATGGGGGGGGATTTTTCGGGAGACTTGTCTGACGCGGAATTTTACCACAGGTTGGAACATTCCAGGGTGAACAATCGGATATGGATGTCCAGCAGGGGGGTCATTTTGTACGTAGGGTTCAAAGACGACACCTGGATCATCACTGAAAAGTGCCTCGCGCCTGTCTGGCACGTGCATGTGATTGGCTTGTGGCAGCTTCGGGTGTCGGTAATGGAAAACTGTTGCGCATGGAGCGAACATGTTAGACATACACACTTTTAAAAGTCCGTGTTCTGCCTCCACTGGAAACTTAGCATACAAGCCAATATGGAAAAGACCAGTTTGGGCATTCCATTGTCTTTGTTCCGGAACACCCTCAAGGCATGCACGTTTTTTGGCCGTTTGCAAAGCTTGGGCATCTCCATCGTCATTCATCCATCATCCAGCGAAGTTTGGACGCAACAGGGGTGTCCATCGAGCGTCTCAACCAGCATTGATTTCACAAGTCCTTCATCTAACTTCTGCGTGCCTGGTACTCCAAACGTCCGAGACCCACCGCCCGTCCCGCCCCCACTGCCAAATTGTGGGCGCGAGTCCCATACCACATGGTTGGGCGTCGACCGGTCTAGCGAAGCTGTTCAACAAGCCTTTATCCCTGGACATGCCTCGGAGCATTTGCGTGCAGTCTGTAGGGTCTATTCCTTCGATATCGGGCCTGCATGGGTTGTGCGGCAGGCACCTTTTGCCCAGTTGGTCCAGCAACTCCCGCACTAGTCACGCCTCAGCGTGCTAATTGGAGGTTGGTTGGGTGCGGACGGGGATCCTTGCTTACTCATTTTCACGCACATGTTTGTAGCAGCAGTTGGCTCGGGGTTTTCCCTGCGCCCCAGGCCCGCGCACAGCGGTCTGCGTGCCCATTTGAATACTTCTCGGGTGGCAAACCGAATAACGTTTTAACAAGTGGTGCGTTTTGACGTCGCTGTCATAACATCGAAGGAAACCAAAAACAACGCCTCATTCCTCAATTTGACACAACAACCACGACTAGTTGAAATTGTCGTAACGCGGGCTCTAGAACATTCTTACGAAACCCCACCAGCCTTAAGGCGACCGGTGGTGTAAAGAGGGTCACTTTGCTCTTCCACAACCCCTCCCCCCTTCGGGGAGGGGAACCTTCCCCTTTCCTTCCCTTGGGTTTTTTGGGGAGGGGCCGCGAGGTGTCAGAGGGTCCTTTTGTTCGGCCCCTGGGAGGGCCATTTTTGTTACCATTCACGTGGCCCCCGATGGGGGGGACGAACATCTGGCACCCCCCCCTCTTTTGACCAGCCGCCTCCAAGATGGCCCCAGGAGGCCCTCCACGGCTCCCAAGAGGCTCCCAGGAGGGCCCAAAGAACGCAACCAAAAAAACCAAAAGGCCTCCAAAAAACACCCGAAAAAACCTCCGAGAGGCCCCGAGCGGCCTCAGAGAGCCCAGTATGACCTCCAAGGTGGCTCAGATAGCCCAAGCTGGCTCAAGATAGCTCCCAAGTTGCTCCAAGCGGCCCCGAGACCGCTCCAAGACAACTCGAGATGGCCACGACGCCTTCCAAGCCTCCCTCGCTGTTTGACGATGCACGTACCTTCCTCTCTCCCCCCGTTAACTCTCATGGGCATCGTTTCAGAATGAGCTGGCGAAGGTACTTCCTTGATCGCGACCGCGGCGAAGGGGCGAAGCACAGAGGCGACGGCCTAAATTAGCGCACGGGAAAAGGAAGGCGAAAAGAGACAAGACCAAGCAGGGGAAGAGTCAAACAGGAGGCGAGCCTCGCTGCCGCTCACTGGAGAGCGCACGCCAGGAAATCCATCCGGCTGACGTGCAGAACCAAGTGGTAATTCGGGTAGCCAATCACGTCCCTGACGAGGAAGACCGCTGGAATAAGCACAGCAACTCCAGAACAGGACGAAGGACGCGGAACGTATGGCAGCAGGCCGCCGTCTCAGAAGAAAGACTGGGCATGCGGGCGCTCAACGGAAAAGATTCGGATCGCCAGACACCGAAGGGTGTCGGGGTGAGCTGGTGGGGATACGCGAAGCGTCAAGACTTGCATTTGGAAAAAATAATCCGCATATAGGAAACCTGAATGAGCTCCGTTAAACCGAACACAAGCCAGGACACCTGTCAACGATTGTGTTCCATGTTCCAAATACTGCAAGCGGGGAAGCCAGGTGCATTCATCTGTGATCCAGTTTTTTTCTAAAATCCTGAAAGATTATCCAGCCGAGAAACATTAGGCATTCTCAATACTTCCATACACTTACAATACTCAGTCTCTACATCTCTCCCTATCTCTTCCCCGCTACTCTCCTCCCAGTCGGGCAGCCGGCTCGTTTGAGATGCGCATTGTCGCTTCAATGCTGGCTACAAGTTTGCACTGGACGGCAACGATCCCTGGTATAAAACACAAAGGTCAACATTGGCCGTGCGCGCAGCGGTCTGGCCGCGCTTTCGCCCGAGACGGCCACAATGTATAAAAGAATCGGGCCCACACATCAATGCGAACTACATCTTTGTTCCGGACAGCCACGATCCCTTGCAGAAGAAAAACCCTTTGGACGCCCGCAACGGGTACGGAAAACATGGGCACAGTGACCATCAGCAACTGTTGTCCCAAACCAACAGCGGCCGCTGTTGGGCAGGCGGCCTTCTGCCTCGAATGTGCACAGGCCGCGGCGACACGGACAGCGAATCCAGTTTCGGGGATGGACAGACCCCCCTTTAGTAAAACGTGGTTTAGTGAAAACGACCTGAGGCCCAAACCTGGCGGACGCAAGCCTGGAAAATGACGGCCACGGCGCCCTCTCGAGAACCGAAAACGGACAATTCACTAATCGACGTGTCACTGTTGGGGGTTCTGTCCACCTCCGACAGTTCAAAATGGACAAGAATCGCTGTTGGTCTTTGCACCTATATATTTTCCGTGCACATGCCGACCGTGCCGATACTCGCGTGCACCGTGCTCTCCCCCGTTCCGGTCCCGGCGGCATCCTCTTCCCGCCCAGCGTGTCGCTCAAGGCTTCTGAAGCGCCTCTCACGGGTCGGCTATACGTAAGAGTGACCCTGGGTAAGAGTGACCTTTGGTGCGCGGCTTTTGGGGGGCCGCGGGGGGACCAAACCTGGGCGCGCAAGCAGCTGCCGCTGCTTCGTTCTCAGCCATCTGGGGACCCATCTGTGCCCGCACCAAAGGTAACTCCGGCGAAGGGTCACTCTTACGTCTAGTCGAACGGGGGGCAGGGCGGGAAGCCCGAGACCGCCTGGCCCAGCAGCAGCCCGGCGATGGTTTCGCCTGAGACTTCCTTTTTGTTTTCGGTTTCGCCTGGGACTCACTTGCTTAGCAAGAATAAAAGGACCCCCACCCCTTTGGGAGGGAACCTAAGTTCGGAGGGCCAGACACACTACTGTCAACCCAAACCGCCCAGAAATAGTATCCCTAATGCGAGGGACGGGGCCACATCTTCATCGTGTTATTAAGGTTAGGGGTCCTTTTGTTCTTGATGACTCCTTTCACTGAATTCAGCAAGTCGGACTCTCGCCTGAATGCCGACTACGTGTGTCGTCCGGACGGCCACGATCCCGTGGAAAAAACACTAAAGTCCACATGGCCATGCTCACCCCTGTCCCAGCTGCAGCTGTTCTTTCTCGGGGCTTTCCGGCCAACCACAGACGCCATGTCCTTGCGGACTGAAGGCGCAAACAAGGCTGTGCATGCCAGTGAGGAGTTCGGCCGGCTACCTACCTCGGCGGTCCCACAGGTCTCGTAGGTCCCACACAAGTCCCACAAGTCCCGCAGGTCCCTCAGGTAGGGGGCCACCTGCGAACCCTACCCCTACCCCCCACGATTTCTGAGGGGGAGGGTGGGGTTCACTTCATTCGGGAGCTCCCGAGCGAAGTGAACCCCACCCTCCCCCTCAGAAATCGTGGGGGGAAGGGGTAGGGTTCGCAGGTGCCCCGTATCGGGTCCCACAGGTCACACAAGTCCCACAGGTCTCGCAGGTCTCGCAGGTCCCGCAGGCCACAGAGACCCCCCGGGGTCCCGCGAGTCCCACCCGCCCGGCGGTCCCACGGGCCTCTCGGGCGCCGCACGCCCCCACGGGCCACGGAGGCCCCCCAGCTCCCCAGGCCGAGCAGGCCCCACGAGGTCGAGACAGTCCCACGGGTCCCACGGGTCCCACGGGTCCCACATGCCCAACAGGCCCCACAGGTGTCATACATCCCGCAGGTCCCCCAGGTCCCACAGGTCCCACAGGTCGTACAGGCCACACAGGCCCTCCCAGGTCCCACAGGATCCACAGGTCACACAGGTTCCACAGGTTCTGCAGGTCCCACAGGTCCCACAGGTCTCGCAGGTCCCCCAGGTCCCACAGGTCCCACAGGTCCCATGGCAATAGCGCGGCCGAACTTTGCCCAAACGTTTGGCCACATAGGCACATAGGCGTGTCCTAAACTGCAGGAGGCGGCGGTGATTCGCCGCAGGCGTCTTCGATACAAGAATGGAGGGTGGGTGGGGCTCAAAATATGGATCTCACTTCAGCGCCGCCAACTGTCGCCCTGAAAATGGCTGGCAGATACAAGAATGGGGGCGGTTACGTTTCGACGTGGGGCTCTCGCCTGTCGCATCCTCGACCATCATCAACAGTACCGGCCAGCTACACGAGAGGAGTGCGGCTCGTTTTCGACATCGGCCCATCGCTCGAGCCTTCCTGGACAGTTACGGCCACAAGTGCAAGCTTCTCCTCCTCCTCCTCCTCCTCCTCCTCCTCCTCCTCCTCCTCCTCCTCCTCCTCCTCCTCCTCTTTCTCCTCCTCCTCCTCCTCCTCCTCCTCCTCCTCTTCCTCCTCCTCCTGCTCCGGATCCACTTTCCCCAATCCGGAGGCCCGGACCGACCCCCGCGCCTCGAACCTGGCGCCCCAGTCCCACTCGCAGGACCCGGTGCTGGGCCACCTCAGACGCGCCGAAGGGCCAGGGCCACTCGGCGGCGCGCACAAGGGGGCGGAGGGAAGGGGGAAGGCTTCTTAGAATGAGGCTGCTTCTTAGAAGGCCCCGGCCTTACATCTATAGAGAAGGCCCGCTCCTTCTAAGAAGCAGGGGTGCTTCCGAGAAGCCCTCCCCCCTCACCCCACCCCCCTCTGCGCGTGGCTGAGATTGGGTGTCCGCCGCCCCCTACAGGGGACGGAAAAGGTGGAGTCCCTCGATCCCTGAAGTAGGAGGGCGCTCGAAGCAGACTGGAAATCGGGGACTCTAAAGATACCTGTTTTTTCAACGACCGACGAGTATGAAGGGGCCCAAGGACACACAAATGAATACGCACAAATCCCAGGATGCCCCATATTTTCCAATATTTTCTGGGCGTCCGTCTTCCCCCCTACTTCCCATACGTTCCCATATTTTCCTGGAGATCCACGACTAACTTTGTCTGTGTTTTTGTCCCCCACCCGAGAGCAGTGATGCTGCGTCCTCGCCTCCGTGCTGGCCAGAAGCGCAGAGGGCATCCATCCGCGGTTTCCAAAACAGAGGCCCCCCTCGCCCGAGTGGCGGGCCCAAAGGGGGCGGTCGTCGTTCAGGCGGGCGCCCCCCGCAACTCAGGAAGGACGGCTGAGCGGGACTGCCGAGAGGGGGCACTCGGGACCTCTGAGAAGGTGCACTGCAGCATCGTTGGTGCACCCTCGGCTCACTGAAAGTCCGCCTCCTCCTCCTCCTCCCCCCCCCCCGCCTCCCCGTCCTCGCAGTTTTCCTTGCCGCTCTCCACGTGGCTCCTCCCAGTAGTCCTCCTTCTCCTCCTCCTCCTCCTCCTCCTCCTCCTCCTCCTCCTCCTCCTCCTCCTCCCTCCCTCCTCCTCCTCCTCCTCCTCCTCCTCCTCGTTATCCTCCTCCGCCTCCTCCTCCTCCTCCTCCTCCTCCTCCTCCGTCTCCTCAGTTTGATTGTAGTGTTCTTCCCCTCCCGTTTCTCGTCCTCGTGCTTATCGCCGTTGTCCTCCTCCTCCTCCTCCTCCTCCTCCTCCTCCTCCTGTTGCTCCTCCACCTCCTCCTCTTCCACGTCATCCTCTCCTCCCTTATGGCCCTTCAGTCGCATTCCCTGGCGCGCCCTCCCCGCGCCAGCGAGGGAGCAGCACCTCGGAAGCCGCGCTCGGGCGACACCCGCCGAGCCAGCAGGGGAAAAGGGCGGGCACAGGCCCGCCAGCTGCTTGACAGGCTTGCCTCTGATCAGGTCTGGGATGTGTATTGATCTTCGGGCAGCTGCGCGAGGCACCAACTTCGGCGGCGAAGTTTGCACGCCTGCAGTCGTGGGGGGGAGGCGAAGAGGGGAGGCCCGAGGAGGGGAGAGGGAGGAATGGGGAAGGGGGGGGGAGACGGGGAAGGGAAGGCGACAGCAAGAGAAACGTGGAGGTGAAAAGGGGGAAGAGGAAGGGGGAGGGAGACGGGAGATCAGCGTGGCGGAAGGCGGGGGGACGGGAGGGGAGGAGAAGGGCCCGACCGTCTCCCTCCTCCCCTGCTCCACGTCCATCCGTCCACATCCTTCTACTCCTCCTCTTCGCCCCTTCCTCCCCATGTTCATTCCTCCTCCTCCTCCTCCTCCTCCTCCTCCTCCTCCTCCTCCTCCTCCTCCTCCTCCTCCTCCTCCTCCTCCTCCTCCTCCTCCTCCTCCTCCTCCTCCTCCTCCCCTCCTCCCTCCTCCTCCTCCTCCTCCTCCTCCTCCTCCTCCTCCTCTCCTCCTCCTCCTCCTCCTCCTCCTCCTCCTCCTCCGTCTCCTCCTCGTCCCTCCCCACCCAGTCTGCCGCGCGCAAACGCGGCGCGAAGCCGCTCAAGCGGCGGCGCGCGCGGCCAGGGCCGTCGCGCCCGGGCCGTCGCAGCCGCTCTCGGGGGCAGCAGTCGAGGCCCAGCGCGCGCGGCTCGATTCGCGCGCGGCGACGGGAACCTGGCGCCCGACGCGCTAATCCACGAAGGCAGCGCACAGCGGGCGGCAGGCGCGCCGGGCCGCAGCGCCGTGGAGCTACGGCGCTGCGCGCAACACCAACATGAACAACTGGTCGGCGAGCCCGTAGTTGGCCGCGCCAGAGATATGTCATCCGCCGCCAGCCGGCCGGCCAGCGAGGTCGCTCTGCCCGGCGGCCGCGCGGCTGCCCGCCCACCCGCGGCGCCGGCGCATCCTCGGGCACTGGGCGCCAGAACTGTTGTTCCAAATCAAGCCGCCCTTCGCCACGGGGGACCACGAGCGCGACGACGCGCAGCTCCGGCCCGACTGAGCGGCGGCCTTCGCCAGGGCGAGTCGGGCCCCCGCGACGCGGCGCGAGGTGCCTCGGCAAGGCCGATGGCACCAAGTACGTCGAGCGAATATTTTGCGGAGCCCTCTCGCGCCCAGGACCCGCGGCGCCCCCTGCGACGCGCGCCCTTCGTTCCTTGCAGCAGGCAGCGGGCGACCTCTGGTCGCTGCGCATCATCGCCCGGGGCAGTCAGTCCCAGGCCGCGCGGCACGGGCCCCCGAAGACCCCGGCGCCCAATTCGCCGGCCCAACGGGCCAGAGGCGTGCTAAGATCTCCGGTAACTGGTTAACAATTTTCTAGTTCGCGCGCGCGGGGCGGCCCCTGGGGGTCCCCGGACGAAAAGTACCCCGACCAGGTCCCGGCCGGGTCCCCCCGAGCGCTCCATGAGCGCACCAACAGGGCTCCGAGACGTCCCCGAGAGCCCCAAGAAAGGCCAAGAGGCCCCCAAGAGGCCCCCAAGATGGTACACGAGGGGTCCGACATGCCACAAGATCGCTCCAAGACGCCCAAGATAGCCCCCAGACGCCCCAAGAGGCCTCCAAGAGCACTCCCAATAGGGCCCCCGGAGGCAAAAATCATTGTTTTTCCATAGGTTTTTGAGAGATTTTGGAGCTTCCACCTTTTCGGCTTCCCGACGCCCCAAGACGGCCCAAGAGGCCCCCAAGATCGCCCCAAGAGGGCCCAAGAGGCACCCAAGAGGGCCCCAAGATGGCCCAAGAGGGCTCGAAGACGGCCCAAGAAGCCTCCAAAACGGTCCAAGAGGGCCCCAAGAACGCCCCCAAAGGGGCCCCAGAGAGGGAACACGAAACAACATTTCGAGCCCTCGGCCCTAAGAAGCCCCTACGAGGCCCCTAAGAGGCCCCAAGAGGCCCCCACGGGGCCCTCAGGAGGCCCCCAAGAGTCCCCCAAATGCCCCCCCGAGCGCCCCAGGAGTCCCCCAAGCGGCCCCAGGAACCCCCAAAGCGCCGCATTGACACCAGGCCCTCAGGCAAACGGCAGACATGAGACTGTATGGGCCGGCGGAATGAGCGAAGCGATTAAATAACATTGCCAGCCTGACACCCGGCGGAGGTCGCGTCGCTTGTCGCGCAAGCACTGCGCATGGCCAACGCGCGCGCCGCGCAGCTGGCCGCCGTCGTCGCGCAGGGTGGCATCGAGCCCGGAATGTGGGCCTGGCCCGCCAAGGGAAGGCCCCCCCTCGCCAAGCTCCGCGGGCGCGGCCACCATCAAGATCTAGGCCTGGCGGCAGTCGTTGTTCTTGCGCGCGGCTGCCAAGACCGCGGGCTGGTCTCCGAGCCAGGTCAAGTCAAGGCCACTGGCGGCCGATCCTCTGCGCCAGCCGACGTTGCCCAGCGCGCGCAGACGAAACGGGCGAGCATCTGGAGCGGCGCCGAGTGCGAGAGCAGCCCCAGTGACTCGGATAGCCCCATGGACGCGACGCGCCAACCGCAGGACCTCGACGCCTTCGCGGTCACAAGCGCGCCCCTGCAGTCGGCGGCGCAGCTTCGCGCGGCCCCCCGCGCCTCCCCGCGGGCAGCGCGGCTAGGGCCCCATGCCTTTCACCCCGGGCAACGCCGGCCAGTCGCCGCCACTGCCGTCGGCGCTCGGTCTCCAGCCGCGCGCGTCGGAGCTCCGGGGGCTGCCGGCCGAGGCGGGCGCCGATGGCCCGCGTCACTGAAGGGGCCCTGGGACACACATATAAATAAACACAAAAAACAAGATTCCACATATTATCCTATATGCTCTTGGTTTTTTGTCTCCCCCCCAAATCCCATAGATTCGAATATTTCCTGGGGAATCGACGATTTAATTGTGTCCGCGCGTTTTTTCCCTCCTGGATCGCAGCGCTGGGCGAAGGCGACGAAGAGCTGGAGGCCGAACTCAAGGCCGCGCCCTCGCGCGCTCTCTCTCTACGGGCCGCGGGCCATCGCGAGAGCCATCGCAGTCAGGCAGCAGGCCGCGCGCCGCCAGCTGCCGCAGCTCGACCGCGGGGCAGGCCGGCCCCCAGCCCGCAATCCACGTCGCCAGTCGAGCATTGGCGCAGAGCGACGCGGACGACGAGGACACCGCCACGCCGGCCCCCCCCCCCATGGACATCGAGAGCTGCGTCGTCAAGGTCCACTGGGCAGGAACGGCCCCGCAGCGGCGGCCGCGGGCTTCGCGCTGCAGATCCTGCGCCTGGCCACCACGGCCCACCAGGCCCCGAGGAGGGCCACGCGGGCGGGGCGATCCTCGACGGGCGCGCGACCTGCCCCAAGGATCCTGCCCACTTGCGTTTCCGCCTCGGGCACCCTGCAGGTCTTCGCGAGGAACCCGCGTGCCAAATACGTCGGGAGTGACGTCGATCGCCCCATGCCGGTTTGCCGCCTGGGCGTCTACGCAGACGACCTCACGGAGGCGCTGCAGGGCTCGGGGGCGGACTCCATCGGGCGCGCAGGCGACGTCCTCACGACCTAACCTGCAAGCTGCGCGACGAGCTCTGGCATCCATCGGCGGCCACGCGGCGATCGCCAGAGCCCCGCAGTCCTACGACGGCTGGAAGATCGCGCGCAGCTTCCGTCAGCGTGGCATCCGCTTCGTCGGCTCCATGAACATCCTCGGCGCGGAGGCGTGAACTGACCGCCTGCCGCGCTCCGCTGTCCTCCGCCAGCTGCCCTCTGCCCGCGCCAAATTTGACAGATGCGCAAACTGTGCGGGGGGTCATCATGATTACCGCGGCCGCAGTGCCAGCGACTACGCGGGCGCGGCACGGGTATCCCGGGCGCCCCACCGCCAGCGGCGCACCAGACACAAAGCCCCCGAGAGGCGGCGACAGGCCGCGCGCCGCCCGTCACCCAGGCGTCAGATGGACTGACTCGACCGACGGCATGATCAACATATCCCAGCCTGGGCGGCCCCCATCCAGCGCTGGGCCTGTCCCGCGGCCTGCCCTAGGCTTCGCGGCGGCGGCAGCCGCAGGTCCTGCGCGCGGCGGCTGATCTACGGCAGTGCGTGGCGGTGCCGACTGACGGGGCCATCGCGGCGGCGAAGGACATCGGGTGGATCCCGACATCTTCGACAGCCCGGCGCGCGCGCAGGGCGAGATCCTGCCCCTCGAACGCGAGGCGTCGGCCGCAGTCAGAGCGCCCCACCTGCGGGGTGGCACGGCACCGCGCTGGGCGCATCCTGCGCAGGAGTGCGAGGAGGCGCCTGGGGGCGCGCCGACGCCCCGAGACAAGCTGGGCCACTGGGTCAAGACGCCACAGGAACTGCGCAAACCTTGGCGACCCACGCGGCGGAGGCTTGTAGACGCGGCTCAGGAGGGCCACGCGCTCAGTCCGTCGTCATCGTCGCGCACTGGACCAGGAAGGGGAGTGGCGCAGCCCAGCGGCGCAGACCGCGACGAATGCCTCCCGCGCGGAGCTGCGGGTCACCCTTCACCACTGTTGCGGACGGCGGCACGGCGCCTCGGCCGAGATGTGCGACCCCACCTCAAAAAATGGCGACGCACGAGGAGGCCTGCGCCGCAAACGCGGCCTCCCGATTCTGAACGCGGGCGCCGAGGGCGCGCGCTGCATTGCCAGCTCCAGGCCAGCGCGACGAGTCGGCAGCTGGCGACGCGGGCTCGGCCGAACAGACGACTTCATGACTGGGGATGGCTACTACGACAGCAGCTGTCGCAGCCGCTGGCATTGGCCAGAAGCGGCGAGCGCGGGCCGGGGTCTCGTCGTCACTCGCCACAGCCAGGAAGTCGTCGGCCACTGCGGCGCCCTCCCAGGTTCCGCTCAGACGTGGCCGCGGCCACAGCACCGGGCGGCCTTGCAGGCGTTCCGCGTCGCCGCCCCGCCGATCACGCTCTACTCGGGCCACCTGCCTTTCGTGCAAGCTGTCCTGTTCGTCACGGAATATGCCCTCGCTCCCGCGCGCGCCAAGCGTGCAAGCTGGGAACTGATCTCCGAAAAAGTACCTGGTACCTGGCTCTCGGCGGCGCCGGCGCCATACGCAGTAGGATCACAATGTTTTGGGAGGATGCCCGAGTGTCTCTTCGGTCTCTGTGCTATGTACCTAGCCACGGGTGCAATCGGTCTGCAGGCCCGCTGCCTGATGGTCTCTGCGGCCGTTCCGTGCTCTGTGCCCGGCCGCCTGCAGTCAAATTTGATTCGCATGCCCGCCTCTTACTTGTCTTTGCGGCCGATGTGGCCCGTGCCCGTTGCTGCAGTTACACCTGTCTCGCATGCCCGCCCTGACCTTCTCAGTGGCTCTGCGCATTGCGCCCGCCGCTGTGAGCGCCTGCTCGTTCACGGGTTCCCCTCCTCAGTGCAGGCACGCCACGCGGGACCCGCGGCTCAGGCCAGCATGTTTTGAGCCGAGCCCACTTGCAGCCTTGGCAGCTGCGGTCCCACTCGAACGGATGTGGGTGTTGGAGTGCTAGCACTCTGCGGATATTACGGAGAACCTCCTGGTCACCATCATCATCATCATCATCATCATCATCATCATCATCATCATCATCATCATCATCATCATCATCATCAGCAGCATCATCGTCATCATCATCATCTGCATCATCAGCAGCATCAGCATCAGCATTATCAGCATCATCACCACCAGCATCATTAGCATCATCACCACCAGCATCATCAGCATCACCATCATGATAATCATGATCAGCATCATCATCAGCATCATCATCAGCATCATCATCAACATTCGCCGCTCCTCCTCCTCCTCCTGTTCCTCCTGCTCCTCCTCCTCCTCATCATCATCATCATCACCATCATCATCATCATCATCATCACCACCACCATCATCATCATCATCATCATCATCAGCATCATCATCATCATGGTCCTCCTCCTCCTGCTCATCCTCCTCTTCGCTCCCGCATTATCCCTCACCGCCCCTTATTCACCCTTCCTCTCTCTTTCTCTCCCTCCCAACTCCCGCTCCTCCCACGGTATGGCGAGCATCGAATCGAAATCGAGCGTTCAGTTGCAACAACCAGATGTGAGTCAAGCGGCATGCCTTAGAGAAAGTCTTTGCCTTCTCACCAGCATATGGCCTCCGCGCGCAAGATACATCAGCTGGCAATAAAAACAACACGACGATGAGATATTCCACAGGTCGGTACGCACATGCCTTACACCGACAACGGATCATGCTTATTATACACCCTGCAAGCTTTGCACTGTTGAAGCAAACACCACGTCTCACGTCTGGAACAGCAGCTGTGATATCGACGTCCCGCACCGAGCGCAGTACACGGGCAACAAACACATCTCAACACTGAGGACCGGTGACAGATCATGCGGCGGGTTCCGGACACCCTGAACCCAAAAATATCGTCATCTCTTGGAGGCGCACCCTTTTACTACCGCCGCCTTCTGGCGGCCTGCCGCCTGCTTCAACCAACGGAACCGCCCTCGATTTTCTTCCGCCGCACTCCGCAGGCCTTCCGCCGGTTTACGCCGAGGAAGAGATGGCAACACCTCCGATCCTCACAGGCGAGGACCGTTCTGGAGCGCGCCGAATATTCATGTGACGCTCGACATGCGGAGGCGTCGCAGGGTCAATTAGCTGTGGCACCAGCGCGCGTCGAGCTTTGGCTGGGCCGAGAGTATACCATCAATGAAACGGACGGGCACACTAGAAAAACATCGCCAGTATCGCTGGATGGCCCACCAACATTATATTCGAAGGAAATATCCAAACAGAGGCGTGAGCGAAATAATGTTATCAGTGCTCGTTTTGCGATCGCTGCTCCTCGTTATGGTCTCGTTATGCCTTCGCTGCACAAACACATCATAACGAAAACGGTCCAGGAAGTAGCCAAAACACTGTTCAGCTCGAGCCCTAACTAGAGCTGCCTTCCAACTCCGCATCTGGAAAATCACCTCCGCCTGAAACCTCGCACACAGTCGGGCTTGATTGGACAAGACACGCGAAAGGACACGAGACACTTCCGAGGGCGACATTGCCATAGGAATGTAGAAAGCATGAGTTACGAGACACAGGACTCAAGGGTACCCTCGATTTGGCAGGGTCGACCTACTAATCATGGCCGACTGTATCTGACCAACCCGCTGGCGTGGATGGTTGAGCAAGTCACCTGCTCCAACAAAACCCCCTTCGGGTAGGAATTCACCACTAAGCGTACCCCTCCCGAAAGGCTGGGGCCTCCCCTCCCCTTCCGCCCCGCCACCACCCCTTCCACACACCCCTTCCGTCACCACCTCCATCCAACCCCACCCCACTCAGCGCGGCCGTGTTCGTGTGGCAAGACGCATGCCTGATGTGCGGCTGGATGCGCTTTTACTGTTGCCCGCACTGGCCCTTCAACTGAAAGATAAGCGGCACGACCTCTGCTGCAAAATCTAAAACGATTCACCACTCAGTGCTTGCATTCCCGCAGAGGTCGCTGCGGAAAGACAAGATTGAGACCTGTGGCAAGGAACGTGATTGAGCAAGCAGAAGAAAAAGCTCGGTCAATAAGTGTTTCAACATGTTTCATGACTGCCACACTTGGGTACCTCTTGGATACATCCGTTTTGCTCAGCACGCTCGCGCGTTCCTCTTCTGATTGCGTTGCCCTGTCGTCCCCCGACTTGAAAATATGGCGGGAGCTTGGTTTCTGCCTTACAACTTTCATCCCATGATGCACTACCTACACCATGCTGGCGATCGGCCGCAAAAGGCGCCCGAAATGGAAACACGGCAACAACGGCCTGAGACGCACGGCAATCTGCGAATCGATGTGTAACCCTGCAGTTGCGGATAAGAGTGAAGGGGCGGGCGTGGGGTGGGTCGCGGGTGGGTCGCGGGCGGGTGGTGGGTGGGTCGCGGGGTGGGTCGCGGGTGGGTCGTGGGTGGGTCGCGGGTGGGTCGCGGGTGGGTCGCGGGTGGGTCGCGGGCGGATCGCGGGTGAGTCGCGGGCGGGACGACTGAAACAAACAACAAACGACAAACAATGAACAACAAGCACAACAACAACAGCAGCAGCAGCAACAACGAAAACAATCATGCTATAAATGCTCGTTCGTATCTGCTCGCGTGCTATTCAACACGTATATCCCAGACCCTCGATACCCGCCCTCTCCGTCTTCGATGGTACCCCCTTAGGGGCACATCTCTCTTACCTGCAACATTTATTTTCGTGCAACCCCTAGGGCAGGGGAAGAGAGAACGGATGGAGGAAAGGACAACGGGCAGGCCAGGCGGCGGGTTGCTGAAGCGCGCGTCCTGCATGAATCGTGAGGAAGTCTCGAGCGATAGCGCGATTCGCATGTGAATCGTGGGGAAATCCACACCGAGAGCGTGATTCCTGACGGTCGAGGGCGCGGCGTCTGAATAACTTGTGAGGACGTCCCACGCGAGACTGCGACTCCTCTAGAAAGTGTGAGAAAGTCCCGCTCGACAGCGCGATCTGGGAATATCTTGTGACGAAGTGTAAGCCGCTGTTGTTGCAAACCAGAGGGCTGGAACACAGTTCGGTGAAACCTCACCATCCCTCGTAAAAGACTACGTGCGAGCCCCAGGGAGAAGCACTTTGATTGAAATGCAAAGGTTACCAGAAGGGGATCAACAATATTTTTGTTATACCTGAAAACTCAGAAACAACAACAACAACAACAACAACAAACCGGCGACGCTCGCTGGCGCCCCTATGATCGGAATAATCGGATCCGATTACTCCGATCATTGGATGATCGGAGTGATCGGATCCGATTATTCCGATCATTGGATGATCGGAATGATCGGATCCGATTAGTCCGATCATTGGATGATCGGAGTGATCGG
Organism: Prorocentrum cordatum; assembly: GCA_963575745.1. NCBI lineage: Eukaryota > Dinophyceae > Prorocentrales > Prorocentraceae > Prorocentrum > Prorocentrum cordatum. Next base: position 20,236 of record CAUYUJ010000301.1, read on the forward strand.
ATCCGATTATTTCGATCATTGGATGATCGGAATAATCAGATGCGATTACTCCGATCATCCAATGATCGGATTACTACAATTCCGATTGTATTGGATGATCGGAATAATCGGATCCGATTACTCCGATCATTGGATGATCGGAATAATCAGATGCGATTACTCCGATCATCCAATGATCGGAATACTACAATTCATTGTATTGGATGATCGGAATTAATCTTACTCCGATCATCCAATGATCGGAATAATCAGATGCGATTACTCCGATCATCCAATGATCGGAATACTACAATTCCGATTGTATTGGATGATCGGAATAATCGGATCCGATTACTCCGATCATTGGATGATCGGAATAATCAGATGCGATTACTCCGATCATCCAATGATCGGAATAATCAGATGCGATTACTCCGATCATCCAATGATCGGAATAATCAGATGCGATTACTCCGATCATTGGAATGATCGGAATAATCAGATGCGATTACTCCGATCATCCAATGATCGGAATACTACAATTCCGATTGTATTGGATGATCGGAATATTGGATGATCGGAATCCGATCCGATTACTCCGATCATTGGATGATCGGAATAATCAGATGCGATTACTCCGATCATCCAATGATCGGAATAACCAGCTGCGATTAATCCGATCATCCATTGCTCGGAATAATCAGATGCGATTACTCCGATCATCCAATGATCGGAATACTAAATTCCGATTGTATGATCGGAATAATCAGATGCGACTACTCCGATCATCCAATGATCGGAATAATCGGATCCGATTACTCCGATCATTGAATGATCGGAATAATCAGATGCGATTACTCCGATCATCCAATGATCGGAATAATCAGATGCGATTACTCCGATCATCCAATGATCGGAATAATCAGATGCGATTACTCCGATCATCCAATGATCGGAATAATCAGATGCGATTACTCCGATCATCCAATGATCGGAATACTACAATTCCGATTGTATTGGATGATCGGACTAATCGGATCAGAATACTCCGATCATTGGATGATCGGAATAATCAGATGCGATTACTCCGATCATCCAATGATCGGAATAACCAGATGCGATTACTCCGATCATCCAATGATCGGAATAATCAGATGCGACTACTCCGATCATCCAATGATCGGAATACTACAATTCCGATTCTATTGGATGATCGGAATAATCGGATCCGATTACTCCGATCATTGGATGATCGGAATAATCAGATGCGACTACTCCGATCATCCAATGATCGGAATAATCAGATGCGATTACTCCGATCATCCAATGATCGGAATAATCAGATGCGATTACTCCGATCATCCAATGATCGGAAAATAATTCTAGATGCCGATTACTCGACATACATGATCTGTGGAATACTACAATTCCGATTGTATTGGTATGATCGGATTCGGATCCGATTACTCCGATCATTGGGATGTCAAAATAATCAGATGCAGATATATAACTAAATATATATCATCCAATGCTCGGAATAATCAGATGCGATTACTCCGATCATCCAATGATCGGAATAATCAGATGCGATTACTCCGATCATCCAATGATCGGAATACTACAATTCCGATTGTATTGGATGATCGGTATAATCGGATCCGATTACTCCGATCATTGGATGATCGGAATAATCAGATGCGATTACTCCGATCATCCAATGATCGGAATTATCAGATGCGATTACTCCGATCATCCAATGATCGGAATAATCAGATGCGATTACTCCGATCATCCAATGATCGGAATACTACAATTCCGATTGTATTGGACGATCGGAATAATCGGATCCGGTTACTCCGATCATCCAATGATCGGAATAATCAGATGCGATTACTCCGATCATCCAATGATCGGAATACTACAATTCCGATTGTATTGGATGATCGGAATAATCGGATCCGGTTTTACTCCGATCATGGGATGATCGGAATTATCGAGATTGCGATTACACGATCATCCAATGATCGGGAATAATCAGATCGATTACTCGATCATCCAATGATCAGAATAATCAGATGTGATTACTCCGATCATCCAATGATCGGAATACTATTCCGACTGTACTGGATGATCGGAATAATCGGATCCAATTACTCCGATCATTGGATGATCGGAATAATCAGATGCGATTACTCCGATCATCCAATGATCGGAATAATCAGATGCGATTACTCCGATCATCCAATGATCGGAATATCAGATTGCGATTTATTCCCGATCATTCCAATGATCGGAATTACTAAATTCCGATTGTATTGGATGATCGGAATAATCAGATGCGGTTACTCCGATCATCCAATGATCGGAATAATCAGATGCGATTACTCCGATCATCCAATGCTCGGAATAATCAGATGCGATTACTCCGATCATCCAATGATCGGAATAATCAGATGCGATTAGTCCGATTTCATCCAATGATTCGGAATAATCAGATGCGATTTACTCCGATCATCCAATGCATCGGGAATAATCAGATGAGATTACTCCGATCATCCAATGTTTTCGCAATAATCAGATGGATTACTCCGATCAACATGATCGGAAACTACTATTCCGATGATTGGATGATCGGATATTAATCGGAATCCGATTACTTCCGATCATTGGATGATCGGAATAATCAGATGCGATTTTTTACTACGACCATCAACCCCCCATGATCGGAATTAATCAGAAGATGCGATTAACTCCGATCATCCAATGATCGGAAAATCAGATGCGATTCTCCGACGAGGGTCTCGTCGGGAATACTACAAATTCCGACGGGAGGGCCTCCGACGGAATAATCGGATCCGATTACTCCGATCAGTGGATGATCGGAATAATCAGATGCGATTACTCCGATCATTCAATGATCGGAATACTACGAATCCGATTGTATTGGATGATCGGAATAATCGGATCCGATTACTCCAATCATCCAATGATCGGAATACTACGAATCCGATTGTATTGGATGAGCGGAATAATCGGATCCGATTACTCCGATCATCCAATGATCGGAATACTACGAATGGATGATCGGAATAATCGGATCCGATTACTCCGATCATCCAATGATCGGAATACTAATATGAATACTACGAATGGATGATCGGAATAATCGGATCCGATTACTCCGATCATTGGATGATCGGAATGATCGGACCCGATGACTCCGACCATTGGATGATCGGAATAATCAAATGCGATTACTCCGATCATCCAATGATCGGAATACTACAATTCCGATTGTATTGGATGATCGGACTCCGATCATTGGATGATCGGAATAATCAGATGCGACTACTCCGATCATCCAATGATCGGAATACTACGAATCCGATTGTATTGGATGATCGGAATAATCGGATCCGATTACTCCGATCATTGGATGATCGGAATAATCGGATGCGATTACTCCGATCATTGGATGATCGGAATGATCAGATGCGATTACTCCGATCATCCAATGATCGGAATACCACGAATCCGATTGTATTGGATGATCGGAATAATCGGATACGATTACTCCGATGATTGGATGATCGGAATAATCGGACCCGATGACTCCGACCATTGGATGATCGGAGTAATAAGATTCCGATTGTATTGGATTCCGATTATAATGGATTCCGAGTGCATTGGATTCCGATTATAATTGGTTCCGATTGTAATGGGTTCCAGTTGTATTGGGTTCCGAGTGTATTGGGTTCCGATTGTATGATCGGAATAATTGGATCCGATTACCCCGATCATTGGATGATCGGAATAATCGCATCTGATTAGTCCGATCATTGGATGATCGGACTAATCGCATCTGATTATTCCGATCATTGGATGATCGGCGCAATAGGATTCCGATCGTATTGGGCCCCATTTTGGAATCTGTGGGATTCCATTTGGACGATCGGAATAATCGGATCCGATTCCCCCGATCATTGGATGATCGGAATAATCGGTTCCGATTACTCCGATCATTGGATGATCGGAATAATCGGATCCGATTACTCCGGTCATTGGATGATCGGCGTAATAGGATTCCGATCGTATTGGGCTCCATTTTGGAATCTGTGGGATTCCAATTGGACGATCGGAATAATCGGATCCGATTCCTCCGATCATTGGATGATCGGAATAATCGGATCCGATTACTCCGATCATTGGATGATCGGAATAATCGGATCCGATTACTCCGATCATTTGATGATCGGCGTAATAGGATTCCGATCGTATTGGGCTCCATTTTGGAATCTGTGGGATTCCAATTGGACGATCGGAATAATCGGATCCGATTCCTCCGATCATTGGATGATCGGAATAATCGGATACGATTACTCCGATCATTGGATGATCGGAATAATCGGATCCGATTACTCCGATCATTGGATGATCGGCGTAATAGGATTCCGATCGTATTGGGCTCCATTTTGGAATCTGTGGGATTCCAATTGGACGATCGGAATAATCGAATCCGATTCCTCCGATCATTGGATGATCGGAATAATCGGACCCGATTACTCCGATCATTGGATGATCGGAATAATCGGATCCGATTACTCCGATCATTGGATGATCGGCGTAATTGGATTCCGATCGTATTGGGCTCCATTTTGGAATCTGTGGGATTCCAATTGGACGATCGGAATAATCGGATCAGATTCCTCCGATCATTGGATGATCGGAATAATCGGATCCGATTACTCCGATCATTGGATGATCGGAATAATCAGATCCGAATACTCCGATCATTGGATGATCGGCGCAATAGGATTCCGATCGTATTGGGCTCCATTTTGGAATCTGTGGGATTCCAATTGGACGATCGGAATAATCGGATCCGGTTCCTCCGATCATTGGATGATCGGAATAATCGGATCCGATTACTCCGATCATTGGATGATCGGAATAATCGGATCCGATTACTCCGATCATTGGATGATCGGAATAATCGGATCCGGTTACTCCGATCATTGGATGATCGGAATAATCGGATCCGATTACTCCGATCATTGGATGATCGGAATAATCGGATCCGACTACTCCGATCATTGGATGATCGGAGTAATAAGATTCCGATTGTATTGGATTCCGATTATAATGGATTCCGATTCTATTGGATTCCGATTATAATGGGTTCCGATTGTATTGGGTTCCGGTTGTATTGGGTTCCGAGTGTATTGGATTCCGATTGTGTGATCGGAATAATCGGATCCGATTACCCCGATTATTGGATGATCGGAATAATCGGATCCGATTACTCCGATCATTGGATGATCGGAATTATCGGATCCGATTACTCCGATCATTGGATGATCGGCGCAGTAGGATTCCGATCGTATTGGGCTCCAAATTGGAATCTGTGGGATTCCATTTGGACGATCGGAATAATCGGATCCGATTCCTCCGATCATTGGATGATCAGAATAATCGGATCCGATTACTCCGATCATAGGACGGTCGGAATAGTCGGATCCGATTACTCCGATCATTGGATGGTCGGCGTAATAGAATTCCGATAGTATTGGGCTCCATTTCGGAATCTGTGGGATTCCAATTGGACGATCGGAATAATCGGATCCGATTCCTCCGATCATTGGATGTTCGGAATAATCGGATCCGATTCCTCCGATCATTGGATGATCGGAATAATCGGATCCGGTTACTCCGATCATTGGATGATCGGCGTAATAGGATTCCGATCGTATTGGGCTCCATTTTGGAATCTGTGGGATTCCAATTGGACGATCGGAATAATCGGATCCGATTCCTCCGATCATTGGATGATCGGAATAATCGGATCCGATTCCTCCGATCATTGGATGATCGGAATAATCGGTTCCGATTACTCCGATCATTGGATGATCGGCGTAATCGGATTCCGATCATATTGGGCTCCATTTTGGAATCTGTGGGGTTCCAATTGGACGATCGGAATAATATGATCTGATTCCTCCGATCATTGGATGATCGGAATAATCGGATCCGATTACTCCGATCATTGGATGATCGGAATAATCGGATCCGATTACTCCGATCATTGGATGATCGGCGCAATAGGATTCCGATCGTATTGGGCTCCATTTTGGAATCTGTGGGATTCCAATTGGACGATCGGAATAATCGGATCCGGTTCCTCCGATCATTGGATGATCGGAATAATCGGATCCGATTACTCCGATCATTGGATGATCGGAATAATCGGATCCGATTACTCCGATCATTGGATGATCGGCGCAATAGGATTCCGATCGTATTGGGCTCTATTTTGGAATCTGTGGGATTCCAATTGGACGATCGGAATAATCGGATCCGCATCCTCCGATCATTGGATGATCGGAATAATCGAATGCGATTACTCCGATCTTCAAATGATCGGAATACCACGACTCCGATTGTATTGGATGATCGGAATAATCGGATCCGATTACTCCGATCATTGGATGATCGGAATAATCGGATCCGATTACTCCGATCATTGGA
>CAUYUJ010000301.1:26839-44339 GCA_963575745.1 Prorocentrum cordatum
ACTCCGATCATTGGATGATCGGCGTAATAGGATTCCGATCGTATTGGGCTCCATTTTGGAATCTGTGGGATTCCAATTGGACGATCAGAATAATCGAATCGAATTCCTCCGATCATTGGATGATCGGAATAATCGGGTCCGGTTACTCCGATCATTGGATGATCGGAATAATCGGATCCGATTACTCCGATCATTGGATGATCGGCGTAATAGGATTCCGATCGGATTGGGCTCCATTTTGGAATCTGTGGGATTCCAATTGGACGATCGGGAATAATCGGATCCGAGTCCTCCGATCATTGGATGATCGGAATAATCGGATCCGATTACTCCGATCATTGGATGATCGGAATAATCGGATCCGATTACTCCGATCATTGGATGATCGGCGTAATAGGATTCCGATCGTATTGGGCTCCATTTTGGAATCTGTGGGATTCCAATTGGACGATCGGAATAATCGGACCCGATTCCTCCGATCATTGGATGATCGGAATAATCGGATCCGATTACTCCGATCATTGGATGATCGGAATAATCGGATCCGATTACTCCGATCATTGGATGATCGGCGTAATAGGATTCCGATCATATTGGGCTCCATTTTGGAATCTGTGGGATTCCAATTGGACGACCGGAATAATCGGATCCGATTCCTCCGATCATTGGGTGATCGGAATAATCGGATCGGATTACTCCGATCATTGGATGATCGGAATAATCGGATCCGATTACTCCGATCATTGGATGATCGGCGTAATAGGATTCCGATCGTATTGGGCTCCATATTGGAATCTGTGGGATTCCAATTGCACGATCGGAATAATCGGATCCGATTCCTCCGATCTTTGGATGATCGGAATAATCGGATCCGATTACTCCGATCATTGGATGATCGGCATAATCGGATCCGATTACTCCGATCATTTGATGATCGGCGTAATAGGATTCCGATCGTATTGGGCTCCATTTTGGAATCTGTGGGATTCCAATTGGACGATCGGAATAATCTGATCCTTTTCCTCCGATCATTGGATGATCGGAATAATCGGATCCGATTACTCCGATCCTTGGATGATCGGAATAATCGGATCCGAGTCCTCCGATCATTGGATGATCGGCGCAATAGGATTCCGATCGTATTGGGCTCCATTTTGGAATCTGTGGGATTCCAATTGGATGATCGGAATAATCGGATCCGATTACTCCGATCATTGGATGATCGGCGTAATAGGATTCCGATCGTATTGGGCTCCATTTTGGAATCTGTGGGATTCCAATTGGACGATCGGAATAATCGGATCCGATTCCTCCGATCATTGGATGATCGGAATAGTCGGATCCGATTACTCCGATCATTGGATGATCGGAATAATCAGATCTGATTACTCCGATCATTGGATGATCGGCGTATTAGGATTCCGATCGTATTGGGCTCCATTTTGGAATCGGTGGGATTCCAATTGGAGGATCGGAATAATCGGATCCGATTCCTCCGATCATTGGATGATCGGAATAATTGGATCCGATTACTCCGATCATTGGATGATCGGCGTAATAGGATTCCGATCGTATTGGGCTCCATTTTGGAATCTGTGGGATTCCAATTGGACGATCGGAATAATCGGATCCGAGTACTCCGATCATTGGATGATCGGAATAATCGGATCCGATTACTCCGATCATTGGATGATCGGAATAATCGGATCCGATTACCCCGATCATTGGATGATCGGCGCAATAGGATTCCGATCGTATTGGGCTCCATTTTGGAATCTGTTGGATTCCAATTGGACGATCGGAATAATCGCACCCGGTTCCTCCGATCATTGGATGATCGGAATAATCGGATCCGATTACTCCGATCATTGGATGATCGGAATAATCGGATCCGATTACTCCGGTCATTGGATGATCGGCGTAATAGGATTCCGATCGTATTGGGCTCCATTTTGGAATCTGTGGGATTCCAATTGGACGCTCGGGATAATCGGATCCGATTCCTCCGATCATTTGATGGTCGGAATAATCGGACCCGATTACTCCGATCATTGGATGATCGGAATAACCGGATCCAATTACTCCAATCATTGGATGATCGGCGTATCAGGATTCCGATCGCATTGGTCTCCATTTTGGAATCTGTGGGATTCCAATTGGACGATCGGAATAATCGGACCCGATTCCTCCGATCATTGGATGATCGGCGTAATAGGATTCCGATCGTATTGGGCTCCATTTTGGAATCTGTGGGATTCCAATTGGACGATCGGAATAATCGGATCCGATTCCTCCGATCATTGGATGATCGGAACAATCGGACCCGATTACTCCGATCATTGGATGATCGGAATAATCGGATCCGATTACTCCGATCATTGGATGATCGGCGTCATAGGATTCCGATCGTATTGGGCTCCATTTTGGAATCTGTGGGATTCCAATTTGACGATCGGAATAATCGGATCCGATTCCTCCGATCATTGGATGATCGGAATAATCGGATCCGATTACTCCGATCATTGGATGATCGGAATAATCGGATCCGATTACTCCGATCATTGGATGATCGGCGTAATAGGATTCCGATCGTATTGGGCTCCATTTTGGAATCTGTGGGATTCCAATTGGACGCTCGGGATAATCGGATCCGATTCCTCCGATCATTGGATGATCGGAATAATCGGATCCGATTACTCCGATCATTGGAGGATCGGAATAATCGGATCCGATTACTCCGATCATTGGATGATCGGCGTAATAGGATTCCGATCGTATTGGGCTCCATTTTGGAATCTGTGGGATTCCAATTGGACGATCGGAATAATCGGATCCGATTCCTCCGATCATTGGATGATCGGAATAATCGGATCCGATTACTCCGATCTTGGATGATCGGAATAATCGGATCCGATTACTCCGATCATTGGATGATCGGCGTAATAGGATTCCGATCGTATTGGGCTCCATTTTGGAATCTGTGGGATTCCAATTGGACGATCGGAATAATCGGATCCGATTCCTCCGATCATTGGATGATCGGAATAATCGGATCCGATTACTCCGATCATTGGATGATCGGAATAATCGGATCCGATTACTCCGATCATTGGATGATCGGCGTAATAGGATTCCGATCGTATTGGGCCCCATTTTGGAATCTGTGGGATTCCAATTGGACGATCGGAATAATCGGACCCGGTTCCTCCGATCATTGGATGATCGGAATAATCGGATCCGATTGCTCCGATCATTGGATGATCGGAATAATCGGATCCCGATCGTATTGGGCTCCATTTTGGAATCTGTGGGATTCCAATTGGACGATCGGAAGAATCGGATCCGATTCCTCCGATCATTGGATGATCGGAATAATCGGATCCGATTACTCCGATCATTGGATGATCGGAATAATCGGATCCGATTACTCCGATCATTGGATGATCGGCGTAATAGGATTCCGATCGTTTGGGGCTCCATTTTGGAATCTGTGGGATTCCAATTGGACGATCGGAAGAATCGGATCCGATTCCTCCGATCATTGGATGATCGGCGTAATAGGATTCCGATCGTATTGGGCTCCATTTTGGAATCTGTGGGATTCCAATTGGACGATCCGAATAATCGGATCCGATTCCTCCGAACATTGGATGATCGGAATAATCGGATCCGATTACTCCGATCATTGGATGATCGGAATAATCGGATCCGATTACTCCGATCATTCAATGATCGGAATAATCGGATCCGGTTATTCCGATCATACACATGGGCTTGTGCTCTACTGCGGTTGCATGATCGGAATAATCGGATCCGATTACTCCGATCATTCAATGATCGGAATAATCGGATCCGATTACTCCGACCATCCAATGATCGGAATAATCGGATCCGATTATTCCGATCACACCGGCGCCAGCGAGCGTCGCTAATAACAACAACAACAACAACAGCAACAACAACAACAACAACGACAACAGCAGCAGCAACAACAACAACCGCAACAGCAACAACAACAACCACAGCGACAACAACAACAACAACAACAACACCAACACCAACAACAACAACAACAATAACGACAACAACACCAACAACAACAAACAAACAGCAACTACAACAACAACAACGACAACAACAACACCATCAATCACGGTCAGTTACAAACTGTTCGTTCGGATTTGCTCGCGGGACACTTAACACGCATATCCCAAACCCTCGATACCCGCCCTGCCCTCTTCGCTCTGGTCGCGCCCCCTTCGGGGTAAACATTGCTTACCTGCAACGTGCATTTCGCACAGCCCCTGAGGGGGAAGAGGGGACGGATGGAAGGAAAGGACAAGGGGGAGGGCGGAGGATGGAACATGAAATTGAATAACAGGAGGGAGGGTTTGGAACAAAAAACACGCGGCAGAACCAAACAAGCAGATCGGGCGGGTAGACCCTACCAGGCGGGTCGGAAGGTGGACCCAGGCGGCCAGGTCGAGCAACCGGGCTGCTGAAGCGCACGTCCTGCATGATTCGCGAGGACGGTTCGAGCGATAGCGCGTTTCCCAAGGAAATCGCAAGGATATCCACAACGAGGGAGTGATTCCTGAGTGTCGAGGGCGCGGCGTCTGAATGAATTGCGAGAAGTCCCACGCGACAGCGCGATTGTTACATGCATAAATTGTAAGGATGTCCCGCGCGAGAGCGCGATTCTGGAATAAACTGCGCGGAAATATCAGGCGGGAGCCGCTGTTGTCGTAAACGGGTGGCCAACAACCCAAGTCTGAGACCCAAAACATTCCCTGGTAAAAACCTGGGTGCGAGCCCAAGGAAAAGCACTTCAACTCAAAAACGCAATGTGCCCCGGAAGGGCGACGCCAAGAATCCGCACCACGGAAACCCATTTCACCCACGCACCCAGGGACAGTGAATGACCGTTCGGCCCCCTTACTACGATGCATCATGGAAGGCGGAGTAAAACGAAATGCAAATTGACGGCTTCAAAACAAAAACGGCGCAAGCAGAAGGCGGTACACATATATCACTCTTTCAACGAGGTGGAACCATTACTCTCGAGGTCCTTCAGAGCCGCCTGGAGTCCTACTGCAACGGGGGCGCCCTTAAACATTCCGCAATACTCCGCTTCTCCCGAAGATAATGCCACTACAGTGTGGGTCGAAGTCCGCGACTTTATCATATGTGATACCCACATGACGGCACCTCCTCTCGTCGATGCGCGCGTCTTCTTGCGCCGTGCACAATCGGAGCTTGTCCATGCCGCAAGCTCCGCAAGACGTCCCTGCCGTCAACACTGATAACCATACCTGTCACGATTATGAAAATACTTTCCGAGGTCGGCGAGATTTCTCGAGATAGCGCCGACATGGGCCGGGCACATTTTTTGCCTGATAACTACATGTCGGCATTGTGCGAATTAGTTTGCCCTGGCCACCAAAGCCCAGCCCCTCTTAATTTCGCCATTTGGCCATGGCTCCAAACCTTTTTTTCCAGCTCAGCATGTCCATGGCCCGCCCCATCCCGCAACCCGCCCCGGCATCGTTCCACAATCCGATTAAGAAAGCGGCTTGACTTCAAGTCGCGCGGTCCTGTCCCGAGCCTGCCCCGGAATTGAACGTCGAGTTCATTCGCAACGTGTCCTTCGAAACAGTCAAGATAAACACCGACGAGCGCGCAATTATCTCGCCTCGCCCCACGCGCAAGCGAACACGGCGGCGCTTTTCCGCCATCAAATCCGACGTCGCGCGCAAAGTCGCGCAACAATCCCCCGCGCAGCCGGCGGCGCCCCGGGCGCCGCGCATTGACTTCCGCCGCATTGCGCACATGTCTGGCTCGCAATCTTCCTCCGGCGACCCGATGAAGACGTTTGCTTCGCCTTGGCGCAAAAATGCGCGCGACTAGTTCACGAACCCGCACATGAATCCTCTCCCGCGACTCTTCGGGCATGCCCTATTCCCTCGGCAACGGCCATAGAGAGGAACCGTTTCTTGATCCCTCAGTGGAGGGTGCGAGAAAACACACTCATTGGTTGAACTTGTGCTCAACTTGCTGAACCACAAGACGGGATCGGCACTCAAGATTGGCCTCGTCGCCCATATTGATGTCAGTCCACCTCGCACCTCTGGGGGCTCTGCTAGCTACAGCCCCGCGCCCCCCCCCCCGCACCCTGCCATGGACCCCGCGTTTCTCAACGCGCCCCCCCCCCCCCCCCGGGCCTTCAACGCGAGCATTGGATCAAGCCCACTGCAAAGCTTCCACACACCTAGCGCGACCCCGAATTCCTCAACCACCCCTGCCGGCACCGAAATACTCCGCAAATCCGCTGATTAGGCCGAATGCCGCTTTACACTTGGAGGGCGAAGCGAGCGGCGACGTTGCGAGCCCCCCCCAATGAACTCTCTCCTCCTCCGTTCCTTCCCCACGATGTCGCTAAACCCCCGCCCTCAATAATCTGGCAGGCGTCCGAGTCTCGAGCAACTCGGCGCAGGCGCCGGCCCCGGAGCGGCCCCGGACTCCCGGGGGGCATTAGGCGAGAAGTGCCTCAGCGCATTCTGGCCCTGGTTAACGCAGGCCCGCGTCGACTTCCACTGCGCCCGTGCACACCCTCGTCGATTTCGATTCCATCGTCTGGACCGCTAGAATTCGCCCCTGGGCCACGCGGCCCGAAGGTGCACCTCGAACGGTTGCGGGCCGTCTTTCGGCCGACCAGTCCGTGATCATAGCTCGACGCAGTCGGCCTGGGGATGCCCCCGACCACCCCCCCCCTGCCATCGCGACGCGCCGGCGCGGACCTCGACTCATCGCGCTGAGAGCCCTACCCACACACAAAGGGGGCGGTCGGTCATGAAGCTGGCGACTTTCTCCGGGAGAACCGCAGCCCCGCCCGCGGCTCGCTCGAGGTCATTACGACACTGATCCCCGCCGTGTCAACACCCCTTCACGCCGTGACATGTCCTGCGCTGGCGCCGCAGTCCAGCTCGAGGCCCCCTCGGGATGTTCGCAAAGAAACACCGAAACACTCTTCTTGTTCATGTCACAGATGTCCAACACGAACTCGAAGTGCTTCATTCCGTCGTCTTGCATGTTCCTTGCTCTCCTGGACAGAATTCCTTCGAATTGAAAGCCTGTGAACTATTGAAAGCCGCGCGCTTTGGGCATAGTATTAACAATAGGGCTGCCTGACGCGCACTATTTCTCATTTGAAACCCCATCGGCCCCCACATTCGTCGCGCGCGCCATGATCCATAGCAAGACTGGGCGCGGGCGCCATCTTCCCCGCCACGCCGGCCACTCGCACGGGCCAGTAAGCGTTGGAAACCTGCGACTGAAGCCGCGACGGATGTTGCCGCATCTCACAGCCCCGCTGCCCTCACTAACCTGCTCGATGATATCTAGACTTGAATTGAACAACCACTCCACTGCATCGGATTCGAGACACGTCATGGTAAACCCACTGCGTACCCTATCGGTGTCCATCTTGTCATGTAATTCACCTATATGGCCCGGCTTCTCCTACATGGTCTCGCCACCTGGCCTCTGGCCTCCGCCGCCTCGCGCGCACTCTCGATGCATCTCTTTGCCCTCGCCCCCATCCACCTCTGACTCCTCTCGCCCTCAACCATCGCATCCCAAATGCTCTACCTTCACTTGACTGCCACTGACCCTGGCGGAACAACGGCAACCTGGCGCGCGCCGCCGTCGCAGCCAGGGGCGGCGCGGAACTCTGCCCATCCCGCGCAAGGTCCTCGCACCTCCATCTGACCTTCATGTTTCCCATCGCCGGCCATGCCATCCATCCTTCTAGTTCCTGGATATGTGACGCGCGGTCATCTCTCATTGCTCAATCGCTCAGGGGCTCCAACCCGGATGTCCTCAGGCGCATGCACGTTTGTTTTAGGTTCACGCGGCTGTCGAATGGCTAACCCGTCTTCAATTGCCCATGGGCGCATGAATGGTTCGCCCCTATCTGGGCCCTGCCTGGAACAGTCGGGCCCCGCCCTCATTCGGGCCGCTGCTGACCACTTGCATCTTCAGGCGATCGCATGGTCAGGCCATTCGACAACGCGTTCACGGCGCCCCGCCCAATGCGTCCATGGGCAGCGCCTCCCCCAGCCATCGCCGTGCATCCGCAACGCCCCGGCGCGGGCCCTGTGGATCGCAGCAATCCCTCGAGCCACCACGAACTCGGCGGCGCCGCTCGCGGCGGCGCGCGCAGGGGGGCAGGGGGAGGGGGGAAGGCCTGGAGGGTGCTTCTGATCAGGCGGCGGCCTCGTATCTCTAGAAAAGCGAGCGCCTTCTAAGAAGCAGGGGCGCTTCGAAGAAGCCCCCCTCTCCCCGCGCCCCTCTTTTGCGCGCAGCTGACGCTCGGGCTGCGACGGCCGCTCAAAGGCCGCGCGGGATCAAGTTGCATGGGCAACCCAACCCTTTTCACATCGCGAACCTCATCTGTATCCCAGATATCTCCATAACTTCCCTCGGGCCTGAACTCGCGAGACTTGATGGCGCCATCTGGAGCGCCGGCGATTAACTGTCGGCTTGTTCAAGGAACTCCCAGAAAGACCCCCCCCACACACCACCACCACCACCACCACCACCACCACCACCACCACCGCCCCACCCCCCACACACACACACACACACACACACACACACACACACACACACACACACACACGCACACACACACACACACACACATACACACACACACACTTTCTTTAAGCCGTTACCTCCATGTGGGAGACTCTTCAAAATCCGCGGCGCTTTCTCCAAACTCGGGCAACGGTGCGTTGAAGTTCTCCCACGACACATTCCGCGGGCCGTTCTACCATCGACACGCATTGTAAACGCGTTGATGAGAGAAGATGCAAAAACCACTAACCCAGGTACAAGAGTGCGCTCTTCTCCGAACTCAATGTTAAGACGCACGCGGGCCGCGCCACCTGAGACGGTCGGCGAAGCTCCCTGCGGGGCCACGAAACGCTGTACTGGGCGGGGGGGGCGCATGCGGGCTGCGCCACTGGGACCTTCGGCGGAGCTTCCTATGGGGCCACGAAGCGCTGCACTGGGTGTGGGAGACGCACGTGGGCTGCGCCACTGGAACCTTCGGTGAAGCTCCCTACGCGGGGGGTGCTATGGCTTTGACCAGAAGACATCAAGCTTTGGACACCCCCGACCCCCCGTATAATCTTAGCGACAGGCGTTTGGTTAGGGAGCGGTCCGAATCCGATGGGCTCGTACCCCGTAACAATAGTATATGTATACATACATAACGGTGTGATAAGTACTCCGTCCCATAAAGAATAAGCCCGGGAACCACTCCACCTTGGACCGGAACACAGTTCAAGCACTCTGCATGGGTCATTTGAGAATGTCACTGTCATCTTCGTCATCATCCTTGTCATGCCGAGGCCAACGCGATGATCCATTGTACTCGTTACCGCTTTGGCTCAGCGTGGCCCTGGGATTCCTATATCCAACGCTGTCGTTCTTGCTTCGCTGGCTGGCCATCCCAGAGAGCTCACGAAGGCTCGCGAATCCGCATCAGGGCACTTTTGCATTCCAATCGGTCGTCCGCGGCATGCGGGACCAGCTGTGCATCTCTCCTCCGATGGTGAAAAACTTCAACGCCTGGCAAGTATGGGGCCACGAAACGTTGCACTGGGAGTGGGAGACGCATGCGGGCTGCGCCACTGGGACCTTCGGCGGAGCTTCCTATGGGGCCACGAAGCGCTGCACTGGGTGTGGGAGACGCACGTGAGCTGCGCCACTGGAACCTTCAGTGGAGCTCCCTACGCGGGGGGTGCTATGGCTTTGACCAGAAGACATCAAGCTTTGGACACCCCCGACCCCCCGTATAATCTTAGCGACCGGTCTTTGTTCAGGGAGCGGTCCGAATCCATAGTATATGTATACATACATAACGGTGTGATAAGTACTCCGTCCCGTGAAGAATAAGCCTGGGAACCACTCCAACTTGCACCCAATCACAGTTCAATCACTCTGCATGGGTCACTTGACAATGTCACTGTCATCTTCGTCATCATCCTTGACATGCCGATGGCAACGCGATGTTCCATTGTATTCGTTACCGCTTTGGCTCAGCGTGGCCCTGGGATTCCTATATCCAACGCTGTCGCTCTTGCTTCGCTGGCTGGCCATCCCAGAGAGCTCACGAAGGCTCGCGAATCCGCATCAGGGCACTTTTGCATTCCAATCGGTCGTCCGCGGCATGCGGGACCAGCTGTGCAATTCTCCTCCGTTCAACGCCTGGCAAGTATGGGGCCACGAAACGCTGCACTGGGAATGGAAAACGCATGGGGGTTGCGCCACTGGGACCTTCGGTGGAGCTTCCTATGGGGCCACGAAACGTGTGAGTGGGGTGGCGGGAGGAGGAGGGGAGGGAGGAGAGGAGAGGAGAGGAGAGAAGAGGAGAGGAGAGGTCAGGAGAGGAGAGAGGAGAGGAGAGGAGAGGCGAGGAGAGGAGAGGAGACAGGACAGACAGAGAGGAGAGAGAGGAGAGGAGAGGAGAGGAGAGGAGAGGAGAGGAGGAGGAGGAGAGGAGAGGAGCGAGAGAGGGGGGAGAGGAGAGCAGAGAGGAGAGAGGAGAGAGGAAAGAGGAGAGAGGAAAGAGGACAGAGGAGGAGAGGAGAGGAGAGGAGGAGAGGAGAGGAGAGAGGAGAGGAGAGGAGAGGAGAGGAGAGGAGAGGAGAGGAGAGGAGAGGAGAGGAGAGGAGAGGAGAGGAGAGGAGAGGAGAGGAGAGGAGAGGAGAGCAGGAACGCGGGGCGCTGTCCCTTCCTAACGAGGACCCAACACCACAATATGGTTGGGAACAATATGAGGCGCTGTAGGCGACGCTCCAATCGAACGATTGGCAACGTCTGGAAGCAGAACCGTGAGGGGAGACGCGCACGAAATTCTCTCTTAACAAAAAACGCCAGGACGCCGTCCCTGCAAACTTTGCAATAAGGACACGAACCGCACCTCCTTCGCGATGCGCGACCTTGAGCATTCGAGCAACCGTGCACAGCTCAACCGATGCCACAACCAATGTGCCAAAACGGCTTGAGTCGAGGCTCGAGCCAAAAGGGCTACGGACCGTCCTGGGGGCCCCTGGGACCGTCTTGGAAGCCTCTCGGCCGTTCTGGGGCCCACTTTGGGCCAGCCGAGAATGGAGCGCTGCGCCAAATCACCCGAGCATCCGCCAATTCCTGGGGCCCCTCCCTAGAGAGCGGTTCGCCCCAACCAAAACGTCGTCACGTGTGCCTCGCTCTTTCCGCCGCGCGGGCCGCGCCGCGCGAACGAGCGACGCACGGACTTGCCCGAAGAGGGCCCACGGCGTTCAACACCTGTTCCTGTTACGTTATCAACTCGCCTAACAAGAGATAGTCCGTCCACTGGAAATCTTGCGAGCCTCGAAGTCAAAGCTGTGTCTGGGGGGGGGCCCTGGAGAGGCTAGTGAAAACAACTTGGGGGGTGTTAGGGGCCGTCTTGGGGGCATGGTGGAGGCTTCTGGGACCGTGTTGAGGCCTCTTGGGCCGTCTTTGAGCCCTCCAGGGCAGTCTTCGGGCCGTGTTAGGCGGTCGGGAAACAGAAGACACCAAAATAACACCCCCCCGGAAACAAGCACGTATAATCAATCGGAAAAAAACACAAAGAATTGTACCGCGGCTAACCTTCAAACACGTAAGGAATACCTAACGTTGCGCCGAGTCGGGCCATATTGGGGATTGCCTCATTGGGCCTTCTTGGGGGCCTCCAAGGCCATCTTGTATCAATATCAAGCCATTTTGGAGCGGTCTTGGACCGTCTTGGGGCCTTCGTGGACCTGTCTTGGGCTATCTCGTGAGTAGATGAAGCCATCTTGGCGCTCTCAGGCCGTCGTGGGGTCTTCTTGAGCTGTTCTAAGACGACCTGCGATTTGGGCCCCGAGTCGCCCCAAGTCGCCCGAAAAGATGGCTCGGAGATGGCCCCAAGATGGTCCGAGGCAGCCCAAGGAACTACACAGAGGACCCAACCCAAGATGGCCGAAGAATCTGCCTCCAGATGCTCCCAAAATGGTCGTAAGAATGGAAAACGCATGACGTTATCGCAGTCCTGCTTGGGCTGGCGTCAGTGGGCTGCTCGGGCCCCGGGGAGGCCCGAAGAGGACTACAAAACAGCCCCTGGAGGGGCCCGAACCCCTGGCGGAGGGCCCCAGGAGGGCGGCAAGAGGCCCAAGGAGTGCCCCAGAGCGGCCCAACAGCGGAGGCCGGCGGAGGGGCAGGCCCCAAGATGGCCCCAGGACGGCCCCCAAGAGGCCCTCCATGATGGCCCCGAGGCGGCCCACGATAGTCCGAGACAATCCTCAAGAAACCTCCGAGGGGGCCCAAGAAAACGCTGGGAGGCACGGGAGGCCCCTGATAGCCCCAGGGTCATCCTGGAGTCCCTCAAAATTGCCCATATTACGTAGCACCACGCACTTGCGGATAAGAGGGAGGGGGCGGCGAGGACGTCGGCAGTCTGCGAAGCTCTGAAGAAGCCCGCTGCAGGCGCATCATTTCACAAACTACAACGAGCCCGCCGCAGGCGCCACCTTTTTTCGTTCAAGAAATATGGGTGGGTCGCGGGTTGGGTCGCGGGTGGGTCGCCTGCGGGTCGCGGGTGGGTCGCGGGCTTGGGTCCTGGGGGGGGCGACGACGGCAGACAACAACAGACAAACAGAAACAATCCGCGCCGCTCACTTCAGCCACGCGCCCAGGGACAGTGAATGACCGTTCGGCCCCCTCACTCTCATACGGCAGATTCACGTCGTATCGACCCCGGCGTTGGTTCCTGACGTCGCAGGGTCTTTCAAACTTGAACGATCGCCCGTTCAGTGAACGCCAGATCGTTCAACGACGGGCCGATTCTGGACCACGGGCGACGTTCAACCTTCAACGCCTGCGCTGGGGTCGCCGCTGGTGGACACGACGCGAACCTGCCGTAGTAGATCATAGAAGAACACTCGTCCTTGATGCGTGTGGTGTTCCTGTCTCTGCAGGCACCGATAAGCTTTTCGGCCCCCGTGGTTGCCTCAGAGGGCCCCACAGGAACGCTGAGAGAGCCCCAAGAATCCCCAGGAGGGCTTCGAGAAAACCCCAGGTGGCCCGAGAGAGGCCCAGCAGCGGAGGTCAGCGGGAGGCAGCTCCAAGATGACCCCAAGACGGCCCAACGAGGCCGCATGATGACCCCGAGGTAGCCCATGATGTTCCAGCTCAGCCAACAAAAAGCCTCCAGGCAGCCCGAAATGCTCGAAAACGGCCCTGAGGAGGCCCCACGAAGCCCCCAAGAAACCCCAGGGTCTGGGCCTGCCTCCCCCCTGCCCCGACGACGGCGACGGCCCTCCGCGTGCGGGAGGGAGCCTGGCGCAGCTCCCGCGGCAGCTCGGCCTCCTCGCCACCGCTCTCCGCGTCGCTCGGCGCCGTGGAGGACAGGTGCGCATCCGGGTCCTCGGGGGGGGGGGAGGGAGGGAGGGAGGGAGGGAGGGGAGGGAGGGAGGGAGGGGGGGGTGGGCGGAGGGCGGAGAGAGGGGGGGATTTTTTGGATTGCGCTCTGATTCGCCGAGGGGACGGTCAGCTTCGTGCGGCACTCAACTAGATGCAGACGCTGGCTGTGGCAACTGGTAACGATGCAACAGTGCGCACATGCAGCATGGGCGCCAAGGTTTGGCAAGTCCACCCGCCCCCGTCCTGTCCCCACATACCCCCAGATTGGACGGAACTGCACGTGGCTGGCACGACTGATGGCCAGCTCGCCGTAGCTCTCATTCTGCACCTGAGGGGAAGGATAAGGCGCAAGAGCGAGGGGAGGTATGAACAGGAGGGGAGCAGGTGAGATAGCCGACGAAGGGCTGAAAAAAAGGCAGCTAAGGGGGCGGGCGCGGAGCAGGAGCCTGCGGGATTGCACGATTTTCGCACGCTCGACCTGTGTCCCCTGCCTGCATCAACGCCGCATTGCGAGCCGCATCCTCCCAACAAGCCTAAACCCACCCGCGGTCCCGACCATAGAAAGCTGAAAACGCTAGGCAGAGAAGCGGGGAAGGTGAGACGGCCTGACGGTCCCGATGCGCGGGCGCGGGGCGGCGCGCATGTCTGCGCCCGCCCAGAGAGAGGTTCGCCGTACCTGGTACGGCTCCCGGAACCTCTCGAACTGGGGCGGCAGCTAGAGACCGAACGGAGAGAGAAGCACCAGGAGGCAAGGGGAGGCAGATCATAGTGGGAAGCGGGTGAGATGACCTGCGAACGGCCGAAACGGCAGCCGAGGGGGCGAGTGCGAGGCAGGGGCCAGAGGGACTACGATGTCGCACGCTCGACCTGTGGCCCATGCCTGATCCAACGCCGTGGTACGAACCTCGTCCCCGCCAACAAACCTAAACCCTCCCTCGGACCCGACCATAGTACAGGGCAATTTTTAATAAATTGGATGTTTCAGAAGTCGGATTTATCATACATGATGAAACTATGAATACATGTATGCATGAATTCATCGTTGTTTCTAATACTAAATCCCTGCATGTTTAATACATGATCCGCACGCGGAGCGTGTATTAAAAACGGCACTGTAAGCCGAAGCGCTAGGAAGGTAAGTGGGAACAGTGAAACGGCCTGGTGTGCCCGCTACGCGGGCGCGGGCCCCTGCGCGCGCGTGGCTGCCCGCCCCAAGAGAGAGGTTCGCCGTGAGAGAGGGGGAGGGAGGGAGGGAGGGGCAGGAGAGAGGCAGGGGGAGGAGGGGGCAGGGGGGGGGGGGGAGGAGGGAGGACGGAGGAGGGAGAAGGGAGAAGGTAGAAGGGGGCGGAGGGGAGGAGGACGAGGGGGAAGGAGGAGGGGTTGGTTGGTTAGGCCCTTGCGAAGAAGAGGGGGAAGCAGGGGGAAGAAGCAGGAGGGAGGAGCAGGAGAGGGAGGGGGCAGGAGGAGGAGGGAGGAGGTCCTCCACGACCAGTGTCCGCTCCTCCGTACAATCTGCAGTGCCTCAAGGGAGCTGCTGGAGAGGGGGAGTCAGCAGGAGAGGATGCGGCGAAGAGCTGCGGGCGGCCCACGCGTCAAGCAACATCACCTGCTACTTCGGCAGCCCGGCATGCGGCAAACACGTTCACGACTTGATTCCGCTCTCCCTTCTGCCTCGACTCGCCTGCAGCAGATCTGCCGTTCGGGCAAGACGCTCGTCGAGAACGGGCGCGCGCCCAGGGCGCCCGAGGCAGCCCCAGAGGGGCCCAGAGACTCCCCAAGATGTCCCCATGGAGCCGCAAGGCGGTCTGAGACTTAGGTCGGGCGTGTCCTCCCACAGGCGGATAATGGACGAAACACAAAATTCGTCAAACAAATCATCAACAAGAATGACACATATTCCAAAAATTGTCCCCGGACTATGTTTTGACTATGTTTGACAATTCCTCCTGTAGAGGGACGGACCCGACTGAACCCGAGACCGCCCCACGGCAAGAAGGGTCCAAGACAGCCCCAGGAACCGACCCGACGGCCCCGGAGACGGCTCTGCCCAGACCTCGTCGGCGCAGAGGTCGGAGGAGCCGTCGGGCCTGCCGCAGCACCCCCAAACGGCTCCCCGGACAGACCCCCCCCCCCCCGAAGGGCCCTCCAGAGCCCCCAGGAGGCCCCCGAGGTGCAGCCCAGGAAGCCCCCGGGAGGCCCCCAGCGGCGAGAACCCCTGAGAAGCCCGAGGCGGCCCCCAGAGAAGCCTCGCAGAGGCCCCCAAGGACGCAGCGCAGAAGGCACACAACGGGTGGGCCCCGCCACGCAACGACGTCGCAGCGGCGCTGCAGAAGCGGACCAGGTGGTCTCCACCGTTCTGGGGAGCCTTCTCGGGAGAGAGCCGCGGAACCAGCATGTTCAATGCTGCGCTGGCACGGCGCCGGAGCTTGCCGCAGCCAACTGGACAAGTATGGGCATCAGCGCATCGAGCCCAGAGTGCGCCAGCGTGTTGCTCGAAGCCTTTCATATCTTGGCCTTGCGAGGGAATCTTGAAGCCGAAATGCGATTTGGGGGCAGTAGGGGCAGAGAACCTTGTCCCAGCCCTTCGGGACCCTCCGGCAGGAGGTGGGAGGAGGAGGAGGAGGTCGTTCTTTCTCGCCCACAGGGCGGAAAACGAAGACCCCCACCTCCAATACCTCGGTTGCCGCACCCCTCTCGCAGGACCTAACGGAGGAGGGGGGGACCTCCTCCCCCGCGTCCTCCCTCTCTCCGCTCCCTCCCCTCCTCCCTCGTCCCTCTCCCCCACCTCCCCTCCTCCCGCCAGTCCTCCGCCTCCTCCCTCTCTTCCCCCTCCTCCGCCCTCCCTCGTGTCCCCTCTCCCTTCCGCTTCCTCCCTCGCCTCCCTCCCCCTGCCCCTCCTCCTCGCCAATCCCCTGCCCTCCTCGCCCGAGCGAGCGCCGCACCCGACGGACGCCGGGCGGGCGCGCCGGCTGCTCGGAGCGCTCAAGCGGAGCACCCGACGACGCAGCGACGGGGCGGGCGAGGTGCAGCTCGCCTCGCCTCCGAGCGCCACTGGAAGCGAGCCGCGCCTCCTTCGCCTGCGGGTACAGTCGGGGCGTTGACCTAAGGAACCCTAAATAAGGAACGAGGCCCCATGTTTCCACAAGTCAAACTTCGACTTCCCATCGAAAACCAAAGGAAAACCTGAGGCAAGCTGCGAAACACTTCTTAAGGAACACCGAGCCCCTCCCAAACGAAAAGGGTTCCTTCTTCAGCGCCCCGACTGTAACAGAGATTGGTCGACCTCCCCGTCTTTGGACGGCCGAAGTGGGTACGGAAAAAATGGGCACAATGCCCAGCCACAAATGTTGTCCCAAACCAACAGCGGCCGCTGCTGGGCAGGCGGCCTTCTGTCTCAAAGGTGCACAGGCCGCGGCGACACCGACAGCGAGTCCTGCTCAAAATGAACAGGAACTGCTGTTGGGCATTGTACCCTTTCTTTCCGTACCCGTTTCGTTCGTACCGACCATACGCCCTCCGAAAAAACCCTGGAAGGGAGGCATCGGAATGAGACTCCACAGAAGAGCACGCCTTGGGGTTCCAACGGCACCCTGGCGAAACTCCCCGGCACCAGAGGTTGCGGCAGCCCCTTCTGAATGGCTTTCTTGACACGCGAACACCAGGTTTCGGCGCCCACTGAAAACGTGCTGAAAGCTGCGCCGCACGTGAAACTACATGGTGCGTCGGCCGGCCGCTGGGGCTTGCTGGTGGCTGTTCCTTACGAGAGACTACTTTCGCTGCGGCCCCAAGAGTTTGCTGGAAGCTGCTCCGCGCGTGACAAATGTGGTTGCGGCATGCCTCGGCGCTTGCTCGAGGATGCCCCGCAGGTGGAAACACGCTTGCGGCAGCCCTTGGGGCTTGCTGTGGGCGGTTCCGCGCGTGACGCGACGCGCTGTCTCGATCCTGAGTTCCCCGCGTCCTGACAGAGCCCCGAGGCGACACCAATCGCGGAGCCAGACTCCCGCCGATGCGGCGTGTGACGCTTCAC
>CAUYUJ010000301.1:49339-51839 GCA_963575745.1 Prorocentrum cordatum
TGATATGCTGTGCGGCGCTATGCTGTGCTACGCTATGCTATGCTATGCTGTGCTCTGCTATGCTAAAGCTCGGCGATGCTAAGATGATGGTAAGCTAAGCTAAGATAAACCTGAGCTAAGATGAAGCTAAGCTAAGCTAAGATGAAATACATTAAGTTCAGATGGGATAAGCAACGCTAAGCTAAGGGGACATAACTGGGGGAACCACGGGGCGGATGCCGGGGGAACCGCCCAGGGCGAGGACCACTGCCCGGCCCTTTAAGCATAGAGGGTAAGAACCCTTCTAGGCAGCGCCTAGGTAGGGAAAAAACGACGACGTAGCCCCAGCGAGCACCCCGATGGCTACAAGAGCACCCAACAGAGCCCCAGGAGGCCACTGCCAGATCTCAGCATCGCCCCAAAAGTCCCCGATAAGTCCGCGCCCCATGAGAAGCCCCAAATACGGCCCATAATGGGCGCGAACGCATGCACTATCCCGAACTGGAATCGCCGCATGACCAAGATGGTTCCGGAACCGAACCGAAACGGCCAGCGAAAGGTGGTGCAACGCGCTCCCTCTTTCAACCCCCTTCCGTCCCTTTCGGGGAGGGCCTGATCACTGCTCCATATTAATCTCATTCCGCCACCGTGCCTGCACGGACTGGACGTGTTAGAATGCTCGTCTGTGGTCTGACAGGTTTTTCACATGTTTTTGAGGGCCGCCCCCCCACCCTCGTCGCGCGCGTCGTCCGAAAACCGCCCCCCCTGAATTCGCTCTCTGGCCTTCAGACGTCCAGGATGGCCTCCAAAACGGCTTCCAAGACAGCCACGATGGCATCAGACGGCCCAAAACGGCACAAAACGTCATAAGCGGCCCTCTAAAGGGCCCCAAGACGGCCCAACAGGCTCTCAAGACGGCCCAAGAGGGTTCCAAGAGGCCATCCAGGAGCACCCGAGGAGGCACAACATGGATTTTCGCTACTGTCTTGTGGGTATTTGCAAGATGTTGCGGTTCTCGCCTGGCTGGGTTTCCGACCGCCCAAGACAGCCCAAGGGGCCTCCAAAATAGCTCGAAGATGGACCAAAAGGCCCTCAAGAGAGCCCAAAGTCGGCCCAAGAGGAGCCCGAGATCGCCCACGAGGCTCCCGGGAGAGCCGAAGGCTTCAGGCCAGCCAATTCTAAACATGCTCGGGAGAACCCGAAAGGGCCCCCATGAGGCCCCAAGAGGCCCCCAACAGGGCCAAAATAGGCCGCGAGGAAATTGGAATAAAACTCAATCCTCATCCTCTTCCTCGTCCTCGTCCTCGTCGCCACCCTCGCCCTCGTCATCCTCCTCCTCCTCGTCAAGCTGCCCCTGACCTGCTGGCGGCCAGGAATGTTCATGAGATCCATATGCGTGTGGCAACGAACCACGCACCGACGACTTCGTCAAGCAGGTCGAGCTGGTGTTAGGGAAATGCAGGCTGAACAGGTACTTACCGCGGGTTCGTTTTGTGTCGACCTCGGCGTTGGTTCCTGACACCGCGGGCAACCTTGAACGATCGGTCGTCTCTGACACGTCCGATCGGTCAACATCGACCGAATCTGGGTCGCCAGCGGCGTTCAACGTTGAACGCCGGCGGCGGGGTCACCGCCAGTCGACACCGCGAACCTACCTTAGAAAAAACTGTGCTGCGCAATGCACCAAGGCAGATGGCGGGGACGTGGTCATGGATCAAGACGACTACATCAAACGACTTCGTCCCATTGCTCATCTTGGTTTCGTCGGGGCCTCCCCAAATGCTAAGGCTAGTGGTATGGCCATCGATATGTACGTTCGCCTGCGATGGCTCCTATCATACTTAATACTCAGGCGGTTCTGGAATATGGTGCATGTAGTCTCGTTGCACCGCGTCCAAGAACTGACCGATATACAGGCGAGGCGAAATGCCATTACCCGTAAGCTCTTCAAACCCCCGAGAAGATCACTCATCGGTCAATGGCTCCAGATGGGGCGCTGGACATGCACGGCGACTCTGGGCGCAAGAAAATCACTGGTGAAGAAGACGACGAGAGCAAATGATACGGCCTTATAGGTTGAAATTTGCTGCGCCGTATTAACACGAGCAGCGAGGAACATTTTGTACGTTGCCTTCCCAGCTGTTGTGAATATCATCGTCTGCAGGTCAGGTCAAGCCACGCGGCGGAGGCGCTGGCCGATGGCCGCAGCCTTGGCGAGTGCTGCGCGACATTGGCCACCTTGCTCGAGCTTATCAAACGACTGATTACTCCGTCAGAGCTCAAAAGGATTCGTGAACATGGAAGGCTCTGCACGCAGCTATACCGTACCATTGATGCTGAGACGGTGTACGAGCCTCTCTCCAGCAAGGGCCTTCAATTCGCCCGTAAAGACTCTGTTGGGCAACATCAGCTGGATGCGAGAAGTTCCTCGACTACGGCGGCAAGCGCGACGCCCAGCCGCGCGGCCCCCGCGACGCGACGGCCACCGGCCGCGCGAAGGGCACCGTCGACCGAGACGTAT
>CAUYUJ010000301.1:61839-69339 GCA_963575745.1 Prorocentrum cordatum
CCATCGGTTTTGCTAATGGGGATGCCACTCCACCGCAGACTGCCCACCTCCCCATGGACATCGGCTCCGATTCAGACATACTTGGGCTCGGCCGAGATTTGGTGAGCGTCGACGTTGAGGTGAGATCGACGGCAATCACGTTGGAATCATGACCCCACGATGCACCAGGCAGAGACACCAATCCCGCTGGAATCATTGCCAACGCAATCGTGATATACAGAAGCGTTGCCATGGCACCCGTGGTCTCGCTGATGCTGGTTAATCCCGCGTGCGCTGCCACTGCTCACTTCCGGTGAACGTGGAGACTGGCACCCACAAAATGGTTTGCACCACAATGGCTGCGGGGGAACGGTTTTTGCCTCTTGGAGCCCTCTTGGGGGTCCTCTTTGACCCGTCTTGGGGCGCCTTGAGGGCCTCTTGGGCCGTCGTGAGGCCATCTGGGGAAATCCTGTACCAATCTGGAAGCCATCTTGTGCTTTGCGGAAACCATCTTGGCCCATCTTGAACTCCCTCGAAACTTCTGTGAATGCCCCACAACTATTTACACTGGAAACCTCTTGAGACTGGAAAAAAACACCCAGCGCGTGGTGGGGTGACCGACCTGCCCAACGCCAGGGCAGCCGGCGGCGAGGCTCCCTGGTCCCCTCCCCCCCCACTGTACACTGATGGGCCTGTTTTCCACCCATCATAGACTACCCGTCCCGCCCCACAGGAGTCGTGGAGATGGCGACTGGCGGGGCGGGCAGCGGGCAGACCTGGAAAGGAAGTCGGCTGCGGGATCCAACTCCTCCTCCTCCTCCTCCTCTTCTCCTTCTTCTTCTTATTAGTATTGTTTTTCTTTGTCTTATTATTATTATCATTAGAATTATTAGTAGTAGTAGTAGTAATAATAATACTACTATTACTAGTATTAGATTATTGTTATTATTATTAATAGTATTATTAGTAGTAGTATTATTACTATTATTATTACTAGTGTTATTGCTATTCTTCGATATATTAATCGTATCATGTTTCTTATTAGTATTATTGTTCGTCTTATTCTTATTATTCTTATTACTAGTGTTAAGATTATGCGTGTTAATAGTATTATCCTTATGCTCATCAGTAGCATTAGTAGTATTAGTCTTATTATTAATATTAATCGTCGTTTTAGTATTATTCTTATTCTTATTATTATTATTAGCAGTATTAGTGTTAGTATTCTTAGTCGTAGTATTATTCTTCATATTCTTATGATTAGTATTAATGTGTTTATTATTATTCTTCTTCTTATTAATATAAGTAGTATTCTTATTCGTCTTATTATTATGTAATTGTTGTTCTTATTCTTAATATTCATATTCGTATTACTCGTATTAATATTCTTATTGTTATTAGTGTTATTATTAGTAGTATTAGTATTCGTCTTCTTATTATTCTAATTATTATTATGCTTATTATTATTATTACTCCTCCTCTTCTTCTTCCTCCCCCTCCTCCTCCTCCACCTCCTCCTCCTCCTCCTCCTCCTACTACTACTACTACTACTACTACTACTACTACTACTACTACTACTACTACGACGACGACGACGACGACGACTACTACTATTCCGCCTCCTCCGCCTCCTCCGCCTGGGCGCTGGGCGCTGAGTGGCATCAAAATCCTCTGGGAATGCTACCACCCCTCCTCCTCCTCCTCCTCCTCCTCCTCCTCCTCCTCCTCCTCCTCCTCCGCGGTAGAGCCTTGTCGCTCTCCTCATCGCCCCGAGCGCCGCACAGGGAGTCCGCCTGTCGCCGGGCGGCCGCGAGCGGGAAAACGGCCGGGGCAGTGATGCCCGGAACCGGGAGGCAAAGGTGGTCCCGACGGGGGGGCTGGGCGACCGCGGCCTTGGGCGGTGGCACGGCACCATCACAAGGAGAGACCCGGGGCCGCGATGCGCCGGGAAGGAAGGGAGGGGGAGGTGGGGGGTGGGGAGGTGGTGAGGCGGGAGGAGAAGGGAGCGAGGGGAGGTAGGATTTTTCCCCCACAGAGTTTCACCGCCGAACGAAATCAATACATGCTCTGGTCGCTGAGAGCGTGGGAGGGCAAGGGGAGGTGGGGGGGCGACAGGCGGTGCGCGGGAAAGGGGGGGGGCGCAGTGCGAGAGGGAGGCGGGAGGAAAGGCGAGAGAGATCGACCATGCGAGGGGGAGAGCGGAAACAGGGGGGGGCGAGCCGAGAGGAGGACAGGGGAGCGGTGGGTGGAGAGCAGAGGGATGGGTGGTGGAGGGGAAGGGAATGGGCGGAGGTGGAGGGTGGTGGGGAAGGGGCAAGCGGAGGGAGGGCCAGGCGAAGGGAGGAGAGGGATGCGAGGTAGAGAGCCGAAGCAACATCCAATGCGTCCGCGTTTCAAAGGACGGGGCGAAGTAAATGTTTGGTCTTGCGCCGGTCGAATTCAAAGACCGTCACCATTGTGGCAGCTATATATATATATATATATATATATATATACATATATATATAGAGAGAGAGATACATACATATATGTATGTTGATATCCCCCTCTTCCGCTGTCTTACTCTGAATTAATGTTCCCGTAGATGTGGGTATAGCTATGGACTTCACAACCGATATACGCATCAATGGAAGACTCTCGCTATCTAGCTGTACACATGTATACATGTATATACACATATACACAAATGTAAGCATGCATAACTGTATATACACATACCTATATACATATATATATATACACATACATATCCAGAGGAGCTAGAATCACATGCGCGCTTCGTACAAACGTCCGTTCTAGCGTTGGACAGCGCAACGTCACGACAGCGTGGGAATTTCCAAGAGCGAGAGAGAGAGAGATAAAAACAGAGGGAAAAAGCGCAAAGAGGCAATACTGTCGCGCATACATGCTTCGCATAGATACTCAAATCGATTGGCGATATTAAGTTTCACCTAGACACTGACGAGATACAAATGGACGCGCTCCCCTTAGCCTCCCGACGATAGAGAAAAGCGGAGGGTGAGAAGGAACTGGGGGACGCCGGAGCGGATGAGGAGGAGGAATCCTGAAGGAGTCTGGAAATTGCTACGCCGGGTGGGGCCTTGAGGTCCGACGTCGCACCCACCCACCCCGCAAAAAAAGTCTATCAAAATCAAAACTGCACCCCTCATGTCTGCTTCGAGCTGGATCGATCCGCAAGGGGCCCGGGATCCAAAGCTGGGCGGGAGCGCCCGATGTGCAAACAGATGCGACGTCTGGGCCTCAGGGAATGAGTTCTTCTCCTGGAGGAGGAGGAGGAGGACGAGGAGGAGGAGGAGGAGGAGGAGGAGGAAGGGGAAGAGGCATCTCGTCTCTTTCACGGCAGACTGGGTTCTTTCCCGGTAAACTGGGTTCCCAGCGCGGCGCCGGGAAAGAGTCCACTTTGGTGGCTTTTGCAAGGAAGTCTCGCGCGTAGTAGTAGTAGTAGTAGTAGTAGTAGTAGTAGTAGTAGTAGTAGTAGTAGTAGTAGTAGTAGTAGTAGTAGTAGTAGTAGTAGTAGTAGTAGTGTAGTAGTAGTAGTAGTAGTAGTAGTAGTAGTAGTAGTAGTAGTAGTAGTAGTAGTAGTAGTAGTAGTAGTAGTAGTAGTAGTAGTAGTAGTAGTAGTAGTAGTTAGTAGTAGTAGTAGTAGTAGTAGTAGTAGTAGTAGTAGTAGTAGTAGTAGTAGTAGTAGTAGTAGTAGTAGTAGTAGTAGTAGTAGTAGTAGTAGTAGTAGTAGTAGTAGTAGTAGTAGTAGTAGTAGTAGTAGTAGTAGTAGTAGTAGTAGTAGTAGTAGTAGTAGTAGTAGTAGTAGTAGTAGTAGTAGTAGTAGTAGTAGTTAGTAGTAGTAGTAGTAGTAGTAGTAGTAGTAGTAGTAGTAGTAGTAGTAGTAGTAGTAGTAGTAGTAGTAGTAGTAGTAGTAGTAGTAGTAGTAGTAGTAGTAGTAGTAGTAGTAGTAGTAGTAGTAGTAGTAGTAGTAGTAGTAGTAGTAGTAGTAGTAGTAGTAGTAGTAGTCGCAGCAGTACTAGTTTGAGTGCAAATAATACAAATACCCCCACTAGTACGAGCAGCCCAGTCGTAATCCAGTAGTACTAGTCGCAGCAATACAAAATTGAATACAATGAGCCCCCTGCCTCTCTCGGAATCTCTCGGAATTGCTCGGCATCTCTCAGAATCTCTCTGAACCTGTCAGAATATTTCGGTATCTCTCGGAATCTCTCAGAATCTCTCAGAATCTCTCAGAATCTCCCAGAATCTCTCGGAATATTTAAAATCTCTCCGAATCTCTCAGAATGTTTCAAAATCTCTCAGACCCTCTCAGAATCTCTCAGGATCTTTCAGAATCTCTCCGAATCTCTCAGAATCTCTCAGAATCTCTCAGACCCTCTCAGAAACTCTCAGAATCTCTAGAACCTCTCAGAACCTCTCAGAATCTCTCAAAAACTTTCTGAATCCCTCAGAATGTAAAAAAGAATTGTCCGACCGGGGAAGAACCCAGTCTACCGGGAAATACCCCTGTTTACAAGGATAAGGAATTGCTTCGGGGGAGGAGGGGGGAGGGAGAGGAGCCGAGACATGACATCCTCCCCCGAGCGGGCCCGACGGGCCTCATCGTCGTCGATGAGGTATGAGAGGCCGAGGCTCGCCAGGTAGGCCTCGTCGGCCTCGTCCTCCTCCGCGAGCCCGACTTCCTCCACCTGAAGGGGTATGCTCATCAAAAGGGAGGGGGGAGGGTGCTGCCGCATGACATAGCCTGTAGGAGCGGCTGGCCCCTGGCAAAGAACTGCAAGACTGACCAAGTACGGGTAGAAGCAAGCAAATCCACACACACACACACACGCACACGCATATATATATATATATATATATATATATATATATATATATATATATATACATATATGTAATCAAAAACAAAAACAAACAAAGAAATACATGTTGTCCCATCCCCAATCCCTGGGCCGCCCATGCAGGAGGAGGGTGGAAGAAAGGAGGGTTACGCAGAAGGATTGAGGAGCGCTGAGGAGGGTTAAGGAGGAAAGAGGGGAGTGGAGGATAATTAACGATGGGAGGACTTGATCATCATCATAATCATCATCATCATCATCATCATCATCATCATCATCATCATCATCATCATCACCATCATCATCATCATCATCATCATCACCATCATCATCATCATCATCATCATCATCATCATCATCATCATCATCATCATCATCATCATCATCATCATCATCATCATCATCGTCAGCATCACCATCCGAAGCCGCAGCAACAGCAGCACCAACAGCAGCATCAGCATCATCATCATCATCATCATCAGCATCATCAGTAGTAGCAACATCAGCATCCTTCTCCCCATCCTAATCCTCCTCCTCCTCCTCCTCCTCCTCCTCCTTATCATCAGTAGCAGCATCAGCATCATCAGCAGCAGCATCGTCGGTGCGTACCAGGGTTGACTGAACCCCGGGGGCGAGTCGATTCCTTCTCTCCCCTTGAAGAGGCTCCCCGCCTTCAGGATGCAACTCAGCTTTGGGTTGAAGAGAGGCTGATAGCTGATAGGCAGGACTTCCGTCCCCAGCCACAGGCCCCAGAAACAGGATACGAGTTGGGGTTGAGCCATCTATCGGCAGTCCCTGCTTCAATCCCGAGGTACAGTCTGCTGGCGCGGTCCTGGCAGCAGCTTGGCTGGTGATCCCCCTCCTCCGCCTCCTACTCTTCCCTCTCCTCCTCTTGCTGTATTCGGCGGCGGTGATTTCCACAGCACCCTCGCGGTCAAAGTGCAACGAAGACCGCTGGGCCAAGAAGAGAGAGAGAGAGAGAGAGAGAGAGAGACAAAAAAAAAAAAAAGAGAGAGAGAGAGAGAGCCCGCGACCGCGTCCAGAGGGTGCTCCGCGACAAGGGGAAGCGGCCTAGAGGGGCACTCCCAAGAGACAGCCCCACCCAAGCCCCGCTGTGCAAACCGCACGGGAGGGCCATGAGCCGACGATGCCCGGAGGATTTCGACGCGACAGCCATTCAGACAGCAAAGGCAGCGCATGGAGGAAGCGAAAAAAACCGCCGAGGGAGCCCAAGTTTCGGGCTGCGGAGGGCCAGTATGGCCAAGCAAAGAGGCAAGACACCCAGGATGAATTGGCCGCCGCCCACCTGCCTCTTGCAGACGGCAGCGCAATATTATTCTGACAGGGGGCGCAGCGACTTGTTGGCCACGCAACAAGACAACATGCCGAAGGGTTACCACGTTTTCTGGTTGAGCCCACTCTCTCACACCTAGTGCCACTTGCCCACGTTCACCCATCTTTGGAGAAGGCCTCTTCCTCCTCCTCCTCCCTTTTCCTCCCTTTTCGTTATCCTCATCTTTCTCCCCCTCCTCCTCCACCTCCTCCTCCTCCACCTCTTCCTCCTCTTCGTCCTCCTCCATCCCCCCCTCCTCCTCCTCCTCCTCCTCCTCCTCATCATCATCATCGTCATCATCATCAGCATCATCATCATCACTAGTACCATCATCAGTATTGCCATTATCATCACAGTCATCATCAAAATCATCATCAAAATCACCATCAATAACACCAACAATCACTTTAAGATTGTTCGCTCTTATCTGCTCGCGTGTTATTCAATATGCATATCCCAAACCATGGATACACCTGCCCTCTTCGTCTTCGATCACACCCCCTTTTTGGGGGGTGTACTCATTCCCTGTCACGGGTGGTTAATGCAACCCTTGAAAACGATGGGCAACACATAATGGAGGAGAATGAGGACGAAGGGATCGCAGGAAGGGAGGGGAGGGGCAAGAAGGAGGGAGGACGATGATTTGCGCTGCGAGTGGCGATTCCGCTTGCGCCATGGCTTGCGCCAGCCACTCCAACACAGGCGAACAATAAGTTTCGCCATGGGTCACGCCATCAACCGCGCTACGTACCACCCCCTTGAAAAAACAGATCGTGGATACCCCCACGGGGGGACGCACAACCGCGAACTGGTGTCAGAAACAAATTGTGGAACCCTGAAAAGAAGCGGGATGTTGGGCGGGCGGGGCGGAAGGATAGTGAAAACTGCAACCGTGTCGAGAGGAGCGCGGAAGCCCCAAGTGAGATCACGATTCCTCCAAAAATTGTAAAGAAGTATCAAGCGGGAGCCGCGATCCGGTGGTAAACTGCAAGGAAGTTCCAAGCGAGAGCGCGATCCTTCAATAAACTGTGAGGTAATATCAGGCGGGAGCCGGTGTTGTTGTTGTTGTTGTTGTAAACCGGGGGCCAACGACACAATTTGACCCTCAAAACTTTCTCTTTTTAAAAACAGGATGCGAGCCCCGGGAAGGGCACTTCAATCGAAAAAACAATGTGCACCGGACGGGGGAGGATCAACAATAATTATTCTTCAGGAATGAGTTCAACAACAACAACAACAACAACAGCAGCAGCAACAGCAGCAGCAACAGCAACAACAGCAACAACAGCAACAGCAACATCATCGTCATCATTGTCATCCTCATCA
>CAUYUJ010000301.1:76839-115682 GCA_963575745.1 Prorocentrum cordatum
CAGAGGGAGGAGTGAACGCGGGGCGCCGTCTCTTTGAAACGAGGACCCAACACCACAGGATGGTTAGGAAAAAAATACGTTTCGGTCCTTTCAAAGGCCTTTAACAAAAACAATGTATTCGGAAAGGTGTTCAAGTCCTCGTGTGGAGGGGAACTCTTCTCGGGGACCTTCCGGCGTCAATGAAAACCGGGGCTAGAGAAGCTCATTTATGGAAGGTGCGAACACCAGATATAGCTAAAGTTGCAGCATTGATAGTAGCAGTAATGATACGAGTAGGAGTAGTAGTAATGGGTGTTTTTTGGGCGATGGTAGTAATAGTCATAGTAGTAATACGCAGCAAAGAAATATATACGATTGATCCAAGCGAGAATGAAGTATCTACCAATCGAAAGAACGATGACCCACAATGTATTGGAAATAACGATCCAATGACAGACAATCATACGAATAACAAACAATTGGATATATATATATATATGTATATATTTGTCGTTGGTAGGGAGGTATGCAACCGTAATATGGTACTACTAGTAATAGTACTACTACTACTACTACTACTACTCCTACTACCACCAATACTACAACAACAACTACTACTACTACTACTACTACTACTACTACTAATGCTACTAGTACTAGTACTAGTAGTAGTAATGATATTAGAAATGGTACTCGTAAAAGTACTAGTACTAGATATGGTGATAGTAATAGTAATAGCAGTCGCCGTACGAGTCGCAATAGTAGTAGTAGTAGTAGTAGTAGTAGTAGTAGTAGTAGTAGTAGTAGTAGTGGTAGTAGTAGTAGTAGTAGTAGTAGTGGCACTAGTAGTACTAGTAGTAGTACTAGTAGTAGTAGTAGTAGTAGTAGTAGAAGTAGCTGTTGTAGTAGTAGTAGTAGTAGTAGTCGTAGTAGTTGTAGTAGCAATAGTTGTAATAGTAGTAGTAGTAGTAGTAGCAGGAGTGATGGTCGAAGCCGGAGGAAGGGGAGGAGGAGAATCTGTATTGTAATCGTAGTACATGTAGATTGTATGGAAATATAGAAACGGCAGTAGTAGCATTGGTAATACTAGTCATAATAGTAGTAGCAATACTCGTAGTAGTAGCGGAGTAGTAGTCGTAGGAGTAGTACAAGTGGTAGTGGTAGTGGTAGTGGCAAGAGTAAGATGGTAACAGCAGTAAACGTACAAGTTGTAGCAGTGATGCTACTACCACTACTACTACTACTACTACTACTACTACTACTACGACTACTACTACTACTACTACTACTACTACTACTATTACTAATACTACCACCACCACGACTACAACTACTACGACTACTACTACTACTACTACTACTACTACGCCTACTACTACTGCTAAAATAGCTACTACTGCTAC
Source organism: Prorocentrum cordatum (assembly GCA_963575745.1). Lineage (NCBI taxonomy): Eukaryota > Dinophyceae > Prorocentrales > Prorocentraceae > Prorocentrum > Prorocentrum cordatum. Next base: position 78,222 of record CAUYUJ010000301.1, read on the forward strand.
TACGACTACAGATACTCGTATTACTACTACGACTAGTACTACTACGACGACAACTACTACTACTACTACTACCACGAAAACTACGAATACTCGTACTACTACTACTACTACTACTACTACAACTACTACTACTACTACTACCACTACTACTACTACTACTACTACTACTACGAATACTACTACTACTACTACTACTACTACTACTACTACTGCTGCTACCACTACTACTACCACTGCTACGACTACTACTACTGCTACAACAACTACTACTACTACGGCTACGACTACTAGTATTACCCGTACGACTACTAGTACTACCACTACTACTACTACTACTACTACTACTACTACTACTACTACTACTACTACTACTACTACTACTACTGCTACTACGAAAACTACTACTACGACCACGACTACTACTACTACGATTACGACAACTACGGCTGCTGTTACTATGACTATCACTACTTCTTTTTCCATTACTACTACTACGACTACTACTACAACTACTACTACTACTACTACTACTACTACCACCACTATTACTACTACTACCAATACTGTTACAACGACTGCTACTACTAGTACTACTACTACTACTAATAATAATACTACTACTACTACTACTACTACTACTACTACTACTACTACTACTACTATTACGATTATTACGACTACCACACATTAATACAATTACTACTACTAATACTACTACTACTACTACTACTACTACTACCACTACTACCACTACTACTACTACTACTACTACTACTACTAGTGCTACTACTACTGCTACTACTACTACTACTACGACTACTACTACTACTACTACTACTACTACTCCTACTATTAGTACGACGACGACTACTACTACTACTACCACCACTACTACTACTACTACTACTGCCACTACTACTACTACTACTACTACTACTACTACTACTACTACTACTGCTACCACTACTACTACTACGACAACAACTACTATTAATAGTACTATCATTACTACTACAACTACAACAACTACAACTACTACCACTACTACTACTACTACTGCTACTACACTACTACTACTACTACTACTACTAACTACCACTACTACTACTACTACTACTACTACTACTACTACTACTACTACTACTAATACTACTACTACTACTACTACTACTACTACTACTACTACTACGACTACTACTACCAACACTACTACTACTACTACTACTACTACTACTACTACTACTACTACTAACTACTACTACTACTACTACTACTACTACTACTACTACTACTACTACTACTACTACTACTACTACTACTACTACTACTACTACTACTACTACTACGACTACTACCACTACCACTACCACTACCACTACGACTACTACTACTACTACTACTACTACTACTACTACTACTACTACTACTACCGCTACTACTACTACTACTACTACTACTACTACGACGACTACTACGACGACTACTACGACTACCACTACTACTACTACTACTACTACTACTACTACTACTACTACTACTACGACTACTACGACTACCTCTACGACTACGATTGTCATTGACACTATTACGACAAGTACTACTACTACTACTACTACTACTACTACTACTACTACCACTACTAATACTACTACGACGACGACTACTACTACTAGTAGTCGTAGTAGTAGTAGTGGTAGATATGGTGGGAGCCACATCGGGCGTAATAGTATGCATGTGTAGCAACAGTAGTAGTCGTAGTTGTGGTAGTAGTTGTTGTAATGCTACTCGTCGTCGTCGTCGTAGCAATCGTGATAGTAGTAAGACGCTCCTCCTCGTCCTGCTCCTTCTCCTCCTCCTCCTTTCTCTTCCTCCTCCTCCAGCCCACAGGTAGCGTTCGTCCACGAAATGGTGGTCGTCCTGCGTTGGCGGAAGGAGCCAGCTGCCTGCGCCTTTCCCACTTGCCGAGCGCAGCTGGGCGGCCTGTTCCAGCGGCAGCGCCGCCAAAAGCCGCTTCCGGCTCTCGTATGTTCTCGTTCGGTCCGCAGTGCGCGAACGCCTTCTGTGCTTTGCGTTTCGGCTCCACCGCAGACCAGTGCCACTCGCTGGCGCCAAGCCCGATCGCCTTGCCAGCCCGCTCCACCGCCCTAGAGTACTGGGCAGCTCGAGGCGAAAGCCCCCAGAGCTCCCCCTCCTCCCCCTCGACCTCCACCCTCCGAACCTTCTGCGCGACGGGTGCCGCAGTGGCGCGGCCGCGGCGGCCGCCGCTGCGCGGCACCCGTCGCGGGGAGGGCGCGGAAGGCCCGCGCGAACGTGTGGAAGAGGAGGAGGAGGAAGAAGAGGAGGAGAAGGAGGAGGAGGAGGAGGGGGAGGAGGACAAGCTAGGTGCGCTCGCGTCATATCTGACGTCCTACCCCTCCCTCCCATCCCTTACCATGGCGCTGATTTTCTCTATCCGCGGACGCGTGTCGTAGCGGACCTGTGGCTCCGCGCGCGCGTGCGTAGTGGGTGGTGGTGCACGTGCGTGCGTGCGTGCGTGTGTGCGTGGTTGTGTGGTGGTGGTGGTGGTGGTGGTGGTGGTGGTGGTGGTGGTGGTGGTGGTGGTGGTGGTGGTGCTGGTGGTGGGTGGTGGTGGTGGTGGTGGTGGTGGTGGTGGTGGTGGTGGTGGTGGTGGTGGTGGTGGTGGTGGTGGTGGTGGTGGTGATGGTGGTGGTGGTGGTGCGGCGCGGTGGTGGCGGGCGGATGGGCGCGCGAGAAAGAGGCCCGCGCTGGGGCGAGAACGCCATCCTGAACGACGGAGGCCAAACACCGATCCGAAAATGAGGCCCACGCTGCAGCGGGAGCACGATTCGGAACGATTCGGGAGCAGAAATGAGGCCGGCGCCTCAGCGAGAGCAGCATTTTGAAAAAAAAAAAAAAAAAAAAAAAAAAAAAAAAAAAAAAAAAAAAAAAAAAAAAAACGCAGGCGAAATCCCGTTTCCCGGGAATCCTGTGCAAAAAAACAGTACGCGGGGGGGGGGGTCGGCCATCTTCGGGACGCCATCAGGGGAAGTGGGAGAGTATTTTCATATTGTGTAAAATTGTGAAGGAGGAGAGGGAAGGAGGAGGGGGGGAGGGGGAGGGGGAGGAGGAGGAGGAGGAGGAGGAGGAGAGGAGGAGGAGGAGGAAGAAGAGGAAGGAGGAGGGGGAGGAGGAGGAGGAGGAGGAGGAAGAAAGAGCGGAGGCCCGCGCGGCGCCGGCCGCCCCTTCCCGCCGCGCTGGGCCCGCCTCCCGGGCCTCGAGCCTCGCGAGCAGCGCCTCGTCGTCCAGGGAGGGGTCCTCCTGCTGCCCCCGGCGCTGGCGCTGGGGCTGAGGGGAGGGGTGGGAGCGACGAGCCGGGGCCAGAGGGGGGGCAGGGGCGACGAGCGAGGGAGGGGGGCGGGCCACGAGGGAGGGAGGGAAAGGGGCGGGGCGAAGGGGGGGAAGGAGAGGGAGGGTAGGGGGGGGGGGGGAGGGGGAGGGGGGAGGATAGGGAGGGAGGGGAGGAGGACAGGGGACGGGGGGGCGGGGGGGCAGGGGGGCGAAGGGGCGGCGGAAGGGGGGGGGACGAGGTTTTCCCGCGACCACAGCCTGGCGAGCGACTCACGACGGCGTTGCATGCCTGGACGGTCAGGCCTTAGAAAAACCCTAGCCAAGACAACCCGGCCTCAGACAACGAGTGACCACCGCCGACCCATGCCACCCGCCAATCAGGTCGAAAACACTTGAACCCAACTCGACCAACGTCCGGGGCACACCATGCAAGTACACGTCGGGCCAAGGGGGGGACGAGGAAGTAAGAGGGAAGAGCAGGAGGAGGAGGAGGAGGAGGAGGAGGAGAAGGAGGAGACGAGGAGACGAGGAGACGAGGAGACGAGAAGACAAGGAGGAGACGAGGGAGAGACGAGGAGGAGACGAGGAAGGGGGAATACTGATGCATGTGCCCTTTCAGGGCCTCCTAGGGAGCCGCCGCGGCCACAGCTGGGTTCGCCTCAAAATCTCGGTCAGAGGACCGCACACTGCATGATTTGGCGTGCGGCATGGCTCCTGGACGTGGCACCGCGGCCGAGGAACACCACGGACCACGAAATATGGCTGACCTCTTCAGGGATCTTCTGACCGGGTCAATACAGAACCGGGTCAGTCAGGCCTTGCAGGATCCTGCAGCAAGATCCTGCAGGATCCTGCACCCAAACCCGGGTCAATGCAACCCTGGCCCTGCAAGATCCTGCAAGACCCGGCGTTCTGACTGACCCCCGTTTGCATTGACCCCCGCCCCTTGAGCTCCGACCTCTGACATTCGTAAGCTCTCCGGAGCGTCCCCTCCGAAGAAGCTCCCGATCTCAAAGCTTTGATGGGGGGAGCCCTGCAGCTGGGTCTCCTCCTCCTCCTCCTCCTCCTGCTTCTCCTCATCCTCCTCCTACTCCTCCTCGACCCATGCATTGAAGTCATGCTGCCCTCGGTGCGGTGCCAGGCTGCCGCAGCAGCCCCAGCGCCCCCCCTGTCTCGCAGGCCATCGTGCGAGGCGCCAGATGGTTCTGCGAGGCTCAGGACGGCCAGCACAGACCACTGGCAGCGTAGATTACGCCACGAAAACACATATATATACACAGACACCCTCCAACGAACTTTGTATGTACCTTCAGGGCGGGCAGCGGTGTACAAAGTCGCTGGTTCTCTATGGTTATACACCATCCCCTGAGGCCCAGGAACAATCCATCGGAGGGTGTATGTGTAAATATTTGTGGCGGATAGATGGCCGGGGGCTCTGGGCTGAATCGCGTGCAACCTTGCTGCCCTTGCTGACTCCGACAGGACCATGATCACGCTTCGTGGATGGTTGCACATCGTGACGAACTTGCGGCCCGTATGGGTGGCGTTTGGGAAGGGGGCGCGTCATCCCTGAAGCAGCTGCTGAGGCCAGCCTGGCAAAAGTCGACCATATGGAGGAGAGATTCGTCCAGAAAACTTCCGTCCAGGATCGCATGTGTCCTTAGAAACTCCAGGATTTAGATCCGGTTCGCAACTGCGACTGCGAAACGCCAAACAGATGTTTTCGATCAGACAACATCCAAGAACCGCTCAGCAGCGGGATGAAAAAATCTGGCGGGAAAATTGCTATTACGGCATCTGTATCTTGGGATCGTGTCAGGAGACGGAAAGCAAAGAGAGGAAGGGAGGGATGCAGGGAGGGACTGGTGCCCGTCCAACCCGCGCCATTCAGGCCTCTGGACCGTCGTAGAGTCGTGTTTACAACTCCTGCACCACGAGAGCGCTGCTGGCCAATTAACATTGTCAAAACTAGTGGGCGAGCTAGAAAGGTACCTTCTCGCTGGGGCCGCTGCAGCGCCTAATCGAGCTTCACCGCCTTCCCAGTGATCCATCGGGTCCACAACGCGCCGAATGCTTTCCGTGCGGAAATGTCATGGTGTGTCACCCCATGCTTCGCGCAGACATCGCGGGTGAGCAGGCGGATCGTATCATAGCAGTGGTGCCCAATGCCTGGAAACAGATGGTGTTCAACCTGCGTGGTGAGGCCCATAGCCACATGAAACCAGAAGTCCGAAGTGGATGCGAAATCTACGCTCTCTGCGATCTGCATCTTCGCCCACGAGCCGTAAACGCGAGACTCCGGGAAGACGATGGCGTGCGCGACCTGCGAGCAGGGCACGAAGATGGCGCCGGCGACCAGGTACATGCACGCGTAGCAAAGGCACGACGGGCCGAACCACATGTGCAGCGCGAACCACAGAAAGGCCTCAGGGAGCATGTGGCCCAACCAGTAGTCGGCACGGTGCCCTGCCATCTTGCCGAGGACGACAAGCTCGAAGGAGGTCTTTAAGCCGATCTCCACCATGACTCCGACTGGCAGTCCTGGCAAGACCAATAACTTCAGCCACTTCGGCAGCATGTCCGCGATCCACAGGTATGCCACATCCACATCCGAGTGATCCCCATCCTGGTTGGTGTGGGCGTGGTGGCTGATGACGTGCCGGTAGTGCCAGTTCATAGACGGGCCCGTGGGAAAATAGCCAAGGAAGAGTGCCAGGCGGTTGACCCACTCCTTGCTGCTCACCTGGTAGTGCCCTCCCTCGTGGGCCAGACGAGTGCCCGCTGTGGCCATCAGCACGCCCGACAGGGCGCAAGATAACGGCGTCTTCACGCCGAAAAACAACACCATCATGACGCACCACATCATTGACAGGCAAATCTTCGTCCGCAGGCGCATTTTCGTCTCCTTGCCGTGCCTCGGGAACGCATTGCGCACCCTGGCCTTGATCTCCTCGTAGAAGGGGTCCGGTGGCGGAGGGGCAGGCCCGAAGGACTGCAAAACCCTGCGATGGCGATCCGTCCACGGATGGTACGACTCAAAGAGCGAGGTGCAATCGCGCCCACGGCCGCTCAAAATCATCAGGCGCCCGCCCGGGTGCCTGTCGACGTACTCCGAGAGGTCATACGCATTCCCGTGAATGTACCACAAGTGCGGGTCGCACTGGTCCTCGGGCACCTGGGCCACCTCCTGGAACCCTTTCTCGGCCGTGGAGTCGTCTGTGTCCGAACCCGAGTTGCTGTTGCTATGGTTGTCCTCGTCGGTTGAGGGCGCCGAAAACGCATCGCATGTGGACCCTTGCGCCGTATGCTTGGAGCCCTCCCAAGCCACGTTGGCCATCAGCACGTGGCTGAGAACACGCCGAACACGCAGGGAAGAAGAAGATGGGGAGGGAAAGGGCCTCCAGTAAAAAATTACCAAAGCTGGTCGAGCCGACTCGGTTCCTGACGCGAGACGCCTGACAGGCATGATCATTCGGCGGCCCAACGGGCCAAAGGCGAGCTGAAATCTCCAGTAAGAGGCAGGCAGCTGTGAAATTGCACCAGGTATCGCGCCACCGAGGCCACAGTTCACTCTGGCAACATACGAGGCATCTGCGCCCCGAAGCCAATCCCTGGTAAACAACCACGCGTTGGGCCGCGTTGCGGGCCCGCGGCAACAATCCCCAGCGAAGTACGCCAGATCCACGCTCCCAAAGCCACAATGTCCGGCAAGTTATGCTGGCTTCGCGCTCACGAGGCCTCGACCCCTCGCAAATTGCAGCAAGCCTGCGTCCCCAAAGCCACAGCCTCTTGCAAGAAATGCCACTCGCCTGCGATCCCGAGGCCACGAATTCGATTTTCTAGATTGGGATGTGTTCAAGGGGGGGGTGTTCGTCCCCACCGTCGTTTCCTCAGATTTCGGCTCGGAACTCGACGCGACGAGCCCTCGTAAAAAGCTCGGGGCGCGCGTTCCCGAAGCCTCGAAACCTCGTTCCCTCGCGCGCAGGATGGAAGCGCGCTCCCGAGGCCAGCATCCCTCATTAGATACTACAGACGCGCGCAACCAGCCAGCCAGCAAACAAACCAAATCAATTGCCAATACCAGTCACCCAACCAAAAAAATCAAGCGTGGCCACGCAAGCAGTAATATGAGGAGGAGCAGTGGTAAAGGGCGAAGACTTGTTTCCCGAATTCCCCCACATATGTGTATATAGATTTTATGTGTATATATACATATGACTATATTCACATATCCATATATCGGGCATGCATACAATTGCATATATAGATATACACATACATATAAACAAATATACATATATACATATATACGTGTGTGAAAGTACCACGCCATGGATTACACTACACAGCTTGCACCATGCAGTTTGGATCGCATAAACTGAAAAGCCAACAGTGCGCCACGTAGCTTGCACCAGATAACTTGCACCCAATCCGTCACCGTGCCGTAAGGCACCGAATGGAGTGTCCTTAGGTCCCTTAGAAGGCGTCCGCCGCGTGATGGCATTTCGCCGCCCAGGCCCAGGTCATCCACCCGCCAGGACTGCCCGTCCAACCAAACGCTCAATCCTGAAGAGTTGGCCAAGCTTCCACACCTTCGAATACTGGCCGCTCCTGGGTGCTTTTCGGGCGGCGAGGAGTTCGCTGTCCAGCAAAATGGTTCGCTCCCCAGAAGAAGGGTTCGTTCCCCTGCGGAAGATGAAAGGCTCTGAAAGGTTCGTTCCCGACAAAGAATGTTTCATAGTGCTCCCTTTATGTGGGGAATTTCCGGAGCTCCCAGGAAGCCTTGGAAAAAGGCGCGGGAATTCATGAACGACCTTAAATGAAACCATTAACTTGTTCGCCCACGATAGCCGACATGCTGCAAGGGAACGAACCCAGCAAAAACTGCGATGTTGATGGTATAGCTGTTCCCCAGAAATTCTCAAAAAGCCCGCGGCCCCGCGAAGAATCAGAAAAACGCGTTCAGCAGTTCTTCCGAGTCTTTCTAGAAGCTGCTGAGGGCTCCAGGAGTTCAGAAGACTCCTCAGAAGAGCCTCAGGGTACTCCAGGATCCCCCGGGAATCCAGTCAGAACCCTTAGGAATCCTGTGCACGAGTAGATCGCAAAGCAGAGGTGGTAGCACGCGCCTAAGTAGTGGTGGTACTGGTAGTGGCCGTGGTCGTGGTCGTGGTGGTAATCCTGAGTGGTGGTAGTAGTTAGTTCAGTTGGCGTACTAGTAGTTGTAGTTGTTGTTGTAGTAGCAGTAGCAGTAGCAGTAGTAGTAGTAGTAGTAGTAGTAGCAGCAGCAGCAGTAGTAGTAGTAGTCGTCGTCGTAGTAGTATTTTTAGTAGGAGTCGTACTAGTAGTCGTAGTCGTAATAGTAGTAGTGGTAGTGCTAGTAGTAGTAGTAGTAGTAGTAGTTGTTGTTATAGTTTTCTAGTGCTAGTAGTAGTCGTAGTAGTAGTCGTAGTCGTAAACGTAGTTGTCGACTACTACTACTACTACTACTACTACTACTACTACTACTACTACTACTACTACTACTACTACTACTACTACTACTCTACTACTACTACTACTACTACTACTACTACTGCTACTACTACTACTACTACTACGACGACAACAACAACAACTACTACTACTACTACTACGACTACCACTACTGCTACTACTACTACTACTACTACTACCAGTACTTGTATAGACACTATTGTGATGGTAGTGGCAGCGGTATTAGTGGTAGTGGCTGTGGCAGCGAAAAATACAATGAGTACAGTGGTCGTATCCGGATTAATCAAATCAGCGGTTGCAACATAAACTGTAATACCAGTTGATGAGTTGTTCTTGCTCGTCAGCTGGCAGGTGTGAACGGTTTAAACTTAGTGGTCGTAGGTGGGGGATGAAAAAACTGAGAATGGACAAGTACAAGAAATGGTTTTAACTGTAGTAGCAGAAATAATACTAGTAGCAGTAATAGAATCATTGATTGTATGTGTGACCGTAGCAGTGATATGCCAAATAATAGGAGTAGCAGTACTAAGATAAGCGTGGGTGCTACGATAGAACAATTAGTAACATCGGTGACAATTGCGGCAGTAGTCGCAGTATGGCCGGAATAGCATTTGCAGCCAAGAACTGAGTTGGGAAGTGTGTGGTGGTAGTGATCACAGAAGCAGTTATCGTGGCGGTGGTAGCTGCACGACTGGCACAATGAGAAACACCAACAATCGTGATCTGACGAGCGCGGGTGGTTGTAGTAGCAGTGGTAGTGTTAGGAGGGACGCTTGCAGGAGTAACCGAAATATTGTTGACAACAGTACAAACGGCATCTGTTGCGTTGTGCTTTTCGTTGTCGATATCAGTACTGGTACTAATGATAGCTGGCTGGAGTAGTCATAGAAGTAATGGTAGCAGTAGCAAGCCTCGTAGTGGCAATCGTAGTAGTGGTAATCTACTAGATGTGGCGGTAATAGTGGTGGTAATAGTACTACAAATAGTAACACAAGTGGCCGCAGTAGTGGTCACAGTAGCTGTTCTCATAATCATCGTAGTTCTTGCAATGGTAACAGTGGTGGTGCGTAGTGTAGCCGTGTGGGTGTAGCGAACGTAATAGTAACAGTAGCAGCAACAGCAATAACGGCAACGATAGGAATATAAAGAATAGCAATAACGCGACTGGCGAAAATAATCATGAGAAGCGTAAGGGCAATAGAAATAATGTTAGCCAGCGTGGACCAAAAAAAACATTACTCTACCGAGGAACCCCACATACTTATTTTATGTCACGTGTGTTCACAAACCATGTCACATCCCGCTTCGCCTTTTTGAGCCAGACCAGCCAGACTGACCAGACCAGTCATATCAGTCATTTCAGCCACAACCAGCCAAAGTAATCAGACCAGCCAGCCAGGCCAATCAAGCAGACCAACCAAACCAACCAGATGAGTCACTCCAACAATCGTCGGCGACGGCGACGACGACGACGACGACGACGACGACGGCGGCGGCGGCGGCGGCGGCTGTGTGTCTGGACGACCGACGTGCATAGCGGCCGCGCTCAGGGACCACCCCCTGCGCACCCCCTATGGTGTCGAGAAAGTTCCACGCCTGCTGGGCCTGGACGACCGTCGTGCATAGCGGCCGAACTCAGGGACCACCCCCTGCACACCCCCTATGGTGTCGAGAAAGTGCCACGCCTGCTGTGCCTGGACGACCGTCGTGCATAGCGGCCACGCTCAGGGACCACCCCCTGCGCACCCCCTGCGGTGTCGAGAAAATGCCACGCCTGCTGTGCCCTGGACGACCGTCGTGCATAGCGGCCGCGCTCATGGACCACCCCCTGCGCACCCCCTATGGTGTCGAGAAAGTGCCACGCCTGCTGTGCCTTGGACGACCGTCACGGATAGCAGCCGCGGTGAGAGACCACCCCCTGCGCACTCCCTATGGTGTCGAGAATATGCCATGCCTGCTCTGCCCCGGACGAAAATCACGGATACCGGCCGCGGTGAGAGACCACCCCCTGCGCACCCCCTCTGGTGTCGAGAATATGCCATGCCTGCTGTGCCCTGGACGACCGTCACGGATAACGCGGCGGTGAGAAACCACCCCCTGCGCACCCCCTATGGTGTCGAGAATATGCCATGCCTGCTGTGCCCTGGACGACCCTCACGGATAGCGGCCGCGGTGAGAGACCACCCCATGCGCACCCCCTGTGGTATCGAGAATCTGCCATGCCTGCTGTGCCCTGGACGACCGTCACGGATAGAGGTCGCGGTGAGAGACCACCCCCTGCGCACCCCATATGGTGTCGAGAATATGCCATGCCTGCTCTGCCCCGGACGACCGTCACGGATAGCGGCCGCGGTGAGAGACCACCCCCTGCGCACCCCCTATGGTGTCGAGAATATGCCATGCCTGCTGTGCCCTGGACGACCGTCACGGATAGCGGCCGCGGTGAGAGACCACCCCCTGCGCACCCCTCTGGTGTCGAGAATATGCCATGCCTGCTGTGCCTGGACGACCGTCACGGATAGCGGCCGCGGTGAGAGACCACCCCCTGCGCACCCCCTTATGGTGTCGAGAGTATGCCATTCCTGCTGTCCCTCTGGTGTCGAGAATATGCCATGCCTGCTGTGCCTGGACGACCGTCACGGATAGCGGCCGCGGTGAGAGACCACCCCCTGCGCACCCCCTCTGGTATCGAGAATATGCCATGCCTGCTGTGCACTGGACGACCGTCACGGATAGCGGCCGCGGTGAGAGACCACCCCCTGCGCACCCCCTCTGGTGTCGAGAATATGCCATGCCTGCTGTGCCCTGGACGACCGTCACGGATAGCGGCCGCGGTGAGAGACCACCCCCTGCGCACCCCCTACGGTGTCGAGAATATGCCATGCCTGCTGTGCCCTGGACGACCGTCACGGATAGCGGCCGCGGTGAGAGACCACCCCCTGCGCACCCCCTATGGTGTCGAGAATATGCCATGCCTGCTGTGCCCTGGACGACCGTCACGGATAGCGGCCGCGGTGAGAGACCACCCCCTGCGCACTCCCTATGGTGTCGAGAATATGCCATGCCTGCTGTGCCTTGGACGACCGTCACGGATAGCGGCCGCGGTGAGAGACCACCCCCTGCGCACCCCCTCTGGTGTCGAGAATATGCCCTGCCTGCTATGCCCTGGACGACCGTCACGGATAGCGGCCGCGGTGAGAAACCACCCCCTGCGCACCCCCTATGGTGTCGAGAATATGCCATGCCTGCTGTGCCCTGGACGACCCTCACGGATTGTGCAGACGTCTTGGGTGTATGATGCAGTGAACATGCGTCTTGTGTGTGCGAGTGTGTGCATGCGTGCGGCTGTATGTAGACGCGTGTCTCATGTACTTGCAGTGCATGTGTTGACGGCGGGTTGAGGAAAGGAATGAAGAGGAGGAGGGGAGGTGAGGAGACGCGGGTGCGCCGCGGCAGGGAAGAAAACCAGAACCCCACGAAACATGTGGGGAACAATAGGTTGTTGTGGTCAGCGCGGTGCAAACTATGTGGTGTCATGTACGCGATGCAACCCATGTAATGCAATCTACGCGGTGCAATCTAGCACAAAGCACGAAGCACGCCCGCACATGGGCACCGTCTAGGGTGCTGCGTGTGCGGCGCCGGAACGCCAGGGCGTCCGAAAGCGAAGCCTGATCAGATGTTGCCCGTGAAGCTGGAGATCATGTCCTGGAGGCTGGAAGTCGAAAGCTGGAGGTGGAAGCCTGGATGGTGGTAGCTGGCGGTGATTGCTGTGAATCTGAAGCTGAAGGGTGGAGGGCGGCCGCGCGATGCGGGAGGTCGATAGGTCGAAGTCGAAAGCTGGAGGTGGAAGGTTGGATATTGTCAGCTGTCGGTGGATGGTGGGAGTCGGAAGTTGGACGCTGAATGTCGGTCAGTGAGGTGGAAGTCGACAGGTGGAGGTCGAGAGCTGGAGGTGGAAGATTTGAGTCGGCAGCTGTGGGTGGATGGTGGGAGTCGGAAGTTGGAAGCTGGATGCCAGTAGCGTGAGGTGGGAAGTCGATAGGTGGAGGCCGAAAGCTGGAGGTGGGACATTGGCAATCGACAGCGGTTGGTGCATGATGAGAGTCGGAAGTTGGAAATCGGAGGTCGGTCAGACGAGGTGGAAGGTTGAAAGGTGAGGGTCGAAAGCTGGAAATGAGACTTTGGATGTCATCAGCTGTTGGTGGCTGGCGGAAGTCGGAAGCTGGAAGCTAAATGCTTGTCAGGTGGGGTGGGAAATCGATAGGTGGAAGTCGAAAGCTTGAGGTGGAAGACTAGGGGTCGGAAGCTGGGTGGTGGGAATCGGAACTTGCAGCTAGAGGTCACTCAAGTGAGGTGGGAAGTCGATAAGTGGAGGTCGAAGGCTGGACGTGGAAGATTGGGCATCGACATCGTTTGGTGGATGGTGGAAATCGGAAATTGCAAGCTGGAAATCGGTCAGGTGGGGTTGCAAGTCGATAGGGGGAGGTCGAAAGCTGGAGGTGAAAGATTGGGAGTGAGTCGACAACTGATGGATGATGGTGGGAGTCGGAACTTGGAAGGTGGAGGTCGATTATGTGAGGTTGGAACTCGAAAGGTGGAGGTCGAAAGCTGGAGGTGGGAGATTAGGGAACGACTGCTGATGGTGGATGGTGGGAGCAAGGAACTGGAAGCTGGAGGTTGGTCAGGCGATGGCGAAGCTGGACGCCGGCATGATGGAGCCAACAATCAATGTGGAAAACTGGAGCTGAAGGAGCAAAACCGTCTGGGGCGCCGCGGGTGCGGCGCTGGAGCGCTGAAGCGTCAGAAACCGTGCTCGATATTGTTCCAATTCTGTTGCGGCAGCATCCAATAGATCATCTATACTCATGAACCCATTATCCCAATGATTCTCTTCGTGGCTTCGGACTTCGTCGATCTATATAACCTTCGGGCGCCCTGGTTTCCGCTTTGCTTGATATGCCGAATCGTACTGCGGCGTCCATTGGATCACCTAACGGATCCACTCTTGTTCGCCTGTAATGTTCGATTTGCTAACCCATCCCCATTTCCGTTGCTTCACAATGGAAAACCAATCTGTGATACACAGCCACTCGTGTGCCACTTCTACGTCGTGCACCGTGATGCAGTGCAGTCTACGCGGTGCAAGTTACTTGCCGAATTTGAAGTTGTCAACTCCAGTGCTCGCGCAATCATCCCACCCACACACACCGTCGAGTTGGTTTGCAAAACCATGCGGCGGCGATTGGGGTAAATGCTTGGCGCTGGCTGGTGCATCTCTGCGCCCGCGCCACGCCGCGCATGCTAGCGCGCGCAGCGGCCAACTAACTTGGCGCGACCGACGCGGCCGCGGTGGCGCTGACCGCTGGGCACATCCCGCCGGGCATTTCAGTGCGGGTCGGCGACTTCGGCGGGCGCGGTATCATGGCAGCGTCGACAACGGTAGACACGATGATGATAGTAGCGATGCTGGTAACGATGCTGACGGCGACGACGGGGCAGCCAGTGACGGCGCCGATGCTGATCACGCCGACGACGATGACGGCGTCTTCGCGTCGGTGATGAAGGCTTTGGAAGGAATTCCACATGCGCGCGCGGCCGATGCGCGAGTGTGGCCCGCATGGTATTATGAGACACGGATCGTGCCACCCCAGCACGCGCGCAAGGGCGTCCGAACGATTTCGACATGAGCGCGCGCGAAATCCGTTTGGAAGCATTTTCTGAGATCGTTGAGGGAAAAAAAAAAAAAAAAAAAACAAAAAAAAAAAAAAAAAAAAAAAAAAAAAAAAAAAAAAAAAAAAAAAAAAAAAAAAAAAAAAAAAAAAAAAAAAAAAAAAAAAAAAAAAACGACGGTTGCCTTAAACATACGCCAGAGCGCGCCCGCAAGTTTTGGGGGAATTCCGTGCTGCGATACCATGTGGTTTCATGTTTTTTAGACACTCGGCTTTGAAGTCTTGACGAAATCGGAGGTTTGTGAGGAAGTCGGCATGCGCGCGCGCGACGACGCGCGCGTGTGCACTTCGTCCTACTTGGTGCAAGGGATTCTGGAAAACTTCTGATGTTTGATCAACGCGCGCGCAGTATGTTTTGCAGAGGATGGCGGGGGGCGATACCGGCCTGGCTGGGATGGTACGAGCTCCTATTTAGGATGGACGATGGGGCTGAATCAAATACCAATTGCAATGCGAAAAAGGAAGCCGATAGTCCCGGGGGAGGGGGTCGGGTCTACTCTGTTTTTTAATTAAAAGATGATTTCTACATACGAGTCGGCAAAGTACAGACTCTTGCAAACACCCCACCCACCCATCTGCAATTTGGTTTGCAAAACGATGCGGGGCCGATTGGGGTAAATGCTTGGCGCTGGCTGGTGCATCTCTGCACCCGCGCCAGGCCGCAGATGCTAGCGCGCGCAGCGGCCAGCTAATTTGGCGCGACCGACGCGGCCGCGGTGGCGCTGACCGCTGGGCACATCCCACCGGGCATTTCAGTGCGGGTCGGCGACTTGGGCGGGCGCGGTATCATGGCAGCGTCGACAACGGCAGACATGATTATGATAGTAGCGATGCTGGTGACGATCTTGACAGCGACGACGGCACGGCCGGTGACAGCGCCGATGCTGATCACGACGACGACGATGACGGCGTCTTCGCGTCGGTGATGAAGGTTTGGAAAGAGTTCCACATGCGCGCGCGGCCGATGCGCGAGAGTGGCCCGCATGGTATTACTAGACACGGGTCGTGCCACCCAAGCACGCGCGCAAGGGCGTCCGAACGAGTTCGACACGCGCGCACGAAATCCGTTTGGTAGCATTTTCTGAGATCGTTGTTTTCTTTCTTCTCACTGATTATAAAAAATATATTGCAACAAAACAAAGTTATTTTAAATGTTGGTAAAAAATATTGCGAACAAGAGAGAGAGAGATAGAGAGAGAGAGAGAGAGAAAACAAAAAAAAAAAAAAAAAAAAATGCCTTACGCATACGCCAGAGCGCGCCCGCAAAGTTTGGGGGAATTCCGCGCTGCGATACCATGTGGTTTCGTGTTTTTTGGGCACTCGGTTTTGAAGTCCTAACGAAATCGGAGGTTTGTCAGGAATTCGGCATGCGCGCGCGACGACGCGCGCGTGTGCATTTCGTCCTATTTGGCGCAAGGGATTCTGGAAAACTTTTGATGTTTGATCAACGCGCGCGCGCGCACAATCTGTTTTGCAGAAGATGGCGGGGGGGGGGGGGCGATACCGGCCTGGCTGGGACGGTACGAAATCATATTTAAGATGGACGATGGGCAGAATCAAATACCAATAGCAATACGAAGAGGGAAGCCGATAGTCCCGGGGGAGGGGATCGGGTCTATTCTCTTTTTAAAAACGAGTTGGCAAAGTACATACTCTTGCAAACACCCCACCCACCCATCCGCAACTTGGTTTGCAAAAACATGCGGCGGCGATTGGGATAAATGCTTGGCGCTGGCTGGTGCAT
Source organism: Prorocentrum cordatum (assembly GCA_963575745.1). Classification (NCBI taxonomy): domain Eukaryota; class Dinophyceae; order Prorocentrales; family Prorocentraceae; genus Prorocentrum; species Prorocentrum cordatum. Next base: position 94,539 of record CAUYUJ010000301.1, read on the forward strand.
CTCTGCACCCGCGCCAGGCCGCGAATGCTAGCGCTCGCAGCGGCCAGCTAATTTGGCGCGACCGACGCGGCCGCAGTGGCGCTGACCGCTGGGCACATCCTAGCGGGCACTTCAGTGCGGGTCGGCGACTTGGGCGGGCGCGGTATCATGGCAGCGTCGACAACGGTAGACATGATTATGATAGTAGCGATGCTGGTGACGATCTTGACAGCGACGCCGGCACGGCCAGTGACAGCGCCGATGCTGATCACGACGACGACGATGACGGAGACCTCGCGTCGGTGATGAAGGTTTTGGAAGGAGTTCCACATGCGCGCGCGGCAAATGCGCGAGAGTGACCGCATGGTATTATTTGACACGGACCGGGCCCCCCCCCAGCACGCGCGCAAGGGCGTTCGAATGATTTCGGCGAAAGGCCCGCTTGGCAGAATTCCAGGGACATGTTGAAAAACCGATGGTTTTCTCGAGAATTCGCAAGAGAGCGAGCGACTATATGTTTTGACTGGTTTCGGGGCACTTGGTTTTGAAACCTGATGTTGCCAGACCATATGTTTTGTTGATTGGTTTCGGGGCACTTGGTTTTGGAATAATTTCGAAACCTAAGGTTTTTCGAAAATGTTTGCATGCACGAGGGACGACGCGCGCGCGCGCATGCACTTCGTCCCACTGCTTGCAAAGGATTCTCGCGACACCACGCGCGCAAAGGCGTTCGAACGATTTCGACATGCGCGCGCGAACCCGTTTGGCTGAATTCCCTGAACATGTTGAAAACATTAAGTTTTCTTAAGAATTCTCAAGAGTGCGCAAGCTTCTTTTGATCCGTGTTGCGAAACCATGTGCTTGATTGACTTGTGTTGACACTCGATTTTGAAATCCCTACGAAACCGAAGGTTTTGAAGGATTTCGGCATGCAAACTGGTATGCCGAGCCCTCCCCCTCCAAGCCAGGCTCAAGAGCCCTCTCAAGACCCGCAAGACGCCGCTAGCAGGCTCCGAGAAGGCGCCCCCCCGAGAGACCTCGAAGAACCTGACCCCAGATGCCCCCAAGAGCCCTCCAAGACGCCCCTGACAGGCATCCAGAGGGACCGTCTTACGCATCAGACGAAATGTTTTTGTTGCTGGACGCTCTGCTAAGCACAGCGCGCGCGGGAGCGAGGAGGGGAGGAGAGGAGAGGAGAGAAAGGTCGGCCCCCCCGAGGTTCCTGCTGGGGACCCCCCCCAAGCCACCTCAGCCCTTCAAGGGGCGGAGAGGGGTGCCACCAAAGGCCGGATGTTGCTAGAAGTGCCCCTGGCCCAAGGTGCCCCCAGCCTTTTGTTCCATTTTGGAGCCCTGGAGGCCCTCTGGGCCTCTTGAGGGGTGCCCTGGCGGCCGCCAGGGCCACCCCGAGAGTCCTGGGGCGTACCTTGGGCCAGGGGTGGTTCCAGCAACACCCGAAAAGGCGGGGAGGGTGGCGGGCTTCGCTCCCCTGTAGGCAGCGATCGCTGCGCGGCGGGCTCCCACTCCTTCCGTTGCGGTGGTCGGCGGCATGGCGCGAGCCGTTTGGATTCATGTCCGGAGGCGGCGTGCTGAGCGGCAGCGTTTTCTGGCTAACGCCTAAACGCAATGTGTCCCATGGATCCAGTGGTACACATTTGCTACATCGTGTACTCCTGCACGTTGTGTCTCCCCCTAACCCCGCTCTTGGAGTCGCGCCACATCCGCGGACCTAACTGGCAAACCCCCTCTGGGGGCCCAACAACACACCCGAACGCATGGAAAATATATGATATTGGCCTCCGGGGCCTCCAAGAGGGAAACGGTCCAAGAGGGCCTCAAGACTGCTCAATGCAGCTTCCCGACGGGCCACGACGGCCCCAAGACGGCCCAAGATGGCCACAAGAGGACCCAAGAGGCTCCCAAGACGGCCCCGGAAAGCCACAAGGAGGCGCCCGAGAGCACCACCAGAGGCCTGAAGAGCGGAATTCCGGTTGGCTTTTTAATAGTTTCGCATTCTCGCCTTTTCGACACTCGGGGCCCATGGCCCAAGCAGCCTCCAAGGTGACCCCGAGACGGCCCCAGAGGCCCCCACCCACGAGGGCCCAAAAACGGCCCAAGAGGGCCCCAAGATGGCCCACAGAGGCTCCGAAAAGGCTCAAGAGGCCCCCAAGACGACCCGAGAGGAATCCAAGAGAGCCACAATAGGCCCCAAGAAGCCCCAAGAGGCCCCAAGGGGGCCCCTGAGAGGCTTCCAGGGGGCCCCAAAAAGTTTCCAAAATGCCGCAGAGAAGCCCCCAAACGGCCAAAAGAAACCACCAAGAGACCCGCGGAATTTGAACTTGGCGTTGCCTTGTGCTGACTGGAGTGAATGCTCATTGCACTCCTAGACATTACCACGCTCGTCCCAGCGCTGTAACCAGGGGGGGCGCATCCGCCCCCCGTGGGGCTGGCAGCACCCTGGGGCGGGCAGAACGACACGGCAGAACTTCTTCTCGGCAGACCACGCAACTCTCGGGGATCTTCTGACCCGGGTCAATGCAGACCCGGGTCAGCAGGAAACCAAAAACTGCAACGCAGGTCTTCGCAAACCCGGGTCAGCCAATATGCGCGGCCGCCTCACGGCCACGAGCGGCTCGCTAACCTGGGTCAGCCAGGGGGGGTCTTCGCAGGATCCTGCAGAATCCGGTGCCGTGGCTGACCCCCGTTTGCATTGACCCCCGTCTCAAGGCTCCCGAAACTCCCAGTCTCAACGTGCTCCGGACGTGCACCCCGCGAAGCGAGAGAAAACGGTTCGCCCGACCTTGTCTCAACCGCGGCCGACACATCGTCGCCTTCGCACGGCTTCGCCTCGCCCGCAGGCGCGACGCGAACCGATACCAAGACCGACTCCCCGGTTGGGATCACTTCGCCCTCACTTCCCAGCCACCGATGGTAGCCAGTGCGCAGGATGCCCCCCCTCGCAAGAGCGGCCAGAAGTGCACACCACTACCACCCCTGGCCTGCACGGTTTCCCCAGGGGCCGTAGGCGACCCGAGGAGGAGGAGGAGGAGGAGGAGGAGGAGGAGGAGGAGGAGGAGGAGGAGGAGGAGGAGGAGGAGGTGGGGGAGGAGAAGATGGAGGAGGAGGAGGAGGAGGAGGAGGAGGAGGAGAAGGAGGAGGAGGAGGAGGAGGAGAGAGGAGGAGAAGGAGGAGGAGGAGGAGGACGGGTCGCCTAAGCCCTTCGGAGAAACCCTCCACCCTGGCCTCTCCTGTAAAGATGCGGGCACACTGGCATCAACATCCCCTGACCCGAGGCGGCCAGAACTGATGCACAACCGCCGCCTGTGGAGTCGATGTCCCAGGACCCAAGAAGGCAGTGGACGCGGATATCGTCTAGCCCCGTTGGGGGCCTCCGTGCACGGAAGCGACGATCGGGGCATGCGAACCCCACGGCACTCGGACCCACGCCGAACGCAGCCACTGCAGCTCCGACCTGATATGCGCGACCATCGCCGATGTGTTTTCGCTTTGGGGGTTCGAAAGAATGGCGCAATCCTCTTGCATAGTCTGTATGAAGGGGCCCTGGGACACACAAATAAACACACACACAAATACAAAGGTCCCCCATATTTTCCCATATTTTCTGGGTTTATGTCTTCCCCCCCACTTTCCATATTCTCCCATGTTTTCCTGGGAATCGACGATGAATTGCGCCTGTGTGCTTTTTCCCCTCCTGACTATAGGGGCCCGAACGCATCCAGATCCACCGCCTCCCAGGGCCATAACACGTCAGGTCCCCAGGCGGCGCACACGATAGGATTTCGGCCCCCCCCCCAAAAAAACACCGCAGGAAACCCGGACCCTCAAAGCGAAGTAAATGATGGATTCCAGGTATGAGAAACCTGGGTTCCCCATTGCCTGAGGCGTGACGATGGCAGGTATTGCCGAGGCGTGACGATGGCAGGTATGGGAAACCTGATGGCAGGTTCGTGTCGTGACGACGCTGGCGTTGATCTCTGACACCGCTTCGATCGTTCAATGTTGAACGATCGGCGGCTTTCAAATCACCCGATCGTTCCATGTAGGACGATTCGGGGCCAGTGGCTGCGTTCAAACCTTGAACGCCCGCGGCGGGGTCGCCGCCGGTCGCCACGACGCGAACCTACCGTAGAAACCTGGAGAACACTGTCGGGTCGGGCGAAAGGGGGGGATAGCAAAGGGGGGGGTTGAGAATCAGCTCACGTAGCTGGTTTTCCAGGCGCCTCCCGGCGCCGGAGGCGGCTGCGTATCGAGGAATGGGCCCCTCGGTGGGGCCGAAGCCAGCTGCATGCAGCAAATTTCGTAACCCCCCCTTTCCCAATCCCCCCCTTTCGCCCGGCCCGGACTTCCGCGCGGAGCCCCAAAAGCATGTTTACGTAAGTCCTTCTTCCACGAGGCCCGATGATAGCTAAGACGCACATCGCGTGGAAAAGCAAGCCCGGCAGCCGAGGCTGCCCAGAACAACGACCGACGCTCGAGCGAGACAGGGGGCCTTTCCCAATCCCCCCGTTTCGTCCGGCCCGACACTGGCGGAACACAAACGGTCTCTTGGCGCGCGTCCCCACCGTGTGGCTCGCTCATGGCCAGGGGGCGCGTCTGCACCCCCTTCCCGGCGGGGCGGCCCGGTCTGGGCCCGGGTGTGAGGGGGGCAACGCTAGGGGGCACTGGCTCAGGGGGGGGACTGGCTCAGGGGGGAGATATCGACCTCGAATCGGCGATACATCGCCGATAGATGATCTATCGCAGATCTAAGATCGGCGATTTAAGATCGGCGATAGGGCTAACGCCGATCTTGAGATCGGCGATCGGCCCCTGATAGCGAATGCGCACGCTCCTGGGCTGGGTGGGCTGCTTGGCCCCCATCGGCGACAAGTGGGCGAGTGGGTGGCGATGCATGACCCCCCTGAGCCTCTCCCCCTACCCCCCAGCGTTGCCCCTGAAGGGGGTGGTTCTCCTCCTCCTCCTCCTCCTCCTCCTCCTCCTCCTCCACCTCCTCCTCCTCCTAGGTGGTTAGAGGCCTCCCAGTTGGGGTCGGGGTAGAGGGGGTCCGATGATCGCGCCGCATGGCCGATGCATCACCAATACGTCGACGATGCACCAGCGACGTCGGCGATGCATCGGCGACGTCGGCGTGGAGAACACCGAGCTCCGCATCGACACGCAGCGCCGATGCATCGGCGATGCGGCGAGATCCCCCCGACCCCGTGCACTTGGACCCTATCTGGGAGGACTGGAGCGGCGACCCCTCTGGACGCCCCCCCCGAGGCCCGACGTCGTGGCCCGGCCAGCATGTGCCCAGGAAGCGCTCGGGGACGAGGAGGAGGAGGACGAGGAGGAGGAGGAGGAGGGGAAGAGGAGGAGGACGAGGAGGAGGAGGAGGAGGAGGAGGAGGAGGAGGAGGAGGGGAGGAGGAGAGGAGGAGGAGGAGGAGGAGGAGAAGGAGGAGGGGAGGAGAAGGAGGAGGAGGAGGAGGAGGAGGAGGAGAAGCGTGGCTCCTCCAAGCCAGGATCGCTCCGCCGAGAGGCCCCGGTGCCCGAGAGGGCGGGGGCGGGACTGCCTGCGCCGCCCTCCTGGCGGGCGCTGGGGCGTCCGGGGGCCCTCCACTTCGGCGCCCGACCGCGCAGTGACGTCGGAGCCCCAAGGCAGCCCCAGAGGCCCCCAAGGCAGGCCAAGAGGATCCCAAGACGGCCCAGGAGGGCCTCCAGGAGAGCCCCAAGAGGCCCAAATCGTCCCACTCCCGACGGAAAACGCACATTTTCGCTATGTTCCGTTTTTTCGTCCTCGCAGCGTCCAAGACGGCTATAGAGGCCCTCCACCTCGCCCCAAGACGCGCCCAGAGGCCCCTACAAGGCCCAGAGATTCAACGCATTGAAAAATCAGGACGGAGGTTCGCCCCAAATTTCGGCCCCTGAGGGCCCTCGCCAGGCCTCGGGACCGTCAAGGAACGATTCGGGATGAAGAATCGGTCCTGGGGAATGGGTCGAGACTTCTGGGGACCGCGCATTGAAAAAATCACGACATCGGATCTCTGGGTCACCACACGGCCTGGGAGCTCCGGATCAAGGCCCCTGGTCACCCGAGACGTCCTCGGAGCCTGAGTCCCAAGACCGCGGGGTGACCGAAGTCCCCGCTGGCTCACCACGCGGTGTGGTCACAACCCTGTTTCAGGGGGCCCGGGCCCACCCTCGGCTGGCCCTCGGGGCACGACGCGGACCCGGGGCGAGCGCTCGGGACACACCTCGGCCCCCGCAGGGGGCCCTCGACGAGGTGCTGCTGGTCGGAAAATGCAGAGGCCCGAGGACATGAACCCATGGGTCAGTTATTCGCGAAAACGCCCGTGACCGGTCCTGGCGCCCCCCCACCATCCTGTGACCCGCCGCCGCCCCCGATCCCCCACGGTCACGCCCGTTGTCGCAATGTAAAAGAAAAACAGCTCCATCCAGGATGTACGAAGTTTTCGTCTTCTTCCGACGACGACGACGACGACGGCGGGTTCGACGGCAGCCGCCGACGCGCAGGGGTCCTGCTGTTCCACGGGGGCGGGGCCGAGCCCGAGGGGCTCGAGACCAGGAGGCGCTTCGAACTTGATGGTCTGAATACCTCCGGGCGAACTTCCTCTTCCTTTTCCTCCCCCTTCTCCTCCTCGTATTCCTCTCCTCCTTTGCATAATCGTTCTTCGGTTCCTCTTCCGTTTCCTTCTCTTCATCTTCCTCCTGTTCCTCATCATCCTCTTCTTCAGAATTATTCACATCACCATCACGACCACCACCACCAACAACATCAGCGTTGTTATCATCGTCGTCCTCGTCGACGTCGCCGTCGTCGGCATCCAAATCACCATCACCGCCATCACCATCACAATCAGCATCATCAGTCGCATCATGATAATCATAATCGTCATCAGCAAATGCATCGTCATACTCACTACCACAATCATCATCACCACCACGATAAGCATCACCTTCATTACCGCCATCAACATCATCACCACAATCATCAACAGTATCATCATCTCATCACCAGCATGATCATCATCAGCATCAGCATCCTCGTCATAATCATCATCGCTTCAATTCCTCTGGGCCTGTAGTGCCTGGGACAGGTCACTCCTGTCTCACTCGCAAGTGCTGCGGCACGCAGCGGGGTGCAGCAACACTCGACGAAGTGCACTGCGAGGTCCATGCTGGTGCTGCCCACCAGCGTATTCGTCTTCCCGCCTGTACCCACGTAGACATTGACTATCCTCCGACACCCACGCGACCACAAATCATCATCCTCCTGCACATGATCCGGCTTTCTGGCAACGGCGGTGCAGCGATTCACGCTCACGTTCACGTCCACCTACGTACTCCACTCGGGCTTGAGAACGTGCAACAGTCACAGGGATGGATGAAGCGGTGGTTTTCACATTGGGGCTTTCGACTTGGCGTCGCGTGCGGTCGTTCCACAGACTGCAGGTGGTTCGAGGATAGAGGGCCCTCTGCTTTCGAAAGTCGAGCTCTCGCCCCTGCGCCGCGCAAGTGTGTCATCATCGTCTGCAACGACTGCCAGGAAAGGGGCGGTGAGGAGAAACTTTTTCAGAATGGGCGTCTCACCTTAGCGCCGCGCGCATTCGGTTTAAAGTTTGCAGCCGTCACAAGGAGGGCGGGGTGCTGGCGTGATGGTTTTCACAATGGGGCTCTCGTTTCGGCGCCGCGCATATTCGTCTCAAATTTTGTGTCAGCTACAAGGGTAGAGGGCGGTTGGTTTCCGCAATGTGGCTCTTGAGTTAGCGCCGTGTGCATTCGTTCAGAGCTTGTAGCAATCACAATAATGGAGGGCGGCTGGTTTCTAAAGTGTGGCTCTCGTCGTAGCTCCGCTCACATTCACCTTCAACGCACTCAGCATGTTGGAGGATGGAAGTGGGGTCTTTCTTCGAAATGGGGCTCTCGCATGGAAGCTCCGATTCTCTTGGGACGAGTTGTGCTCCTCGCGCGCAGCTTTCAGTACTCTGGGGGCGTTGCGCTCGAGAAGCTCGTTGTTTCTTACCTATTGCATGCACCATCGGAGAGGGTGCTCTTGAGATGCGCTGCGCGCCTTTTCTTCAGGGCCTGCAGCAGTGCCGAAGGAGGCTGGCACTCGAGACGCGACTTACTTCGGGGACGCACTGGTCAATGCAGACCCGGGTCATCGAAAGCTGGGCGAGGGCTGCTAAAACCGTGGCTGCTAAAACGGCCATCCCGGAAAGAACAAACAACTTCCCCGAATGAGGCGCGGCACGCGAAACAGTCAACGGGCTTCTTCCCGAAGGACGAAGACAACTTCCTGGAGGTCGATTTCAGCAGCCACGGATTTAGCAGCCCTTGCCCGGCTTCCGAGGTCAGTCGGGCCTTGCAGGATCCAACAGGATCCTGCAAGGTTCTGCGCCGTCATGCACCCGAGCCAGAGTCGGTGCGCCCCTAGCCCTGCAGGATCCTGCAGGATCTGGCGCCCTGGCTGACCCCCGCTTGCATTGACCCCCGTCTCGTGAGCGTTTTTGTCCCAACCCTCCTGTGTTGGGTTCTCGTTGTGAATAGCAATGTGGTCTCCACCCCCCTTCTCCCGCCTCCTCGCTCCTGCCTTCTGTGCTCTCCTGCCGTCTGGTTCCTGATTCCTGCCTCGCCGTCTTGTCTGCTGGGTGGGCTTGCCTAGGGGGTACGATCACTGAGGGCTTGCGATCTGCACACCTGTCGCCATTTTCGTGGGCTCCTGGGAGGCCCAGCAGAGGTACGTCCCACGCGGACCACCTCGGTACCCCGCCGCCTCGTGGGGGGCTTGCAATCTGCGCAACTGTTGCCACTTCCGCGGGCTCCTTGGAGGCCCAGCGGAGGTACGTCCCACGCGGACCACCTCGTTACCTCGCCGCCCCCTGGAAAGCTTGCGATCTGCGCAACTGTCGCCACTTTCGTGGGCTCCTGGGAGGCCCAGCGGAGGTACGTCCCACGCGGACCACCTCAGTACCTCGCCGCCCCCTGGAAAGCTTGCGATCTGCGCAACTGTCGCCACTTTCGTGGGCTCCTGGGAGGCCCAGCAGAGGTGCGTCCCACGCGGACCACCTCGGTACCTCGCCGCCCCCTGGGGGGCTTGCGATCTGCGCAACTGTCGCCACTTTCGTGGGCTCCTGGGAGGCCCAGCAGAGGTGCGTCCCACGCGGACCACCTCGGTACCCCGCCGCCCCCTGGGGGGCTTGCGATCTGCGCAACTGTTGCCACTTTCGTGGGCTCCTGGGAGGCCCAGCGGAGGCACGTCCCACGCGGACCACACCTCGGTACCTCGCCGCCTCCTGGGGGGCTCATTTTGCATATTTGCCGTTCCTCTTCTTGCTGCGCTCTTCTGAAATCACTGCTGGGTGCTCTTCTTGCGCACTGCGGGTCCTTCAGAATGCCAGTCAGCATTGAGTGGTCCCGAGTATAATCGCCACATGTATAGAAAGGGTTGGGTACGTCACAGGGTAATCTACTCGGCGTTTCGACATTGGGCGGAAGGGAGGGGGGGCGTCTGCCTCCAGACCTCTGCTTGACGCGTCTGTTTGCAGCAGTGCGCCGCATGGGGGAGACTCCACCTGCCTGAAACAGGCGCCAAAAAACAGCCAAGATCCACTCAAATTAGGGGGGGGGAAGGCAAGGGCCCGCGCCGATCGGCAAAACAAGAAGTAAGAAAACGATCGCCTCTTGAGCCCCGACTGTTTCTCACCCCGATTGGCCGCTGGGAGCGCCGGGCGAGCCGCCCGCGAGGCATCCGAAGGTGGGGAGCGCGACACGGGGGCGGCCTGCGAGGCCTTCGCTCGTGGTCTTCCCCCACGGTCCTGCGGATATTTGGGGCCCTCGCATTCTGACACGCATCGCCCCGCCGAGTATCCCAGCCCTAGACATCAATAGCGGTGGTCTTTGCATGAGAAAACATTTTGGTGAACATGCGTCCCTTCTGGACCCTCCAACCAGACTCTCCTCTCCTCCTCCCCCTCCCTCTCTAAGGGGCAGCGACAGGGGGAACTGGCATAGGTGGGGATGCATCGACCTGGAATCGGCGATATATCGCCAATAGATCGGCGATAGGCCTCCGATAGTGAATCCGCACCTTCCTCGGCAGGTTGGGGCTATCGGGCTCCTATCGGCGATCAATGGGCGATTGGGGGTCGATGCATCCCCCCTATGCCTATCCCCCCCTATCGTTGCCCCTGACTCTCCGTCCTCCCGCTTCTGCTCTCCTCCATGTCCTCGCCATCATCGTCAACATCGCCATCGTCACCGTCGTCATCGTCATCGTCGTCGTCACTGTCATCCCCGTCATCGCCATCATCATCGTAATTGTCAGACGCATTGTGGGCACATCGATAATACGCTTCGTGGCCTCAGGGGAGCTCCACCGAAGCTCCCAGTGGCAGGGCTCACACGCGTCCCCAGGCCCATTTCGGCACACCCCTCACACATTGCGTGGCCTCACAGGGGGCTCCAACGAAGGCCCCAGTGGCAAGTTTCACATGTGTTGGCAAACCCAAGTCGGCACACCGGCACACCCTTCACACGCTTCGTGGCCTCATGGGGAGCTGTGCGGGGGGCCTCTGGGGGGACTAAACGATTGCGGGGCCTCTGGGGCCGGTGTGGGGCCGCACGGGTGACTCTTGGAACCGTCTTTGGTCGTTTGGGGGCCCTCTTGGGGCCGCTGTGGGGCCGCTCTGGCGTCAAGCACCTTTCGGATGCACTGGAATGGATGTACAACTACTGTTAGGTCGGGCATGTCCCCCTACTGGCGGGCTTTAGGGAAATCATACAAATATCTGGAATGCAAAACATGATCAAGAATACTGATAACAAGTTCGTCCCCTGACTGTTTTTAAACTATTTTTGGATATTCCTCCTGTAGAGGGACAGGCCCGACTTAAAACTACTGAGCGGAAGCGATCCCGAGATTCCGCGAAACCCCGCGCACCGGCCCCTCTTGCTAGGACTCTGATAGGGGGCCACATGCGAGCCCTACCCCTACCCCCCACGATTTCTGAGGGGGAGGGTGGGCTTCACTTCGTTCGGGAGCTCCCGAGCGAAGTGAACCCCACACTCCCCCTCAGAAATCGTGGGGGGTAGGGGTAGGGTTCGCATGCTTCCCCCTATCTGAGAGGGGGGCGCGGGGAGGGGCGCCGGCTGTGCTGGGAGATCTCCCAGACATGGCTTCTCATGGCGCTCGCGGGCGCAGTGCCATGCTCGGGTCCAGCAATCCACGTCGTCGAAATCCAAAGCTGAATGGGAAAATTCCTGCAACGCCAATGCAGTCTCCCCACTCCGGGTGCCGAGATGGCACGGAATGAACAAGGAGCTATGGGTGGGCCGCAAACCAAAGTCTGCCCCGCTACCAATGAGAAATGCAAAGGGCTGGGACTGCCATTTCCTCCAAGGCCATAAAAAATTAACACGGTTTGGGACAGCAGGTGTGGCTGTCCAACAAGGTTGGTGCCGATGTCCATTGGGAGCCGGAGATCAGCGGCGACGCGGGATAGGGCAGCGATCGAGTGGTGCGAGAAGGAGGAACCCTCTGTAAGAGACAAGGATGGAAAAGGAGAAGGCAACGCTCCTGCCGGGACGCAGGGGGAGGAGGAGGAGGAGGAGGAGGAGGACGAGGAGGAGGAGGACGAGGAGGAGGAGGAGGACAGGACAGGACATCAGCATAAGGGGGTCAACGTCAACACACCTAGACTGGTGCCTTGCAAGAATCTGGCAAAATCCCCTGCGATTTGATTGTGCAACGGTCCTGACTTCTCACTAGGGCCGGCTAGGAGGCGGAGGAGGACGACGACGAGGGCGAGGACAACTACAAGCAGAACGACGAGGAGGAGAAGGCGACGCGCTCCCGCCGAGAGGGGAGGGGCCCGCGGCTCTCCCTACTACAGCGGGCGCCTGCGCCGCGGCCGCCGTCGCCGCCAGATGGGCCGAGCGGCATGCTGGCCAGAACGGCCAGCAGCTCGTCGCGCCCGTAGGTGGGCCTGCCCGACAGCTCCTGAGCGACTGCCCGCCGACCAACGGCCGCGGCGGCGGCGTTGGCGCGGCGGCGACGACCAAGACGGACCAACACGGACCAAGGCAGGCCAGGTGACCGACCAACTGACCGACGACGATTGCCGACGACGATGACGACGGAAAACCGACGAACGACGGTTGACCACGCCGACGCCGACGCCGCCGCCGCCGCCGCCGACGACGACGAAACGACGACGACGACGACGACGACGACGACGACGACGACGACGACTACGACGACGACTACGACGACGGACGACCGACGAACGACGGTTAACGACGGTTAACGACGCCGACGCCGACGCCGACGCCCGACTGACTGACCGACCGACTGACCGAGGACGACCGACGACGACCGATGGCGCTGGCGGCAGCGGCGACGACCGACGATGGACGAACACAAAGACGACGACGACGACGACCACAACGACGGCGACAAAGACAGACCGACTGAACGACCGACCGACCGAGGACGACCGACCGACTGACCGAGGACGACCGACAACGACGACGACGACGACACGGCAACGGCAACGGCGACAGCGGCGACGACCGACGATGGACGAATACAACGGCGACGACGACGACGACAACGACGACGACGACGGCGACAACGTAGACAGCGGCGCTGGCGCCGGCAACAGCGACGGCGACAACTACGATGAAGCACGCAAAAGAAGAGGAGGCGGAGAAGGCAGAGGAGGCGTCGGAGGAAGAGGGGCCCAGAAGAGATCGCGAGTCTTCAATCAATTGTAAGGAAATATCAGGCGGGAACCGTTATTGGTGTCAACCCGGGGCCAACGACACAGTTTGAGCCTCAAAACTTTCCCTGACAATATATATATATATATATATATATATATATATATATATATATATAGGCCGCAGCACCCACCATGAACCCCCCTTTTCTCTTGGAAGATGCCAAGAAAAAAGGGGGGCGGGTGCGGTTGGAGTTTCGGGTGTCGCGTCGTGTTGTGGTGGTTGGATCTGGAATACTTGTGTTTTGGAGACGGAGGGAGCCTGTTGAGTATCGGGTGTTGTGTTGGAGAAGGAGGCTGTTGAGTACTGGGTGTTGTGTTGGAGACGGAGGGAGTTGAGTAGAAGGATATTGTCAAGTTCAGCTTGGGGAGGGAGCCTGTTGAGTATCGGGTGTTGTGTTGGAGAAGGAGGCTGTTGAGTAATGGGTGGTGTGGTGGAGACGGAGGGAATTGAGTAGAAGGTTATTTTCAAGTTCAGCTTGGGGAGGGAGCTTGTTGAGTATCGGGTGTTGTGTTGGAGAAGGAGGCTGTTGAGTACTGGGTGTTGTGTTGGAGACGCAGGGAGTTGAGTAGAAGGTTATTTTCAAGTTCAGCTTGGGGAGGGAGCCTGTTGAGTATCGGGTGTTGTGTTGGAGAAGGAGGCTGTTGAGTACTGAGTGTTGTGTTGGAGACGGAGGGAGTTGAGTAGACGGCTGCACTTGCAGTGGGTGAACATCGTTCCGAACTTGAGCCCAAAAAGTCTTCCAAAAAAGAGCGTCAAAATGGAGTCCGAAAATCGTAGGAATCATACATAAAGTCATATATATAATCATGAGAAAGGGGGGTTCTTGGTGGGTTCGGAAGGGAATCATATATAAATTCTTAAAGAATCATGAGAAAGGGGGGTTCTTGGTGGGTTCGGAGGGCTATATATATATACACTAGAAAAATACATATATATATATATATATATATATTAGAAACAAATACCATGTGCACTGGGCGGGGGGATCAACAATAATTATTCTTCAAATATGAGGAGTCAATCAACAGCAACAACAACAGAAAAAGGAACAGCAACAACAACAACAACAATTTAAGACTGTTCGCTCTCACTGGCACGCGTGTCTTGCAGTCTGTATACCCCAACCCTCGATATCCGCCCACTTCGTCTTCGATCGCACCCCCTTTCGGGTGGAATATCTTCTTTCGTCGGCCACTGACTGAGACGCGAGGAACTCTCAAGCGAGAGCGCCGCTCCTGAGTTCGGGAGCCTCTGTCGCTTGGAAAACCTTGAACGGGAACCCTTGTCGCCGTGTCTGGTCTGGGCCTCCACCCACTTGCCTGAATTAGGAGAAACGGTACAATGAGAACGCCAGTCTTGAGTTCGGGGGCCTCTCTGGCAAGGGCCTCTGCGAATACATTTTGAGGAAATATCTAACGGGAGCCCTTGTCGTCGTAGTTGGGCCTCGACCAAACCGACAGAATCACGAGGAAACCTCGAGCGAAAGCGCCGTTCCTGACTTCGGGAGCGTTCCTGGCCAGGAGCTCTCGGAGTAAATCGCGAAGAAATATCGAACAGAAGCCCGTGTCGTCGTGGTTGGCCTCCGCCATCTTGACTGAATTGCAAGGAAATCTCGAACGAGAGCGCCGTTCCTGAGTCTGGGGGCCTCTCTGGTCAGGGTGTACCGGGGTTAAATTGTAAGAAAATATCGAGCGGGAACCGTTGTCGTCGCACATGGGCCTCCAAAGGCCCACTGTTACACTCAAACCAACGCTCGCGGGGGAGCCTCGCTTTCAGAGACACTGTAGCCGGCGTTGAAGCGAGAGCGCGCGGACCCGTTTCCGGAGATCAACAATAAGTACTGCCTCAAAATGTAGATTCAACAAAAACAAGAACAAAGACAACAACAACAACAACAACAACAACAACAACAACAACAACAACAACAACAACGACAACGACAACGACAACGACGACAACAACAACAACAATCATCACAAGACTGTTCGCTCCTATCAGCCCGCGTGTCATCCACCATGCATATCCCAAACCCTGGATACCCGCCTTCTTCGTCTTCGATCGTACCCCTTTTTTGCGAGGTTATATTCCTTCCTGGCCACGTGTGATTGGAGAAGCCCCTAAACAGGGAAGCGAAAGGACAATGACAAAAAGAGAGGACGAAGGGATCGGAGGAAGGGAGAGATTAGAGGGGCAAGAGGAAGGGACGACGATGATTTGTGCCGCGAGGTGCGATTCAGCTTGCGCCATGGCTTGCGCCAGCCATTCCAACACAGGCTAACAAAGGCTTCGCCATGGGTCGCGCCATAAACAGCGCCATGTAACACCTCTGGTGCTGCTCGGCGAAGTGTTGGAAGCGAACGTGACGCCCGATTTCTGGATAAACTATGAAACAGTCACAAGCGAGAACGCAATTCCTGAAAAGGGGATGTCTGGCGGGAGCGGGGGTCTAGACTAAGCGCAAGAAAATCTTAAGCGGGAGCGCCGATCTTAAGTAATTTGTAAAGCCTCAGACAGGAGGTGGGGTCCTGACTGTTTCTTATATATATATATATACAAAAAAAAAAAAAAAAAAAAAAAAAAAAAAAAAAAAAAAAAAAAAAAAAAAAAAAAAAAAAAAAAAAAAAAAAAAAAAAAAAAAAAAAACGTCACTAGCGGGAGCGCCGATCCTGAGTCAATTGGGAGGAAGACGCAGGCGGGAGCGACGGTCCTGAGTAAAGCTGGAAGAAGTCTCAAGCGGGAGACGTTGTGGTTGCAGTCCCGGGGAACAACAACGCAGCTTGACCCGGACAAAATTGTGAGGGTGTCTCAAGCGGGAGCGCCTTTCCTGAGTAAATTGTGAAGAACTCTCAAGCAAATTTGGAGGAAGTCTTAGGCGGGAGCCGTTGTTGTTGTAGTCCAGGGGGCCAGGGGCCCACTTCGACCAGGAAGACTTTCCCTGTCAAAACACACATTGTGCGAGCCTCGAGGGGCACACTTTGACTGAGAAAAAACAATATGTTCCGGCGAGGGAGCATCGACAATAATTATTCTTCAGAAATGAAAAACTCAACACCAATCATTCTAAGACTGTTCGCTCTTACCTGCCCGTGTGTCATTCAAAACGAGTTCCCCACACCCTCGATGCCCGCCCTTTCCGTCTTCC
The DNA here is from genome assembly GCA_963575745.1 of Prorocentrum cordatum. NCBI lineage: Eukaryota > Dinophyceae > Prorocentrales > Prorocentraceae > Prorocentrum > Prorocentrum cordatum. Next base: position 110,466 of record CAUYUJ010000301.1, read on the forward strand.
ATCACACCCCCTTTGGGGAGATTGTTTCTCTTTGCGGGAGGCGGCGGGCTTTGTCAGGCGGGCTAACCTGAACGGGTGGACAATCCATCGTGGGCGTACATGTGCCCACGATTGGAATTAGTGTGGGCTCTGTAAAGAGAGGAAGGCGAGAACGAGGGAGAGTGGGAGGAAGGGAGGGGGAGGGACGAAGGAAGAGGGAAAATGCCAGGAGAGAAAAAACAAAGAGGGGGGCGGTTGATTAGAGGCAGAGAGAGAGAGAGAGAGAAAAAAAAAAAAAAAAAAAAAGAGAGAGAGAGAGAGGTAAAGAAAGAAAGAGAGAGAGGGGAGAGAGAGAGAGAGAGAGAAGGAAAGAAAGAAAGACGAAGGGAGGAGGCAGGAGAGGGGAGGAAGAAGGGAGGAGGGAGAGGAGGGAGGGGCATAGGGCAGAGAGGCATAAGGATGAGGGAAGAGAGGAGGGAGAAAGAACGGAGGAGAGGAGGGAGGAGGGAGAAGGGAGCGGGAGAAAGAGCAGGAAGGTAATAGCGTGAACGTTCGAAGATATCCTAGGCGAAAGCGCCGTTCCTGACGGAAGTCTCGGGCAGGAGCCCACGACGGACGGGCGATCCCTTGACGGGCGGGTCGGGCGGGTAAGACATTCAACCGGGATGCCTGAATATGGCGAGAGCGCGATTCCTAAGTAAATTGTGACGGCGTCCTTGGCGCAACGTGTTTCCTGAGCGTCGAAAGCGTGATTTCTGAATAAATTGCATGGGAGTCACAGGCGAGAGCGCAATTCCTGAATACGATGTGAAGGGTTCTCCGGAGGGAGCGGGGGGTCTTCATTAAATTGCGAGGAAGTCTTGACTCAATTGCGAGGAAGTCTCAAGCGGGAGCGCCTTTCCTGAGTAAATTGTCAAGAAATCCCAAATGAGAGCGGGGGTCCTGAATAAATTGCGAGGAAGTCACAAGCGGGAGCACCGATCCTAAGAAAATTGGGATGGAGTCTCAGGCGGGAGCGGGGGTCCTGAGTAAATTTGGAAGAAGTCTCAGACGGGAGCCGTTGTTGTTGTAATCCGGAGGGCCAAGGGCCCACCTTGAGCAGGAAGACGTTCCCTGTCAAAAATCAGGGTGCGAGCGTCGAGGGGCACCTTTTGATTGAGAAAAGCAACATGCCCCGGTGGTGGGGGATCAACAATAATTAGTTCGACAGCAACAACAACCACAACAACCAACAACAACAACAACAAGAACAACAACAACAACAACAACAACAACAACAACAACAACAGCATCAACAACAACAACAACAACCACAAGAAGAAGAAGAATACTAAGAACAACAACAACAACAGCATCAACAACAACCACAACAACAACCACAACGAAAACAACAACAACCACAACAACAACCATAACAACAACAGCAGCAGCAGCAACAACAACAACAATTACAACAACAACAAAAACAACAACACCAATAACAACAACAGCAACAACGACTACAACAACAATCACAACAACAACAACAACAACAACAACAACAACAACAACAACAACAACAACAACAACAACAACAACAACAACAACAACAACAACAACAATGGCAGCAACAGCAACAGCAACAACAACAGCAACAGCAACAGCAACAGCAACAGCAGCAGCAACAGCAGCAGCAACAACAACAGCAATAGCAGCAACAGCAACAGCAGCAACAACTGCAACCTCAACAGCAACAACAGCAACAACAGCAACAACAGCAGCAACAAAAACAACCAGGACAAAGGTTACAACAGAACCGCATGGCACCCACACTGTCTTCTCCAGTCATCGCCCTCTCGCGAAGTCCGGGCTCAAAGACCTGAGGCCGCAATCGACCCCCCCTCCCTGGCAACTGGCAAGCGGCAACCGGCAGCCAGAGCTCAAGCTAAGCATAGGAATCAAAAAAGATTATTCGGAAATCCTCCAGAATCCTCAAGAATCCTTTGGGGAATCCTCAAAAATCCTCAAACAAATCCTTCGGAAATCCTCAAGAATCCTCGAATCAGATCCTTCGGAAATCCTAAAGAATCCTTGGGGATCCTTAGGGCGGCCCACGCATGCCCACGAGCTCGAGCCGTCTGCGCGCTACCGCAGCGACCTCCGAGCTGGATGCTCCCCCTGTAGTGGAAACCCATCGGGTCCTCTTAGGATGCCGATAGGAATCCTGAGGGATCCCGAGGGAATCCTCAAGAAGTCCAAGGAAATTATCAGGAATCCCAAGGACGAGTCCTAAAGAATGTTCAGGAATCCGAAAGGAATCTGCGAGAACTCCAGGAACGCCCGAAAATCTCAGGAATCACAAGGGAATCCTCAGGAATCCCGAAGGAATCCTCACAAATCTGAGGGGTCCCTCGGAAATCCTCCGGAATCCCTAAGGAATCCGTCGGTATCCCTAATAGGACCACTGTTGGGGTTGTACCAAATCGAAAAGGACCGCTTTAAGGGGTAGTATGAACTTAATAGGACCGCTATCACGGCGGTCGATAGCTTTTTGTGGTAGCAGAAACCGAATAGGTCCGCGAGCGGGTGGAATGAAACCTAGCGGGGTCGTTATATGGGAATGTCTAAAGAAATACTACTGCTGCCGACGACTACTACTGATGACGACGACTACTACTGCTTCTTAATTAAGGATGCCCGAGAAACACCACATGATTATTCCTACGGATTCCTGAGGACTCCCTAAGGGCCCCTTCGGATTCCAATGACCCCCTGAGGATTCATACGGACCCCCGAGGACTTCAAATGAATTCCCCAAGGAGTTCCTAAGGACACCCTGGTAATCCCAAAGGATTCCCGAGGGAGTCCTACGGACTCTCTAAGGCTTCCTGAGAATTCCCTGAGGATTCCTCAATTCCTGAGAGTTCTTTGGAGATTCCTTAGGAGCCCATGGGGATTCCACAAGATTCCCTGAGGCATGCCACAGGACTCCTGAGTCTATGGGGATTCAACAAAATTCAAAGCGATTCCCTAGTGGGCCCAGAAGATTCCAAAAGGATTCCGGAGGATTCCCTAAGGATCCTCAAGGATTCCTACGGGATCCCTAGGAATCCCTAGGAGTCCTTAGGAATACATAGGAATCCAAAAAAATCCCTTAAGAATCCGTGGGAGCTCGTCGGAATCCTTCGAAATTCGGTATCCTCATGATGGCCGAGAACCGAACCGAGAACCGAAAACCGGCCCCCGAAACGAACCGGACCGGTCCTCGACCCGAACCGGCCGAACCGGACCGCGCCAGCCTCTGACCCGAACCGGCCGGACCGAACCGGCCCGACGAACCGAACCGGCCGAACGGGACCCCCACTCGGGGCTGGAGGGGCGGGGGGACCTGACCCCCCCTCAGGACGGCGGGGATCGGAGGGGACCTGACCCCCCCTCAGGACGCGGCGGGGGCGGGGGGGGGGACCTGACCCCCCTCAGGACCTGACCCCCCTCAGGGCCCTCTTGCAGCCTTGCGCGGCCCGCCTGGGAGGCCCAGGAGCGCCCCCAGCGGGCCCCGAGAGGGCCCTTAACGCGCATGTCGTGCGCATGTCGTGGCCCTGGGGCCCAGGACGACGACGACATGCGCACGACATGCGCCCTTGGGTCCTTCTTGGGGCTCTCTTGGAGCCCTCCTGGGCCCTCTTGGGGCCTTGCGGGGCCCGCCTGGGAGGCCCAGGAACGCTCCCAGAGGGCCCCGAGAGGGCCCTTAACGCGCATGTCGCGCGCATGTCGTGGCCCTGGGCGGGACATGACCCCCCCTCAGGGCGGGACCTGACCCCCCCTCAGGACCTGACCCCCCCTCAGGACGGAAGGCGAAGGCGCCGCGGGACCTGACCCCCCCTAAGGACGACGGACGGCGCCGCGGGACCTGACCCCCCCTCAGGACGCACGGCGGCGCGGGCCACAGGACCTGACCCCCCCCCTCGGGACCTGACCCCCCCCCTCGGGACCTGACCCCCCCCTCGGGACCTGACCCCCAACCTCGGGACCTGACCCCCAACCTCGGGACCTGACCCCCTTCGGGACCTGACCCCCACCCTCGGGACCTGACCCCCCCTCGGGACCTCCCCCCTAGGACCTGACCCACCCTCGGGCACCGGACCCCCTCCCCTTCGGGACCTGAACCCCCCCTCGGGACCTGAAGCCCCCCCCCCTCGGGGGACCGACCCCAACCTCGGGACCTGACCCCCCCCCTCGGGACCTGACCGCCAACCTCGGGACCTGACCCCCTCTCGGGACCTGACCCCCCCTTGGGACCTGACCCCTCGGGACCTGACCCCCCCCCTCGGGACCTGACCCCCCTTCGGGACCTGAACCCAACCTCGGGACCCTGACCCCCCCCCGCAGGACCTAACCCCCCTCGGGACCTGACCCCCCCCTCGGGACCTGACCCCCCCCCTCGGGACCTGACAAAAATACTTTCCCCGGGAAAATCGAACATTCCCCGGGAAAATCGAACATTCCCCGGGACAACCCTTCCCAGGCTTGATTCCCAGGTAGAATCTGTGAGAGACTTCTGAAAGGCTTCTGAGAGGCTTCTGATTGGGTTTCTGAGAGTATTATATGAGGCTTCTGATTGGCTTTCTGAAAGTATTCTATAAGGCTTCTGAGAGGCTTCTGATTGGGTTTCTGAGAATATTATATGAAGCTTCTGAGAGGCTTCTGATTGGGTTTCTGAGAGTATTCTATGAGGCTTCTGAGAGTACTCTATGAGGCTTCTGAGAGGCTTCTGGATGGGTTTCTGAAAGGCTTCCGAGAGGCTTCTGATTGGGTTTCTGAGAGGCTTCCGAGAGGCTTCTGAATGGGTTTTTGAGAGGCTTCCGAGAGGCTTCTGAATGGGTTTCTGGGAGGCTTCCGAGAGGCTTCTGAATGAGTTTCTGGGAGGCTTCCGAGAGGCTTGCGAATGGGTTTCTGAAAGGCTTCTGCGGACCCTGGAGGCCATGTTCGGGCCGCGGGGCCTGAAACATGTCCCCAGGGTGCAAAACCGCGTCGGACGGCCCGCCCGCCAGTTCGGTTCGGCCAGGAGGAGAAAAACAACGAGGAGGAGGAGGAGAAGGGGGAGGAGGGGGAGGAGGAGGAGACAAACTACTACTACCACTACCACTACCACTACCACTACCACTACCACTACTACTACTACTACTACTACTACTACTACTACTACTACTACTACTACTACTACTACTACTACTACTACTACTACTACGACTACGACTA